>OW679199.1:112413476-112655643 GCA_940337035.1 Agriotes lineatus | reverse complement strand
TATCCTTAGAAGAATGCTGTTCTTCCAGCCTCTTATTTTTGTAAATGATATTTTGAATTTTGTTGGATATGGGAAATAAGGTTAGGCGTAAATCAGCTAAATTTAGTAAAAAACAACACAAGTCTTTCTCGTCTACTAATGGTAGAAATGAAATATAAATATAGTATAAGGACAAGTCCGGGTCTCCATAATTGAGACTGACTTAATTGGTTTCGTTTAGCATCGTTTCCTTAGCAGCATAAAGACCCCCGTACATTTCAAGGCAGTTATAAAACGAAGTTAAGGTAACAAACACGTCATTAAAGCGAATATCACGGTTTCTACCCATAATAATGTGTTTTATCTGACGTATCGATAATGTATGTATGTATTATCTGTAACCTCATTTACCTTGCGGTGTAGAGGCTAATACCTGAGAAGATTTCAACTTATACGAAGCTTATACAAACTTCTAAAATTTAATTAAGTTTAGAGGTCTTTTACCAAGTATTATCCTTAATTTAGCATTTTCTTTGAAAGAAGCTGCTCTAAAATAAAGCCTTTCTTTGAAACTTGAAGTACAAGTTGTAACCTATTGTTTCCTACATAAAGTAATTTAGAATTACTAAAAAAACTGAATACAACAGAAAATTAACTGGCGCTGCTAAGTAATTGCCATAAATTCAGCACTAAATAAAAGCTATTGAGCGTTATTGCCAACTCTTGAAACTGAAAGCTTCCAACAATTACCCTACGGTGCGAAAGTATTTCATTAATTATAATTAGGTAGTGATGTGATACCACTCTTCCAAACAGAACAAATCTAAGCTGAATTAAATGAATTGAAGTACATTTTATAAATATCAAATTCTACTGGCTTAGAAACTCTGTTGCCGATAGCTGTACCACAATATCATTATTAATGTTTGAACAGTAGGCAAATAGAAAATTAGAAAAGTATGAATTGTGTCTTACTTAAATAACATGTCTTGTATTCGTTTACCGAAAACGACTTGTCTTAACTTTCCTCTTCTACGAATAATCCTTTCGGAAATTTTACTGACACTAACTTCCAATAGACAGAAAATTACCAATACTATAACCAGACATGCCCATTCTACAGCTTATTGTACAAAAAATCTATTGTCTCTCGTCCTAAAATAGTACAAGTGAAAACCAATTTCGGAGATATTGTTTGATCTCACTGCAAAAAACTTAATTGAATTCCAAGAAACATCGCTGATCTAGTTATATTGTAAGAAAAACCTCCAATAAGAATGAATATACGCACTTCTTATCTCCATAGAAACACAAAATACACTAATTGTGGTAATTGTGTAATATTTGCATATTTAAAGTTTTTTATAACACCAATAATGTACTTCACACTTCTTTGGGTAAGAAACTAACTATGGAAACAGTTTTGCGTAAATAAGGATATCAAGTAAATGTATATTTTATATTACAAGGCCACCAAAGAAGTTTTTGAACAAATAAATCAGTACGATAGATTAATTTTTCTCTCTAGTCCAGTACCCTAAAAACGGTTTGATGAATTTACAGTGTTTTTCCACGCTTCTCTGTTTTTTCGCAAGTAAGACGTTTAGTTTGATTTACCCATCGCCACGGGGATCTACGTTTAGGGTGACGACTTTCTACCTATCCTGCAACCATTAGTCGCTCTATAGACTTTTTCTTTTTTCTGGTGCTATGCCCAAATATCTTAGAAAAGCCTGACTAATCTTTATGGAAAGGAGTGCTGTGATTGTTAATTCGCGGATTTTCCTATTTGCAATTTATTGAAGTCATTTTGACTTTAACCTCGACGTTTACCTTGTTTACTAGCGTTAGCTATAATGCTATAACTCACCTTAAGTTAAGCTACTAAATTAATATGCGAATTCAAAAGGATATTGGTCATTTTAACTATCACAGGTGAGCGTTGAGGTTCGTTACAGGTTAGGTTAGGTTAGGTTACAATTAGCATGGATTCTCGCAGCCTTTTCTTCGGGTAATGTGGTATCTACTAATTTTGTTGGTCTTTTTATAAACGAATTATGTGGGTTAATTGGCTCAGAGAGCTCGATATTTACTTCACAAGTTGGAGATGTTGAACGATCACAGCTGGCATTTGACTGCAGTAGGCAGCGTCTATTATACCACTTGTGGGAATTTATTCGACAGTTGATTCCCAGTAATGCAGTGTAAGACATATCTAAATGAATGTGCGTATCATCTTGTATTGTCTTAGCTGATCGGGAAGTCTCTGTTGGTATTTGGCGTGTCTTCTGCTCTATTTTACAAATTTACCCTGTTGCCATCGTGAATGACAGCGTTGTCACTTAGGAACGTTTATTCACGTTCAGATATTCTAGTCACGCCCACACCATCTAGGTGGATTTGTATTGAAGCAATTTGGCTTTATAAACCTAAATCTATTAGTTTTCGACAAATCAGCACGTCCTCTGCAGATTAGAGCACTAAACCGTTATACAACTGAAGTAAGTAGTTTTTTTCCAGAAGCATCTGTATGAAAATGGCGTCTTTAGTTACAGTATTTTTTCTTGCTTTCTTAGTTATTTTAGTATTTCTAGAATGCTTTAGATTTTCGGACTTTCGTATGGAAAGTTTTTCCTCTTTTTTTTATAAATTTTCCATTTTATTATGAACTTGGGTAACTGTTATTGCCAGTTTATGTAATTGGTAGCGATTACCACACAGTTTTGACTTCACTTTCGTAGACTACGCGATTTGTCTACATTGGTATTATTCTATCCAGCAGCTAAGCGTGGTGGAAGCCACATTAGTTTCTTTGATCGACGCTGCATTCGACAGAAAAGCTACGACTTTATACTATAACTATATATTTTTGGCCGCAATCCCAAAATGTATCTGCACTAATAAGTGTATGAATTAATGAACGATATTGAAATGTTTCTGCTTAAGCCGGTTTTACTATTCACTTATTAATATTTTATATATGTATTTCCTCCGTACCTTGCGCTTTATGTCTTTGTTCGTTGAACTTACTTTTGAAATGATAAATTACATACGCGGCGGAGCTAATGCTAGGTTTTTAGGTTTTCAATTATGTCCTATAAGAACACAGGGTTATTTAAATCGAATTATATTTTGGAAATGGGGTTGAACATAATGGTGATTGAAAACACAACATTTAGACGTTTATCGGCGAAGCTAGACATTTCCACATTTGTCAGATTTAAATAATTTATAAAATACGTTAAAAGACACTGCACAGTGGTACAAAACAAAGATAGCGTCCACCCACATATTTAAAATGAGTGATTAACACACAACACCGCTATGAAAGCTTTTACAGGAAGTAGGTGTATTGTATGGAGTCTTCTATGAAATAGAAGAATAAAATCATATGGTATCCATATAAGATGTAAATTTTCTGTGAATTGTTACAATTATTACGATTATAATGAGAAACTTTTATAGTGCTAATGGTTGAAACGGTATTTGTAATTAATAACCATTCCATACATAATAATCTTCGCGCTGCCAGATTGGGCCACCGCCCAAAAGTGATTACGTGCGTAAATCTAAAATAAATCTCCGGCTTCAAGAGCTGGTGATTCATATCAAATAAGTATTGGTATTCTATAGAGATTCCCATCTTTCCACATTTTTTGTCCAGTTGTATAACGTCTTCTCAAGATAAATTTTAAACAATATTGGTGACAGGGTACAGCCTTGGCGCAGACCTTTGCTGATTACAAACTTCCCAAAAATGTCCGTTGCTGCTTTGATTACGCTTTCGTTGTTCTGATATAATTCTTCCATTGCTTTAAAGTACGTTTTAAAAATTTTCTTCTAAAACTCTAAGTAGTAGATTTACTGGATCGCTATCATAGGTTTTCTTTAGATCTACGAAGGTAAAATAGGTTTCTTCTCCTCGCATCATTATACATATATCCTTTAAGAAAATGTGTTGAATAGCAACGGGTAGGATATAATCTTTCAGTTTTATGGCCTTTCTATCCCAAAACTTTGCAGCATGTAAAGAGATCTGCTAGTAAAACGCACTAGAAATAGCTGGCCACGAAATTTACGACAGGGTGGAAATTAAACGTCCACGCCGCATGAATTTTTTACATTCCCAAGGGGCTGTTAGTCGCCAGCGCAAACATGCCACATCTTTCCCGTAAAAGCTTTCATCCTGCCAAATAGTACTAAATGTTAGAAATTCAAAGTTGAGCTTGATCTCAATAAATCATAAGCTTTCAAACTATTAAGCAGGCAGAAGAAGCTTTGCATGTCACGAACTCTTGGGCATCATCGAAACGCCTCCGCTGCCTGCCTCACCACGTATTGAAATGTAAAACTTTCAGGGCTAAACTTTCAGCGGAGCTTTAACTTTCCAACTTTTACAGCCTGCAGGCGTGTTGACTTTCACGGCTACGTGCGTGAAGATCCACTTCTGAGGGATTTGCTGGATGGGGGGCTAATAAAAATCGGATAGTTCGGCGATAAAATGCCGAATTGTTTTCGACGCCGTCTGTGCCAAAACCAGCTCTCTAGCATCCTGGATACAGCAGCCCGCCGTAAATATTTATGTATGGAAATATATCCTATAAATTGCGAGCTTCCACCCCATTTGGTGTTGTGTTCTTGCACGTCGGCTGCTGCAAATTCCATTAATGCAAGTACGATGAGATTTGCGTTTGGCTAGGTTCGGACTTGCATCTTCTGATTCATGTCTGCAACTCTATTTTGCTTCGCTTTGCGCTTTCAAAAGGGAAAACTAGTGGGTGGGGATTTTCGATGGAAATATTTGAAAAAGCATCATCTATGGTTTACACGCATGTCATAAGTCCTCTTCTATATGTTAATAATGTCGACGTATATGTTTCATAGTTTACTTACCATCATCTAAAAATTCCAAACAAGCCCTTAGTTTTATTTTATAAAAGTTTTCTACATAACTGCAAGATACTAAAATGTTTAAACTTGGCTAATACCCGTTACTTCTGTCATAAAGTACTGTCATCACGGGTTGCAGCAGATTCATAGCTGTAGCCTAGCTGCCAACAAACGTCATTCACAAATCAAGAAGCTTAACGTCACTAACTTAACCTATAGACGGTAAAAGATGTGACGTTCAAAATTTTTGTAAGTAAAATGAAATTATTTGAAACCCCTACAAATACATCCCTTTATTACAATGCCAGTGTTCTGAATTTCAAAGGAGAAGAAAAAAACACGCAAAAATTAGACGACAATGACCCAGCAACTAACGTTGAGGAGTGCCAAGGCAAAAGCAATAACGTCTTGGAGAGATGTAAAGCTAGGTGGGCCAAGGAACCATGCAAGCAAGGTTCATGCGCACCCCCTGAAAGCGGTGGCAATAATAAACTAAAAGTTGGTAAATTTGCTTGGAACAAGTATGTCGCCTTTATTGGTCTCACAGCTGTTAGTCATGATCGTGAACGTCCAGAGGACATAAACCAGTATCTTGCTCAAAGTCAGGTATGTGCACGTACCACCAGCGAGATTAATAAGAAACCTTCATCTGCTCAAATAAAGAAATGCCCAAAACGTCAACTACCTTGCATACCACGCTCATCCTCATCGTCATCGTCAGGATCTACATGTCCAGCAAAGCGCGCATATTCATGTTCATCCTACAAAGCAGCAAAGCACAAATTTCGAAGAAGCAGGAAGAAATGTTACTCATCTTCTTCGTCATCTTCAAGTTCGTGCAGCAAGACAACGTGTGCATCGTCCTCATCGAACTCATTTGATCGAAGGCGACGTAGTAATGGTTCTAGTCCTTCAGACGACAACAGCCGCAGTAATTTAACTTCCAAGAAGAAAAATACAAAGGGGAAAAATACATCTTCATCTAATCGAAAGCAACGTAGTAATGGTTCTAGTCCTTCAGAAGACAACAGCCGCAGTGATTTAACTTCCAAGAAGAAGAATACAAAGGGGAAAAATGCATCTTCATCTAATCGAAAGCAACGCAATATATATAATAAATATTCTTCTCTAGACAATGACTCAACTTCCAACAAGAAGACAAAAAAGAAAAATTCGTCGTCTAATGTCAAAAAACAGAACTGTGGTCGAGAAAAAGGGGATGCTAACGACAGAAATGAAGGATGTGGATCAGCGAGGAGAAGGAGCACATGCTCGTTATCATCATCGTCAAGATCATCGAGATCTTCGAGAAGCAGCAGACGGTCGTCAGGCTCAAAATCATCCAGATCTTCTAGAAGGAGAAAAAGTCGCAATAGAAGGTCATCTAGACGGTCAAGAGGTTGTAAACATCATTGCAAGAAGAGAAAGAGAACAAAAAGAGGGAAAAGCCGTTCTTCATCCAAATCTTCGTGTGATTCGCACTGCAATCACAAGAAACAAGGTTGCGATACAGACTGGAAACACAACAAGGACGGATGTGATACAAATTGTGAAAAAAAAAAATTAGACAGCAAACGGGAAAAACGAGGTTGTGATACAGATTGTGTTAATAAGAAAGATTTGGACACCCCACAGGAAAAACTAGGTTGTGATACAGACTGTAAAAAAGGAAGTGATGTGAGTGTCAAGGAGAAAAAACAGAGTTGTGATACAGATTGCAAACATAGAAAGCGAGGTAGTGGTTCAAAGTGCGAAAATGAAGAGGATTTTGATTGTAAACACAAAAAACGAGGTTGTAATGCAGACTATGAAACCAAAAAGCATCGCTCTAAGTCGAAACATAGCACAAGGAAGAGGTCGTCTTCAGAATTAAGCCATAAAAGTTCGTCATATTCATCCACAAATAAAAGAAAATATGAAGATGGGAAGCGAAAAGGTTCCACGGGTTCCGTCTCTAATGAGTCATTCAAAGAACGAAAACACTCATCTGAAAAATTGACATGTAAATGTAAGAGGCGAAGGCCTTTGACATGTACTGGTTCTAGTGATTCGTCACAAGAATGTAAATGCTCCTCTGAGAAATTGGCATGTAGCGATTACAGACAAAAGTCATCAAAAAAACGTGAATGCGCGTGTGAAGAATCGACATATAGAGACAAGGAACGAAGATCTTCCTTGCATTCTACGTCAACCAAGTCTACAAAAGAACGTAAACGCTCGTCTGAAGAAGGGGAACGCAAAAATAAGAAGCAAAAAGGTTCAAAACGTTCATCTTATACGGACTTAGATGACCAACGAAGAGATTCTGTGCATGCCACAGGCTGGAATTCCAAACAATCAAAACAATTCAAACAATCCAAACAATCCAAACAATCCAAACAATCCAAACCATCCAAACCAGACAAACCAACCAAACCAGCCAAACCAGCTAAACCAGCCAAACCAGCCAAACCAGCCAAACAATCCAAACAATCCAAACAAGAAGGATCGAGAAAAAACAGTAAAACTTCAGAGGATAGTTCACCGCCTCTATGCGCACCGCCTCTATGTGCATGTTCTCTACCAGAAAGGGGTTGTCCACCATCGCGATCAACGTGTGGAGAAGTTGATGAAAAACCGCATAAGCAGGAACAGCCGTGTAAGGACAATATTTGCTACACGTCCGCAGCGAAGAAGAGAAAGCTTCCGTTGTATCACGATGTTTGCGATCATAGCGTATGCGTAATGCAAGCCAGTACTATTAGTACTGCACTACCGGAGTACAAAAGACAATCACAAACAAGAGTGGTAAGTAAAAAAGTTGGAAAACTATCGCTTTTCTCCAATAGAAAGGGTGCTAATTCCAAGAGAAACTCGAGAACATCTATAAGCGCAATGACTGCCCCAGCAAATATCCAAAGTAAATCCAGCTCTACTTCAAAGAAAAAACCGAGAATGGAAAAATTAAATCCAAGCAATAAATCACAGGCAAAAAAACCTAGTAAAAATATCCAGGGAGAACCTAACTTATCACCAAGTGAATACATAAAAATTAAGATCAATAGCGCCAGGGGAAAATCTTCTGTACCACGTCAAGGAACCCCATCCAACAAGAAGAAATCAAACACATCTATACAGTCAAAATCTTCTCAAAAGAATGCTCGAGTAAGATCTAGTCCGTCCTTAAGTAGAGATTTAGGAAAAAAATCATCAAGTTCTATCATAGGAATAAAGACAAGCAGTGGTACTAGTGTTAAGCAAAAATCATCTGCATCACTCCCAGGTAGGCAATCGAGTAAGACTCGTGTTAAGCAAAAATCGTCTGCATCACGTCCAGGTAGACAATCGAGTAATACTAGTATAAAGCAAAAATCATCTGCATCACGCCCAGGTAGACAATCGAGTAATACTAGTGTTAAACAAAAATCATCCGCATCACGCCCAGATAAAAAGTCGAGTAAGAAAGAACTCAAAAAGAAATCAAACACGTCTATAGGAACGCAGGCGAGCGGGAAAAGTTTGACGAAGAAATCAACGAGCACATCTACGGGTGCCCAGTCGAGTAGGGGTGCTATTAAGCAGCGGGTAAGTGGGTCTACAAAGTCAAGGCCCAGCTCAAAAGGCTCCGAAAAATCGTCAAGCAAAAAGAATGTGGCAAAGCGCTCAAGCACGTCATCGACGGCACCCCAAAAACCGAGTGAAATTAGTAACAAAAGAGATTCTTCTGCGCAGAGTTCAAAAGCATCTATAAAAAAAGGTAATGTAAAGCCGAGCCCAACTGGGTCATCCTCGCGGGATCGTAGTAAAAGGAATGCCGATACCCAATGGTCCCAAACTTCTTTAAGGAAAACTTCAAAGTCGTCATTAAAATCAACATCGAGGCAAAGTTCGAAGACATCATTAAAATTGAAAGAGAGCAAACGTCAAATTAATAAGAAAAAAAAAACTAAGACGCAAGGCCTATGTTATAAACTTGGACAAAAGTTCAAAAGAAAAGATTCCATAAGTAAGAGAAGTTCGAAATCATCCACGGCGTCCAAGTTATCAAAAGGGAGAAAAGTTGGTAGTTCTGAAACGAAAAGAAAGCCAGAACGCATAGAGTCTGGCAAGCCAGGCGGAAATAATGAAACTGGCAGCCTAACGAAAGCGAACAGCAAGCATAGCAGAGA
This sequence comes from Agriotes lineatus, assembly GCA_940337035.1. Lineage (NCBI taxonomy): Eukaryota > Metazoa > Arthropoda > Insecta > Coleoptera > Elateridae > Agriotes > Agriotes lineatus. The sequence continues at coordinate 112,646,626 of OW679199.1, read as the reverse complement.
CACTACGCCGCAACCTTCCGAATCGACCATCTGCTTCAATTGTTACCCGACCGGTAAGAAGCGAAAACAGCCAGTGGAAGTTTTCAAAAAGAAGAGTAAAAAAGCATTACCCGCTAAAGACTCGATATCGCAGACTCGTGCTCGACTGTCCAGAAAGGAAAATTCTGTTCTGGATGCAACAAATTCAACTCTGCAAAAGAAACCAAAAGAGATCAAACAGAAAGCTGAGAAAAAGCAGAGTGAAGAAGCATTGCCGGCTAAATACTCGACGTCGCAGACCAGTATTCAACAGTCCAAAAAAAAGAATGCTGTTCAAAAGGCTTCAAATTCGTCTCTGCAAAGAAAATCGAAAGGGGACAAACACAAAGCTGAGCAAAAGCAGAGTTTGGAATCTTTACCGGCTAAAGATTCGACGTCGCAAACCCGTAATCAACAGTCCAAAAAGAACGATGCTGTTCAAAAAGCCTCAAAATCATCTCTGCAAAAGAAATCAAAAGCGACTAAACAGAAAGTTGGGCAAAAGCAGAGTGTGGCATCACTACCGGCTAAAGATTCGAAGTCGAAGATCCGTAATCAACAGTCCAAAAAGGACAATGTTGTTCAAAAAGCCTCAAAATCATCTCTGCAAAAGAAATCAAAAGGGACTAAACAGAAAGTTGAGCAAAAGCAGAGTGTGGTATCACTACCGGCTAAAGATTCGACGTCGAAGACCCCTAATCAACTGTCCAAACAGGACAATGCTGTTCAAGATGCTCCAACTTCATCTCCGCAGAAGAGATCGAAAGGTACCAAACAGAAAGCTGGACAAAAGCAGAGTGTGGAATCTTTACCGGCTAAAGATTCGACGTCGAAGACCCGTAATCAACAGTCCAAAATGGACGATGCTGTTCAAAATGCATCAAATTCATCTCTGCAGAAGAGATCGAAACGGACCAAGCAGAAAGCTGAACAAAAGAAGAGTGTGGAATCTTTACCGTCTAAGGATTCGACGTCGAATACCCGCCATCAACAGTCCAAAAACGACGATGCTGTTCAAGATGCCTCAAATTCAGCTCTGCAAAAGAGATCAAAAGGGACCAAACAGACAGTTGAGCAAAAGCAGAGTATGGCATCACTACCGGCTAAAGATTCGACGTCGAAGACTCTTAATCAACAGTCCAAAAAGGACAATGTCGTTAATGGTGCTACAAAATCATCTCTGCAAAAGAAATCGAAAGAGGCTAAAGAGAAAGTGGTGCAAAAGCAGAGTGTAGAATCATTACCGGCTAAAGACTCAACGTTAGATACACGTAATCAACAGTCCAAAAAGCCAAATGTTGTTGAAGGTGCTACAAATTCATCTCTGCAAAAGAAATCGAAGGAGAGGAAACTAAAAGTTAAACAAAAGCAGAGTGTAGAATCATTACCGGCTAAAGACTCGACGTCGCAGACCCGTAATCAACAGCCCGAAAAGAACAATACCGTTCAAGATGCTACAAATTCATCTCTGCAAAAGAAATCGAAAGACACTAAACAGAAAGTTGACCAAAAGCAGAGTGTAGAATCATTGCCGGCTAAAGACTCGACGTCGCACACCCGTAATCAACAGTCCGAAAAGGACGATACCGTTCAAGAAGCTTCAAATATCGCTCTGCAAAAGAAATCCAAAAAAACCAAAGAGAAAGTTGTACAAAAAGAGAATACGGAAGCAGTATCGGGTCTAGGCGCGTTGTGGCATTTTCGCAAGTCCAGAAAGAAGAATGTTGTTCAAGATTCTACAAATTCCTCTCCCCAAAAGAAATCGCAAGAGGCCAAAGAGAAAGTTGAGCAAAAGCAGAGCACAGAAGCATTACCGGCTAAAGACCCGACGTCGCGAACCCGCAATCAACAATCCAAAAAGAAAAATGCTGTTAAAGGTGGTACAAACCCACCTCTGCAAAAGAAATCGAAAGAGACCAAACAGGATGTTGTGCAAAAGCAGAGTGAAGAAGCATTTCTGGCTAACTACTCGATGTCGCAGACTAGTAGTGAACAATCCGAAAAGGACGATACCATTCAAGATGCTTCTCTGAAAAAGAAATCCAAAAAGGACAAACAAAAAGTTGTGAAAAAGCGGAGTAGAGGAGCATCACCGGCTAAGTACTCGACGTCGCAGTCCAGTAATCAACAGTCCGAAAAAGACAATACCGTTCAAGATGCTACAAATCCCTCTCTGCAAAAGAAATCCAAAAAGACCAAAGAGAAAGTGGTGCAAAAACAGAGGAAAAGACCATTACCAGCTAAAGAGTCGACGTCGCAGTCCAGTAATCAAGAGTCCGAAAAAGACAATACCATTCAAGATGCTACAAATAACTCTCTGCAAAAGAAATCCAAAAAGACCAAAGAGAAAGTTGTGCAACAGCATAGTGAAGAATCATTACCGGCTAAAGAATCCACGTCGCAGACCCGTAATCAACAATCTGAACAGGACAATGCCCTTCAAGGTGCTCCCTCTCTGCAAAAGAAATCCAAGAAATCCAAAGAAAAAGCTGTGAAAAAACAGAGCAAAAGATCATTACCAGCTAAAGAGTCGACGTCGCAGACCCTTAATCAACAGTCCGAAAAAGACGATACCGTTCAAGGTGCTACAAATTCCTCTCTGCAAAAGAAATCCAAAAAAGCCAAAGAGAAAGTTGTGAAAAAGCAGAGTAAAAGATCATTACCAGCTAAAGAGTCGACGTCGCAGACCCTTAATCAACAGTTCGAAAAAGACAATACCATTCAAGATGCTACAAATGCTTCTCTGCAAAAGAAATCCAAAAAGGCAAAAGCGAAAGTTGAGCAAAAGCAGAGTGTAGAATCATTGCCGGCTATAGACTCGACGTCGCAGACCAGTAATCAACAGTCCGAAAAGAACAATACCGAGTCCAGTCATCAACAGTCCGAAAAGGATAATTCCATTCAAGATGCTACAAATCCTTCTCTGCAAAAGAAACCTAAAAAGGCCAAAAAGAAGGTTGTGCACAAGCAGAGTAGAAAAGCATTGCCGGCTAAATACTCGACGTCGCAGTCCAGTAATCTACAGTCCGAAAAAGACAATTCCGTTCAAGATGCTACAAATCTTTCTCTGGAAAAGAAATCTAAAAAAGCCAAAAAGAGAGTTGTTCAAAAGCAGAGTAAAAGATCATTACCAGCTAAAGAATCGACGTCGCAGTCCAGTAATCAAGAGTCCGAAAAAGAAAATACCGTTCAAGATGCTACAAATCCCTCTCTGCAAAAGAAATCCAAAAAGGCCAAAGAGAAAGTGATGAAAAAACAGAGGAAAAGACCATTACCAGCTAAAGAGTCGACGTCGCAGTCCAGTAATCAAGAGTCCGAAAAAGACAATACCATTCAAGATGCTACAAATAACCCTCTGCAAAAGACATCCAAAAAGGCCAAAGAGAAAGTTGTGCAAGAGCATAGCGGTGAATCATTACCGGCTAAAGACTCCACGTCGCAGACCCGTCATCAACAATCTGAACAGGACAATTCCCTTCAAGATGCTCCCTCTCTGCAAAAGAAATCCAAAAAGGCCAAAGAGAAAGTTTTGCAAGAGCATAGTGAAGAATCATTACCGGCTAAAGAGTCGACGTCGCAGACCCCTAATCAACAATCTGAACAGGACAATTCCCTTCAAGATGCTCCCCCTCTGCAAAAGAAATCTAAAAAGGCCAAAGAGAAAGTGGTACAAAAGCAGACTACGGAAGCAGTATCGGGCATAGGCTCGTTGTGGCATTTCCGTAATCGAACGTCCAAAAAGGACAATGCTGTTCGAGATGCTACAAATTCCGCTCTTCAAAAGAAAGATGCTATTAAAGCCTCGCAGAAGCCGATGGGCAGTAAAAAGTCCAAAAAAGACTATTCTGTTCAAGCAGCTACAAGGAGAAATAGTCTAGAAGTTCTAAAACCTGCAATAAAAGGCGACAAAAAGGCTGGATCCACACAAGATAGCGTTGGCAAGAGTTCGGAATCTTCATTAAATTCTTCTCTGCAAAAGAAATCGGTACCTCGAATGACAAAACGGATGAGTATAGACAGCTTAACTTCTAAACAAAGCGCAGAAATACAGACGGCAAAGTCCAATTCGTCAGTCCGTTTCAACCTAGAACAATCGCCCCCAAGAATGAAAACAGTTAGATCCCAGAAAAGTCCATCGAGACGGCAGCTCACCTACACTGTGATAAGCCAAAGAAACTTTAATTACGAATCAGATTCAAAAGACAGTTCTAAATCAATTTGTGGTATGATGTCAAGGAAATCACTGAAAAACAAACCATGCAAAAAATGTTTTGAAGCAGCAGGTTTTATAGTTGCTGACAAAGTAATGCCGATTATGTCAACGGCTAGATCGAACAGAACAACGCTTTCCGATTCTATGAACATTATAAGCAGTAGTTCGTCTAAGAACAGCGTGGGCGGTTCATCGAAATCTCCAACTGTAGCCATGAGTTTGAGCTCTTTGAGGGCAAGCTTGTTGAACCAAAAACCTCCGGCAATATATTCCGATGAAAGTGGCAGCGCCACAGCCCGCGATGAAGGTTCCTACAATGGGTTTTCCTTCGAAGCTTTGTTCCACAGGGATGAACTTTATCCGACGAGAGAACTTCGTGGACTTAGTCCATCTAGCTCTTCATCACACGACCATCGTGTCCACGAATTTACAAGAGCTTGGTCTGATGGTAGCCTCATTCTGAGTTCCGAAAATGCTTCGATGTACGAAATGAATCTAAGCAATGGGTCATTCAAAGAGAAGCCCGCATTAGCGTCAACATCTAATAATTTAATATCTGAAATACAGACCGAAAATAAGACTGTGAAGCGGGTCTATCATTATTGTACCTGTGGGCAAATGATGAAAATTGAAGTTGTGAAAAACTGAAAATTGTACGTTCGTTTTTATGTGATAAAAATAAGGCATTCTTTTGTCTTAGATTATAAAACGAAGTTTGTATTTTTATTGACATCAATATAACATCTAATTTTATCAAATTTTTATCTGCTGTGTGGTATTACGTGATCGTTTTATATATTGCCTTTTTGTTTGAATCGTTTACAATAGCTTAATTTTAAAGTTCCAAAATTGAAATAAAACAAACTTTATTTTATTTCAACACTGAGAAATTATACATATAGTATGTTTTTTTTTGCTTTATGATTCAGAGCAGGCTTTGCATTTATATTATTTTAGCAGTGTGCAACACTTTAGTTATATTGTATTGTATTATTTTTGGGGAGACTTACGTCTAGCAAGTAGGCCTTTATAGGCCCTTTTTGCTAACCCCACGAACAAGGTCTAGGCATGCAGAGTACCAGGTACCTTTGTCCTACTTAGAATTTTGCCTAGACTAAGGTATTCCAACCTTAGCAAGGGATCTTTTACATGCTACACATCGTAGCAACATGGGACCCACGGCTTTACATCACTTCCGAATGATGGCATTCTGTAGAGGCTCTCATCCGCATTTTTTTATTTTTAAAAACCTCACCGGGATCGGGGATCGAACTCTCGACCCTTAGATCAGTAGCCAGAATGCTTACCACTGAGCTATGGAGCCCGGCCTAACACTTTAGTTACAAAATATATCTGACGTCAAAATCAAGGTCGCAGGGATTGTCAAGTTGATACTTCGGTAAAGCGTAATTCAATTCCACCGAAAAGCGGTACATTAAGTAAAACAGCCACCATTGGAATGGTTGGTCAAATAATATTCTTAATGAAACAAAAACACAACTCCAGCTTCAACCGAATGAAGGTATGAATAAAAAAAAAGGAATTTCTAACTTAAGGAGAATAGTTTCAGGGAGGATGTTACGAAGAAAATTTGTAATTTAAACAAAAATATTTTTTATTTTGAATAATTTATTATGATGTGCAAGAGAAGAACTAAATTATATTAGGTGTCGTTCAAAATTATTTTTTTTAATAATAATAATCTTTATTTAGTTACAAACTATTTTAAGATTTACAGTTGTTTACATATTTACTTAACTAATAATTTTTCTTGACATAATCGCTTAGTTTTTTTAAACTCATAGATATTTTTAGTTCCTTTAACTTCAATTGGAAGGTTATCATAAATTTTTAAGCCTTTATAAAAGAAACAATTTTGGGAACTGCTTTTTGTAAGTTTGGGTAATCTAATATTCTGCTTATTTCTAGTACTATAATTATGAATATCACAACCATAAACTAAGTGCTGGGTCATATATTCAGGTAACAGGTTATTGACTGCTTTAAAAACTAACAACAAAGAATTGAAATAAATACGTTGCTTCATACTTAACCATTGTAAACAATCTAGCATCGCAGAAGTTCTTGTATATTTCGAACAGCGTAATATGATACGCATGACTCTGTTCTGCGTTTTTGCATTCTAGCAAATTCTTGTTCATGACATATAAATAATATACTAGAGCAGTAATCGAAATGCGGTGCGATGATTGTTTTGTAAATCATAATTTTAGACTGTGTGCTAAGCTTATTAGAAATTCTACTGAATAAGACTATTTTCTTAACTACCATTTAATTACATAATCTACGTGTGCTTTGAAGTTTAAATTATCATCTATAATTACTCCTAAATATTTAACTTGAAATACCTTCTATATTTCTAAGTTATCAATTTTTATTTTATTAACCGACTCCGCATTAGTACCTACCTGATAAAATGATTGCTTTCGTTTTTGGGATATTCAGTTTCAGTTTATTACATTTTAACCACTTAGAAATAATTTCTAAATCTATATTCATTTTATTCATGGCATTTCTAACATCTTCGTCAGTAATGTCACGAATGTATCATCTGCAAACAGATTTATGGTGCAATGTTTTAGATTCAATTCCAAATCGTTTATATACAAAATAAACAATAATGGACCCAAAACAGAGCCTTGGGGTACACCCAAGTTGTTTTCCATGTAGCTTGACTGGCACTGATCGAAGTGTGTAGTTTGTAGTCGTTGAGTGAGATAACTTAGAAACCACATATTTTCGTTACCACGTATTCCATATTTATGTAGTTTATTCACTAACCGCTGCCTGCCGATAGTCTCAAATGCACGTTTATAATCTAGAAAAACAGTAACTACACTTTTATTTAATTCTAATTCACTTTTCCAATTCATGAGAACCAAGTTTAACGCCGTTTCACACGAATGTTTAGATCTAAATCCTGATTGGTTTTTACTTATAATATCATGTTCATCTAAAAAGATTTGGAGTTGATCTTTCACAATAAGTTCGATAATTTGCTCGTATACCGGTAATACATTTATTTGTCGAAATTCTTCGCACTTGTTAGTTAATTTAACTTTAGGTACTGGAACAACTCTAGATATTTTCCATGATTCTGGAAAGCACCCTATACCGAGAGACTGATTTATTAATTTAACAAATATCTCACCTACAACTGGTAAGGCATCTGTATTTACAGTAACTGTAATATGGTCGAAAGAACCCAATCGTTTAATTTTAGCTATTGATATTTTAATATCATTTAATGTAATTGTTTTAAATTAAAAAGTATTGATATTATCCGGAAACGTAGCTTCTTCAAAGCGGTCGTTTATAATAATGGACTTCTTTAGCTCTAATATACTATTTACAAAGTACTGGTTAAATTTACTAGCAATATCCTGGGCATTGCTAATTTCTTCTCCGTCAAATAAAATGTTTGAAGAAGTAATTGTTTGTCCTTTCATTAAAGATTTGACAGTTTTCCACATCTTCTTCGGATTTTCACGACAGCTTTCTATTCTATTTTCATAATATTGGTTTTTCCTGTCCTTAATTTTATTGCTGTAAAAATTCCGAATATGTTTATAGTTTTGCCAGTCATGCGTGTTTTTTTGTAAATTTAGCTGTCTTGTAGAGTTGATTGCGTTCAGCTAAACCATGGGGTGTCAGTTTTAAGTGTAATGGTTTTGTTGTCAATGAGGTCATTTACGGAATTTTCTATTCTGCTGACCATATGTGTGGCAAGATTGTTTACATCTTTACTATCTAATAATGTGGCCCAGCTATATTTATTTAGTTTATCAAGCAGTTTTTGTGAGGAGTAATTAGGGAATGTTGTGATATTAATTCTTTCAAAATTGCTGTTATACCGCGCAACTTTTCGTAACATGACATCGATTGCATTATGTTCAGAAATTTTTGGAATCTGCACTTTACAAATGATATTGTCTTAATTTGTTAAAACGAGGTCAATGATTGTATTGGAATTTTTTGTTGAGCGCATAAATTCGGTTCTTGTTTTTTCTATATTCTCAATTGAAATGACTCTGAACCTTTACCTTTTTTTATGATAACATTTGGGAATTCTCTTTATTTATAAACAAATTACATATTTTATCGACAAGGTTTATAATTGACATTAGGCGTAATAATAATAATTATAAAATGCACATAAAAGAATAGCGAACAAATAAAAAGCGTATGTACTTACTTTGATTCTTCTCTGCCTTATTCTGTTCTTGAAGTCTTTTTTGAACGCGATGTCCTTAACCTGGGTGGTCCAATAGGTCCAGATGTTCTACAACTACTAGGTTTGTCACCTTTACTTTGACTTGCTCATTTCTGTTACAACGGAAATCTCGTCTGAGATATGTAACAAGCTTAAAGAGGTAAAGTGTGAAGGGTTTGGTCGCGATAGTCAAGTAATTGTACCTGTAAAGATACGTAGAAAATTTCGTCTCATATTTAAGCGCACCACTTAATATGTATTTGCAGGGAATGGGAAGCTTCAACCAAGGAATCTTCGGCGTAGCTTCAGGAATTTCACTTCACAAATGAAAATCATACAGTAAATTGAAGAACTCTGTTAAGATAGCATTTATGAAAATACCTTTATGCGGGCACTAGCTGAAGGCCAGAACTACCAGTAACAATGGTAACAAAACAGTCCGCAAGAATTCTACCTGGTCATGACGTCACGTCGGGCGATACGAAAAAATCTTCAGATGGGTTAGCCGGTGAAGTAATTTCCTAGGGGAATACGCTTTTTTTAAACTGGCGCAATGCGCTTGTAACTGGAATCCGCTTCAAAATTTATTTCACAAATGCAGTCTCACTTATAAAAGACATACTTTTCGCGAAAATGTACGCATGCAAACTTATCTTAGTAGATGTAAAATATTCAGCATTTGTGACACATCAATCACACATGCAATACTAGATTAATAAAATGTATTCAACTTAACTTGGTGGCAGGTTTTAGAAAATTGCAGCCTTTATGATGAATCCATAAATGTGAACCGGGCTTCGATGAAACTAAGATGGACAGCTCGAGGACGTTGACGGGAAAAATTGGCGTCAATTTAAATGAGATGTAAAGGAAAGCTTTTCACAGGGCTTCGTCTATATACAGAACGTTAATATATGTGGAGTGGGCAAGACTATATGAGGGGTTCTTTAAATATATCATGTCGGAGACCAATATGAAATTCAGACGTATGAGCTATTAAGATCTTTTAAATTTTGAAATATGTAGGTTGATTTTAGCGGGCCGAACACTATTTTAGTTTCGATTGCGGTCGCTGCTTGTAAGTGCGCGACGCCGTCAGAGACTCTGGACAACCTCAGCTATCGTCGTGGGTGCGTTGTTTTTTAGTTTTGTTCTTTTTGTGAACCGTCGGGATAGTAAAGCCAGCAAGTCACAAGGTGCGAGCTGTCAAGGGGTTCTCTTTTTACGTGACGTTGTCGTGTTAAGAAAAAGTCCATCAATTTACCGGATTAAAGCATCCTTGATCTGCACATGTTTTTCGGTGAAGAGTGTCGCACCGTCAAATAAGATTAGGAAAATATCGCATTCCATGGTTCGTCGAATTGAATCTCGCCGTCGGGCGGCGAAAACGATCTGGATTTTGTCATTGTTTACCTTCATGGCCTAAAACTATCCCAGTTTCGTCATTGATCATCTTCTTAAACGCTCATGGCCCCTAGATCTAAAAAACGTCACTAGGACGCCAGCGGAGTTTCCACAGAAGCAGGGGTCCGCTCTGAAACCGCTTTCTACAGCTGCAAGTGCAATGCAGCTTCCATGTCGTAAAAGCTACACATTGTTTACTTATGTCAATTGCTGTACTTTCTGAATAGCTCCTACAGGGATATAGGTGCGGCTCGTTTATACCTTTTTCTTTCTAGTTAAAGGGTTACCTGTATTTATATATAAAATTATTGTAGTTCGATCGTCCCCAGCAGGAAAAAACTGCGAATGTGTCAGTAATGCAGGTTAGATTGTGTTCAGCCTAATATATTTGATCAGTAATAACTTTTAATTTCATGATGTCAGGCTATTTGCCGTATAATATTTTCCTCTGTAGTTTGTGAGTTTAAAATACATCAAGTTTATTAATACACTCTGTATTTAAATCAACTGGTACAACATTTAAACATTAAAAAGTGAACGCAAGGTAAATGTGCAGCTGCCAGATTCCCAAACATTATCCACGCCAAAGTTGTTCTCTTCTGGGTTTCCCTGACACCCAAAAACGTATTATCTGAAATCATATCTTCCTCCCGAATGAAGTTAGACAGAATCACTAACGTTTTTCAGAATAGTCTCACCCCGTTTCCTATTGAGCTAGCTGTGCTCGCCTTGTCTGTTAACACGGGTGTTTACCGGCAACAAATCTTGACGCCCACAGGATGTTTTTCCTTGTTTTCGTTTTTATCTATAAAACTAAGCATCTGGATCAGTGTCACAAGATATGAGTTTTAACCCCACTAACTCGAACGTCTTACACTGCGATTCCTCAATCAGGTTTTAGCAACCGTTTAGTTTTAATGCGTAACTCCTTCTCAAAGAGGGGATAATGGTGGTGAGGCACTAACACCCCATGAAGGAGCTTGGCCTGCAAGGCGGAAGGTTAGAGCTTCCGTATCCTCGCTCTCACACCCGGCTGTCGCGTGTCAAAGAGGGGATGACAAGTTCAAATACTTCGTGTTGAGGCTGGATATATACAACAAAGGTCATAACTTACCAAAAGATTTTCCCCCGCGCTCCGCGCTAAGTTGGAGCGCCCATATCAACGAATTCTAACCCCAACCCTTTTCGCCCATGGCAAGTAGTGGAGGTTGTTCAGTGTAGATTCGAATATCCGTAAACAGCTTTGGTGATACTTTTTTTTCCATCTCTGATATCTTGTTCTAATGGAATTCTATGCTTTATTTCTGTAGGTTTATGTATGCCGCTGAACAAATTGCTGCATATACAGCGTTTTCCAAAAAAATGCAACAAAGAAAAGCCTCTTTTTATCAATTTCTAAAAAACTTACTCTTTACAAAACCTTTTGCTTTATTTAAGACCAATAGAGTATAGGTGTAATGGCAGTTTAGGATTTAGTCAGTTTCGTTGACGTATCAGCTATTAAGAGAAATCAAAGTTGATATTCTCTTTCAAAACTTCATATCTGGACTTAATCTTTAAATATAATAAGATGTATCTTAGAGCCCTAAAAAAATTAAGAAAGAAATGTATTTCGCAATTTTAAATTAATTAAATTTCCTGCCAAACCGTAAAATAATTGTAACATATTATATTCTTACAACTAAAACTTTTAAATGAAGCAAAAATGTTTGTAAGAGTAATTTTTGTTTATATATTAATAATAAAAACATTTCCATCTATTGTAAACTCTTTGGAAAACGCTGTATGTAGTATTAGAGCACGTATATAGCAACTAACACCATATTGGCTACGTGCAACTACAAGGAAGACTATATAGATGGATCAAAAGCCTTATCTCTTATATTATCTTTTACCGACCTTGAACGAAAACGTGCTACCAACTAGCTACGGAAAATGGATCGGCGTTAACTTAATTTCAAAAATGTGCTCTGGATTGCAGACGATGAGCGAAATAACCTGACTGCTAACTCCGGTGCCGCGATTACCCAACCCTCGAAACAAAAACGCCTTCAGGGTGTCGTAGTGTATACTTACCCTGTACCCAATAAAATTTGCGTTTGCTGGATATGAAAGCAATGCTTGTTGAACCCAAATTTTAAATACTGCAAGGCTTGCTCAGCTGATTCTAATTTAACTTGCAGCAGACACATTGCAGTAAAAGCCGTTCACTTACATGGAGTTCGGGGCAAGGCCAGCTGGCTACTGATTGTTAAGTTTAAAATCCCCGCAAATATCGCTGAAGGATCAATATCGTTATCGAATGCTACACATGCACCACAGTCCTAGACATGCACACATTCAACTATTATAAGTTACAATACTTAGGTTTAACAATAAGAAAGCTTTCACATGCAAACTGGCTATATATGTAAATATGATAATAAACACTCCAGTCAAAGCAACCAGAATCCCGTTTCAAAATCTACAGATGAATGAATGATGAATTTTCTCAATAAGATTAATAGTACAGTAGATATATGCAAAAAATAGGTGAAAGGTGGAACTAATTCCCACAAAGACGGTAATTGAATTTTTTAGTTCGTTATTGTTATATTTTTGACATACTAAAAGTCTAGAAAAATTCGAGTGTGCAAAATGGGATTTTTTGGCCGCCATCTTGAAAAACATATTAAAAAATCGTAAAAAATCGTGTGTGGTATCAAATTACGGAAAATTTTATGCTGAAAAAGATTATGATATTGGTTTTAAAAAATAAAAATAAATAGCAAAATAGTGACAACAAAACTGAAAGCTTATGCAGTGTTGAAAATCATATTTTTATTAATCAAAATACGTTTTCCACACCAAGGAGAATTGTACTTATAAGTGATCTGGGTCTTGAAGTTTGCACCAAAGCCTGTCCAATGGAAATCTTCTTTAAATCAGATGCCTTAGTACCAATGATAATCTCCAAAAAATGTTGCAAAACAGGTGGCAACAACTTTTTATTTTTTTGTCCAGATGCAATTTCTGATGACGATGGATAGTACTCCATTGAAGTCGACAATAGGTTGATTCCTGTTTTGATCAGTTTTGCTGCTGTTTCAATTATACGATATTTTTCTAATTCAGGGTCTTCTAATTTCTTTTGTTCCTGATAATCTAAGATATTAGCCACTGGTTGACCCATAGTTACCATATTAGGCATCCCATCTTTTTTAGAAACGATAAAAAATATTCTTTAAGCTTTTGCAGCATGTGACGATGACTATATGGTTCATCACTAACTGGTAGGAAGTCTTTCATTTTACTAGCTACCTGCTGGACAGAAACCGGCTCATCATTTCTTTGAAACCACCTACATACTTCCAAAAAAGCATAATGTTTTTCCTTTCTCTGCAGGACGACGAAGAGGCTTACAACGTAACTCGTCTTGGGAATCATCCGACCGTAATACTCTACTGCAGCTGGCTAGTGCTTCATTCTGAGCATGCAACTTCAATTTCATATCACTCTGGATATTATTAGGATTTGTGTACAGACGGCGGCATTCGACATGGACACTCACGGGATCATCAGGAAATGGTTCAAATAACTCATGGACATTGTCTTTTTGAATTTTACTTGCACTGATGATACCTTGTATACCTTTATAGATAATTTAACACACTTTGAAGCTTCGCTTTCACTTTCAGAGCACAAGATACAATTCCTTTCTGCCATTTTGAATTTCTTAGAAGACGTTAATACTTGAAGAACTCACCTGGAAAAAAATGGTATTTAAATATTTTTACACACTTAGATTTTCCTAGATTTTAGGTGTGTCAAAAAGATACCGCGTACATCAACTTTGTAAACGTTTTACTTCTAAAAACTATTATTATATTATTTTCCAGCGCGAAATACCGTGTAAGTCGTTACCATACATGACTTTTTTACTTTTTGATGTTTTTTCAAGATGGCTGCAAAAAAAACTCATTTTGCACACTCAGATTTTTCTAGACTTTTAGTATATCAAAAAGATACCAACATCGAACTAAAAAATTCACATCCCGTCTTTGTGGGAATTAGTTTCACCCAAAAACCTATATCTACTGTACTATAAATGATATGATCATACCAATCAGTCTAAGAAGAAACGTTTTCGCCTTCTGTATTCTGCTAGTTCACACATATAGAGTGCGAAAAAAATTACTAAGCAGAGAGCCGCGGAGAAAAGCATCGCAAAGATAAACTGAGCGACAAAGTAAGAAACCTTCATATCAGACAAAGAACTATAGTCAAATTTATTATAGGAAGAACCTCGCAACAAAAATGAAGCTGCAGGACATGTACCACACATGCAAGAATATTCAAGAAATATGTGTTGATTATACTAGAAAAACCGCCGCAGAGCAATATAATATAAGAATCGCATACGACTGAACAGCCTGGAGAATTTTGGGTGAGATCTACGTTCAGCAATAGACAAAATAGCGTTGAAAAAAAGAAAGAAAAGGAACAACCTTATTAGATGCTCACTAGCTTGTCGAAATGGGAGCGGGTCTTAAATCGAAGAAAAATCACAAGCGATCACTCGGTAAAGTCAAATTAATTGTAATTTTAAAGATACAGCGGATCCGTGGATAACTTTTTTGTTACTATTTTTGTACGGTGTTCGGCTCCAAGATTTATACTCTTTTCTGAACCTCAGAAAATGCCAACTTTACGGTATTCAACTTCTGGATTCAGACCTCACCTCATTGCTGTACCTTGTTGTACTTACTTATAAAATTGTTCGGTTGAATATATTCATCATTGCGATGAGCTGTTTTAGAAGAAAATGGCTGGTGTGGGGTGGTGTACAACACCCTGTATATGACTCACTTTCATTTATATCTCCGCGATTGCAGCTTTGATAGCCCGGAAAAGCATTCAGAATATGGATAATCGAAAAAACGGGTCCCCACACAAACCTGTTATTATCTTCCCCATCCAATTTCAGAGCAAAAATAGAAGCTTTCAATTCGAAAAATCCTCCAGGTAACGAGATTTTATTAAAACAGCGAAATATAAGCCGGCGCTTTGTGTAATGGCAGCATGACGGCTGTGATAAAACTGAGTTTCATCGCAACGTGAAAAACGCCAGGAATCCTTTTGTTTACACCTTCTGTTGGCCCAGTTTTCGCGGCACCAAAGGATTCTTTAGCACATTTTAATATTAATCGTGCCAGTCTAGCTCGTTGTTGGCTTTTCATGCAGATAACAGTGTCGAATGTTGAACATTGACTGTGTGGATCAATGCAAGCTGAATTCAGACAGTTATTACAACAGCTTCTCAATTGTTGAACGTTTATCAAAAGATTGGCATATTATAAATAGATCAGCACTTACATTTTATGGAAATACAAAATATTCCCGATATTATTTTGAAATATCAAATCTTAATTAATGTGCCTTACTTATCAATGTGAAGTTATTAAGGGCTACATTTGAACTTGTAGACTGTGAAGTTCCAAATGCCATTTCTCATGTGAGCAAAGCGTTACTATATTTTGGCACGTTACGAAACTGTTCTAATCCTAGCAAAAGCCTTTTTTACCTGCTACATATGGTAGTAACGTAGGAACCGAGGTTTTATGTAAATATCACTACCGAAAGATGACTCATCTGTGAAGGTGTGATTCATTATTATTATTATTGAGAACCATACAAAAACTAAGTAGTTATGGCCGTTAGCTTAGTTTGCTGGCCGATCCACTAAGCTATCCTCATTACCATACGAAATGATTTCATTTTCAAAATAAACTTGGGCCTAGAAGCACAATATCTTTCCATGGCACTAATAGACTCCTTATCGTCAACACTGTTGCCCTCGTATATATGTTTTAAATGTTGTATTGTTAGATAGTTCAATAGCAATAAATAGCAGTGTTACATACCCCACTTTGCGGTTGTAATAAACCCAAAAGTTGAGTCGGACTCGTGCTAAGCTGAAATATTGGCCACTCAAACAAAAACAGTTTGTTTCTACACCAATTAATAGCAAATAGCTATATTTTCTTGTAAAAGCCAAAGTTAAATAATAATATAGCTAAATACTAAACCACGACCTGATTAGCTCTTTCTACTCCGCATTTATTTACGATATTATCAATCCCCTCGCAAAAGGTAATTTCTATTTCGTATTTATATTATACATAATGCTTCTATCAAGCGCTGTGTGTACACAACCATGCCATTAAATCAACGTGTTAAAGTAAAGAACTGTACTTGTCAAAGCTTATTTTAGGTTAATCAGATTAGCTTCAATCCATTAAAATTACAGGTACTTCTAAGAACCAATTAGCACGTAGCGTCTTGTTGCCAATACACAACAAAGACATTCGGAATTGCGTATAGCGGTAATTTTAAGGGTTCTCAAACCGATTTAAATATTCGTAAAGGGCGCCCTAAACAAACACAGTCCAAAATTATTGTTCGCTGATAACGGCGACATTTTTAATTAAATCACAATTGTTCAACACTCGAAAGGTGCATCTGAAAAAATGTAATTAGCCGTAAATACAATTATTAAAAGCGCATATTGACTTAGCTGAATGCAGACGGCATGGGTTTCCAATTGGCCTTTACTGGTACAATTTCAAACATAGACTTACTCCATAATTCACCAACGTGTTCTGTCTTGAGCACCTGAACTCCATGTGCTGCCCGCAATCGCCTTTATATCATCAATCCTTCCTTGCTTCCTTAAGCTGGCCCTTAGTCACCATCACAAGATCTTTTTGCTCCATCTATTGTCAGTACATATCATAATATGACCTGCTCATTGTCATTTGATTTGGGAAATCCGTTGGTCAAAATCTACCACCAACCGTAAGTCAGATTATTTAATGCATTCATAAGAAGTCCTTCGCCTAATAAGTTTGTAACCGTTTGTGCATTGTGTGGGTTAGGAATAAATTTCTCGCGTTCTTATTATTTCTCGTAGTACTTCCGGTTTAGACAGAGCAGTCGCAATTCGCTTGTGGTCCCTTTCAGAGTTTTTACGAGCATAATGGTTCGTATCGCTATGCAATATCGAGGGGCGAGTCCCAGGAGAGGTATTTTACTATCCATATTATTAAGCAGGAAGTTCATTACCGTCAGTTAACACCACGTGTTACGTAGGCGAAAACGTCTTAATTAAAACTTATTCAGGTGGCAAAACCGTGCCTTTTTTCGCCAGAGACTTGAGTGCGGACCAGTTTGTGTTGTTGGGGGTTGCTGTGGTAGGCATTTTTCCATTTCCAGGATAGTTATTTGTTACTAGGATTTTGGTGGAGGAGCCCTTTCAGGCGTTTAGTTAGGCGAGGTCAGTGCCTGCATTGGTTACTACGGACATTTTCAGGTACTGGAGCTATTATACCTTCAAATGCGCTCGACGAGTAGTTTTTTATGTGTACTATAACTCTTGACGTGCTGGTTAAATAATTGTAATTGTAACATCAGTGAGTAGCTTTGGAGGCTTCACTTCATGCTATTCGGAGATTCGAACTCATATCGTTCAAGTGTATTTGCTCATATGTTTAGGACATTACTGAGCAATTTCGGTACTGAGAGGTATGTTTATTACAGATTAAAAAGGGTTTATAATTGCTGAATTGCTGAAAAATCAACCTTTACAGATTTTTCAAAGCTGCTAGAGTTACGAGCCGTCTTAGTTATAATTTGCATACTAATTTGCTGATTAGTTGAGTGTGGACAATATGCAGGTACCTAAATAGATATCTCCACAGTTATAAAGAAATAGACTGTATTTGGGGAGGCGTAAAAGATTCACTCAGTGTAAATTTTATTTGTTCCGAATTACACAAACTTAAATTCTTGGCGCTGCCTGATGTGATAATTTCGGGCCCTTTTACTCAACAGCGTTATACAGCAATTGCTCTTGGTTAGATTTGAGTAATCGACGTAGTAGAAGCAAGGCTTCCACGCCAATTTATACGTTAGATGTAAACCGTTTCTTGCAGGATCTGTGACATTTACTACTTTGTGTACAAAATTAAGTATTCTCCAAAGTTTTTCTATGGTAGTAATTACAAATCGTTGTTTATACCCTCAAAGGTACGACTTATTATCATTATGTGATCTTTGTTAAAACTTGGGTTTTATTTATTTTTCTTTGCTATGATCGGTCACTCCGTGGTTTTTTGCCTCAAGGAATCAGCAGGGAACGTGCCGGTTGTAACCACTAAGCGCTTTTCAATTGTCACCTTTCCGAAAGTAAGTTGACCCCCCGATTTATTTTCCCTACCTAGTTGGTGACATGTTTTCGTTCATTATCGGCAAGGAATACTGTAATCTTGCTGCTGTTAATGCAAAAGAGAGAGACTCGCCTAGCCCAGGCGATGCGAGCAGGATAGAGAAGTAGAGATCAATTAATAGGGAAAAGACAGCAACGTTAGTTTTATGATAAATCGTAGAAATAAGCCTCAGGTCAACTCAAAGGTACCTAGTGGCAAGAAAAGTGTCCGCTGATTTATAGGATCTACGCGCATGAATCTTTCAATGCCAAAAACATACCTGTGCTTCTGATTCTGAGACGTTCACGCGTCGCTCACCGGAAGCACAAACATGGTTTACCGCGGTCGCATATGAGAGAGTATTCAAAATGGCTTAACATTGTAATGGGTGTTTTAGTGAGCCCCTTCATTGAGAGTTAATTTGTAGGAGGTAGTTTGCTACGCCGTTGCTTTCTTATCTTTAGTGTCTTATTTTATTGCAGATATCTCTCTTGCTTTACGCACCCTCATTCGTGGTTTAAGGAAAGTCCCTGTTGAGATCAACCAGAACTTGACCTGGACTCGTACTAAGCTGTAATTCTGCTCCAATTAACATTAATTTGTTCACACAGCAATAAACAACAAACATCCACTACATTGCTTGTTAAAGAAATAACGCTAAAGCATATTATTGTTATAATCAGATTATGATGCAAATTGGCATTTTTACCTCGCTGTTGAGGATATACACTGTTACTAAATGTCTAACTAGTATGGTAGATACTTCAAACTATCGAGAGACTATGAGAAATCAGACAAGTAATAATGGTAGCAGTATATAATATTCAATCGCTGATAATGGTATGTAATAGCCAGTACAATGAGACACTTCAAATCACGCATATACTAAAATAGCTTGCCAGTATAAAATTATTACAGGTAGTAAACCCTTAGAAGTAAAACTACAAACAGATTTACGTTAATTAGACAAATAAAAGAAAAACTATTGTTTACAAGTTGAATATCTGAACAGCCGAGGTTATGTAGTAATAAAATTGGGCAAAGCTAAAATCCGTGCGTTTCTGAGGAATTCCAGTTGAAATTACTAGTGCAACCAGAGCACTAACTTAGCTCCCGGCCGACGGATGCATCACACCTAGTAACTGGGTCAAGGCCGCTTATACTGTAGAATTTACCTATGAACCACGAGCTGGTTAATAGCCCATCTACGAAGAACGCTACACCGAGAAAAGTTTGCAGGCGGATCAGCGATAACCTGAAGCCACGGCAAAGAAACAAAAGTGAAGACAAAGTCGCCGAAACTCTTTGCTAAGCATGAGTGGCTGTGAAGCAACGCGCCATCAAAATAATATCGCTCAAATCACGAGATTAATCAAAGAGACTGCTGAAATACTTACCGCTATTGAGGGCCACGTTTGCTCAGTATGCCAACTAGACCGCTTGCATGGGCCGTCAAAAAATTAAGGAACTAAGTTCCTATAAAAACGCTTTGGGCCACGAAGCCGGTTAAATATTTTCCATCATCAGACCAAACTCAATGTCCCAAACAGGCTCCGGAAAACCAACGCAACGTTCTGCTTGCTTCACGGTTTGGTGGACAAAATGACCAATCTGGGACGCGCAAACTGCCATAATCACTTTCACAAAAACACCTTTACTAGAGAAGATAACTCAAAGGGTACATTACCAGTCTCAAAGCGAGTTTAAACCGACCAAAAACGTTCGCATTAAAAGTGTTATTACATCGTAACAGCAGAACATGTTAGATCAATAGCCAAAAGGCTGCTCTTATTGCATATTTATTTTACTCATAAAATCACTCCAAGCGCGAAATCTGTTGTTACTACGGTTGCACATTAAACACGGCTAACGGAAGCTTGCGAAAGGTATTTCTACTGAGGGTGTGTTCAAACGCAGCTTGCAACAAAACACAGTATTAAATCGCTCGCTTAAATAGCTTCTTCAAACTCAGTCTATGTACTGCATACCTCCAAATGCTTCTTGGTGTGGTGTGACTTACCTAAACGGCTGCAATTGCCGCTAATTGCAATATAATATCACCCACGTGTTGTGATGGCTAACGTAAACTGGTAACAAGACAGTCGGACCTAAATTTTATAGCTCTCCAAGGCAATGTCTGTGCTACTCTGCTATCGCTTTCGTTGTCGAAAGGACTTTAGGCACTTTCCGAAGCTCAACGACCTGTATCTCAACACTTCTCTTCGTTTATGATTTAACCACCCAGATGTAGCATACCCGGCGACTTTCTGGGCCCGCAAACAAAGCAGCTTACCGTTTGACAGCGGGACCGCCCGGCTACCGATTTCAGACTTACCAACTCATTGGCGTAATTTTAAAACTACCTAACTAATTATAATTTTGAAGTCTTATCTCAGTCACCGTTACAGGACAAAAAAAATCATCATAACTATTGCATGTTAGTATGGGAATTAAACATTCCATCTGCATTCAGGATTCTAGCTACACAAATTCATTTCTATCAAATAATTTTCTTATGTGGTTTAATTATTCTATTTTCTAAAGAACCCGTCCCGTGTTTCGTATCAGCCAGCGATTTTTAAGGACAATACTGACAACTTAAAAGGTCCGGGGTGGTGTAGCTTGAACAAGCGTCTACGTTCAATTAGTACAGTTAAGCAACGCTCTTTCTGGTGAGAACTTGGATGGCTGCTTCTCTCGGCGCCTCGTGGTACCGCTGCCACGGTAATAGTTGGTCCCGGATGTCATAATAACATCATGACAGTCGTTAGTGCGGTTGGAAGTTCCCATAAAATGTACAGCGACGCCTAACGGCTGTTGGCTGAGTAGCAAAATTTAAAAAAAACGTACTAAAATATTTTCTTGTGTGCAAATGGTGCTTTCCCTGTAAATGAAACTTAGGTAAAGTTTTACAGGAAATATACCGTGTCATTATCAATAATAAGTAAAGTTAAGTTTTAACATCAAGAGCTATGGGTATTACGTTAGGAGCTTCATATAAATGACCTGTGGGAGGTTTTACAGTCGCACATTATATTTGGCAAAAACGTTCAGAAACAACTCCCTCAAGTAGGAGCTGGAAGTTACCACGCTATTTCAGTAACTCTGCCAAGCTACTGTCGTTCGTTTGCCCGCAAGCATGTCTTTTTAAATTAATTTAGCTCTGGCTGGTACAAACTGTATCTCCAGGCAGCACATTCCGACAATGTCGCTCAAACTGCAGGCTGCAATCAGTGAACGTATTCCAACAATGCTTTTGGTGGTGCTACATGTGCTAATGTGTTTAGAATCCAGGGATTATTGTGGTGGTTAAGATTAGGCACGGGGGATATGAATATATCCAGCGTCTAGCTGCGGATATCGTCAAAGGAATTGCCAGCGCGAGCAATGCAGCTCGGGTACAAAGCATTGATTAAAATGGGTTTGTGTCGGAGACGCGGATAAGGAAAGGTGCCAGTCCGTGAGTTGAAGGAAAATGGGCTTCTTCTAGATAACGACAATCGGTTTTCATTTGCATTGCCCTTGGTGAGCTGTTGTAACCCAAGTCGTGAACTGCTGAGGGAAGTTTGTTGAAAGTTTGAGATATTTTGTCTACTTAAGCAGCAATTAACTTATTTTTAATTTTTTACTGTCTTCATTTAGAGAATTAACTTTTTTTAATGTAATAAATTTAATCTACAAGCAAGTCGTTTTAATATACATATATAGCAATCAAAAAGGTTCAGTATTCGTACAATTGAATTAGTTTAAATAATTCTGTTAAAGGTATTAGTTCAGTGTTGTAAGTTTTACTTAAAATTGCATTAGAGCAGGACACTTATAAAAGCCAAATATTTAAAATATCCGTGTTCCACAAATTGTTTGCACTTCCCTTGAGCCCATTTTCGTACAAAAGATAAAGAGATCGTTTGCAGAAACAGAAGTAACCTACTATGTAAAGAACACATTGTTTCTATTTAAGAAACTGTAACGTCTCTGCTGTTGTATTGTAGGCTATACATGCTACCCTTTTGAATAGCTTGATTCCAATTTTATCTAATTCCGGAATTTGGACGACTTAGAACAACAATATTAATTGTTATTAATAGTGCCCGTCAAAGAAATGACTAATCAAATACTTGCCACTGTTTGTTTTAAGCTCAGTTACTTTAGTTTTTATCTTTTCTATAATGTTTGTTAATGCCATACAATTATTTATCGAATTCTTAATGTAACAGGGTCCCGGGTGGTGTAGCTTGAACAAGCGTTCACGTTCGATCAATAGAGTTAAGCAACGCTCTTTCTGGTCAGAACTTGGATGGAAGTTCCACGGCTGCTTCTCTCGGCGCCTCGTGATACGGCTGCCACGGAAATAGTTGGTCCCGAATGTGATAATAACATCATGACAGTCGTTAGTGGGGTTGGAAGTTCCTATAAAATGTACAGCGACGCCTATAATTGGCCTAACGGCTGTTGGCTGAGTACCATATAACATACAAAAATTATATTTGTTTAAAACAGCTGTTTTTTAGGTATATATATAGTTCAGGAAAATTAGTCAGCTAATTATCTTCTTGTAATAATATCTTTGACGTTTCGTCAGCTCAGCTGACTTCCTCAGAAAATAGACAACACGTTGAAATACAATAGACTAAAAGGAAAATGAGATTAAGGTTAGATCACTTAAACAATGTATATTTACTCTTACCTTATGTAATGTCGATTAAAATTTTGAGATAGTGAGTTTGTACAATGTTCTAAGGTTAATAATTCTTACAATATAACTTTAAAAGAATATTTAAAACGATTTCGTAGATGTCAGATGTCAAAATTTGAAATTTAAATTTTCTTATTTTAAAGGTATAACTTGATACAAAAATTTTATTGTAAAAGATATCTTGATATTAAGTGTAATTTAAATGATATAGTTTTTTTTTGTTCTGTGTCAATTATAGCTCTTAATTTCTCATCTATCAAAAAATACCCTGTATTCCAGTTTTTACGTTTTCTTTTTGTTTCTCAAGTTTCTTGTGTATGATTTTATGTTTGAATTTGATGTTTGCTATGATTATTTATTATTATTTATTTATTATCACCACTATCTTTCCGGTTACATCATCCATAACCATGAGCAATTCCTCAATCTTTTCGAGTTCTCAATTGGACCTTCAAATTGTATCTGAACATGTATTGTCTTTCATTTGCAAATTTTATTTCCGAAATCTTATTTAGTTTGTCAGGCTGGATAATCAATTAAACCCCTGCGCAAGCATTCTCGTTTCATTCTACATATTTTATTTTATTTTTATTTTTATTTTTATTTTTGGTACTTAGCCAACAGTCGTTAGGACAATTATAGGTGTCGCTGTACATTTTATGGCGACTTCCAACCCCACTAACGACTGTCATGATGCTATTATGACATCCGGGACCAACTATTTCCGTGACAGCCTTATAACGAGGCGCCGAGAGAAGCAGGTATGGAACTCCCATCCAAGTTTTGACCAGAAACCATTAACCTTTATGAATTCCTTATGACTTTCTTATTTGAATTTTGTTTGATACCATGGGCAGCTGTTTCTTAGCTCGAGCCTCCCAACCGTCAAGAACCTATCTGTCGTTAGAAACTCGCCGCACCGATAACATTACTTCTTGGAAATGTTCTTCAAGCATTGGTATTAAAAAATAACTGCAAATATAGCAAGGTAAATTCGATAATATTGTTGTATCGTTGTGTCGTGTGTTGGCTGATCTTATATAATATCAGTTGATGTTGGAGTATGTTCCTTTGTCTGGAGTGATTATCGTTCCGTCTAATTTTATTTAACAAAGGCGCAGAACATCGTAGCTAATATCTTCGACATTAATTTTGAAAGCCTACCGCTGAAAAGTTTAAAATACACAAACTTAGACAGCCTACACCGGCATTAAATCTCAATCAGTAAGATAAGGTTGGAACTATTAATTTAAAAGACATTTTCCTGTGGACCACAAGAAGGAGGAACTGTATAAGCAATAATTGTTACTCCATTATTAAATACATTATTATCATGTTTCGATTTTTAACTCTTATGTACATTTTGTGTTGTGTTGGAATAGTCTATGTTCTGCGCATATTACGTTTCTTTCTGGATATTTAAAATAAAGAATTAAAGCTATATTTGGGTTAATACATTGACGGAATGTAGAGGAGCCATTAGTCATTATTTCTTTGTTACTTATTTTAAAAAATTCAGAACTCGCAAATACAACTATCACCAGCCGCCACTGAGTGATACGCATAATTTGAATATTGCCTTTTTTTCATATTCATAATTAAATATATTTTTTGTTGTTGAAAATTCTTACATTCCATCTTACAATCATTACTATTTTCGATTCTTACATATCCAATCGTTCTTCTCAAGTTCTGATAACTAGTTTTCTGTCAAAATCATTTGGATGCACTTCAGGAGTTCCTCAAGGGTTACACATTGGACCTTTGCTGTTTAACATTTACATAAATGGCATAGCAAGTTGTTTAAAATTTTCTAATTTCATTCTATTTGCCGATGACTTAAAGGTCTATTCATAAATATATAGCAAGAACTTTTCTGAAGGTCTTGAGGATGATTTGGATAGACTAACTAATTATTTTAATGTCAATAAATTATCTTTCAACATTGAGAAATACTCAATAATAACTTTCACTCGCAATTATCATCTAATTTACTATGATTATCAATTAAATTCGACTAGTCTTAACAGAGTTACTGAAATAAAAGATCTAGGTGTTACTTTTGATACGAAACTTTAGTTCGGAATGCATATTAATAATATTGTGTGAAAATTTTTACAACATTCTGGGTTTTATATTTCGCGTCTCAAAGAATTTTAAATCCATAAAACTGATTACATCTTTATATTCTGCTTATGTAAGTAGTCAATTGAATTACGCATCCGCTGTATGGCATCAAAAACTGAAGTTTTGAAAACTAAAATTTTAGGTAAGTTTGATGAAACTGTCAGTTTTTTTAATTAGAATGTTTAATAACAATAATAATCTTCGATTCAACCGTTGAATTTTTAAAGATATTGGTAAATAGCTTATTTCAAAATGTAGTAGGACAGCTTATCATGAAAATGTGGACACACCGGACAAAAGCACCAAATTTTTTCCAGGTGCTAGTTTGATTGTTAGCTTTCAATTTTTGATAGGAACCAACTCCTCCGTCGGCCATCTTCGATTTTATAGCGGTCATTTTTAAATATAAGTATATCATTAATATCTCGGCTTCTAAATCACTTAGGATCACACACTTGGTGTCTAAATATACATATTTGGGGTCAGAGAATACAAATACAAAATTTTTAAATGTATCAGACTGTATATTACTTTACTAATATATGTACCAATTACAAATAATTCACCAAATAACCTCTATTCAGAGCTCCTATACAAAAGACAGGGGAAAAATATCATTATTAAGATTGATGTGCCTCTGTTCTCTCAACTGTACATAGTGATGTAGCATAACGAGAGTGACATGGCAACATTCTTCAGCCATGAGAATTATCATTTTCCCCCTTCACTATCTGACAATGGAAATTTGCGTTTCGGAAGGAAGTCTGATCTTATGAACATTCTTGACAAGGATTACCCAAATGGTGCTCTTGATTATGTTGATGTGAAGCTTCCCGATGGGGCCGCTGTTGTGCATGTCCTCTCCCCAACTACCAACATCGTCACATTTGATGATTATGCTGATCACGTATTTATTCCACACATTAATAAACATACAAAGCTGCAAACGAGTTGATGCACTGTGGGAGAAATACAATCCGACAAGCCTCAAAGAAGCCACTAGAAAAAATCGAGTTAAGGGTGTTAGGAGAAAGTGTGAAGGAAGAAACAAGAGAAATCGGCCCACCAACAAGCAGGACTTTTTTGCATTCCTTTCAAAAAAATTGGCAAATGTTGAATGTGCCAAAAACAAGGTAATTGTCGTCACATGTAATGCCGAAGTTATTCTCCGAGGAACTGATAGGTCCATGCCACCATGTGACCATGAGGAAGCGGACACCAGGCTGATTATCCACTTACGGGATGCACTTTTGAATGGCTGTAGTAACTGTATGGTGCACACTGTTGACACGGGCGTAGTGGTGATTCTCATTGGCAAGTTCCATCAGCTGTTAATATTTCAGAGGAATGATTGTAAAGATTTTTTTTGCAATTTTTCCCGTATTCCGCTAGTAGTCCCCAACAACCCCTCCAGAGGAAATGTGCCATTTTTGAATCACCCTGTATAGTTTTAGTGCATATCTGTGGTGAAAAGGCAAAAGGGTATAAGTCAAAAATGATCATTTTACAGGAACATCAAAAAACTATTTTGCTGGAGATTTGAGAACAACATTTAATTCTTTTCGCTGGTAATCAAAAGAATCAAGTCGATTTATTGACTACAGCTTGCTTTGCTATTGATTCTGAAACTGTTTCTACTAGAAAATAAATAAATACGGAACTTATACCTAATCGCATTTCTTTTTATACATTTTATGAAATAGCAAAAGGGTATAAGTTGACATATAGCTTTTTGCAATTTTCCGGAATATGTATTTTCTGATAAATAATTACTATGACAAAACAGCATATGTAGACATAAACTAAACAAGAATATGTGCTTTCAAGTTCGAATAATGTGAGGTTATATGTAAACTTATCGGTTAAGTTCTTGTTACAGCACTTCTGCAAAACTTTGTACGCACGATAGCGTGTGTCTATTTTGGCACTTATTCTTTAAACTACATTATCCTTTATCTAATAGACTTGTCTGTCCGTCCGTCCGTCCGTCCGGGACGCTGTTTCAGCAGCCAAACCGTAAGAGATAGAGAAAAAAAGTTATTAAATGTACCATCCCACTCGGTGGATGGTAAATGACAATGGCTTCCGAACTCAGCAATTTGGAACGATGGTGTAATTACACCACATGATTAGCTCAGAGCGCTCGAGGGACTTGAATTGACCAAGACCGATGTGGGTTTCGGTTAAGGGTAATTGTGCTGCCCCGATTGCTCAACTGGAAGCTCTATATGTCTGTTTGGAAGTTTCGGCTGGGATAGAAATACTGGCTAAATGAAGGATTGATTTTCTGTAAACCCAATATTATTAACGTCAAAAAAATGGCAACCTGCTCTCTACACATATAGAGCAAACTATTTACATTAGTTCAAGTTAAAAACCCTTGTGAAATCTAAGTGTAAGTGCAATTATTTGTAATGTCAGTCAATAATAGTACACTAAAAAACAAATTTTATATTGCAGGCTTTCTTGCACGTGCAAGTTGAGAACTCGACGAATGCGATAAATGACTTTTTTTCTATAGCACATGTTAAAGTGTGCTTTTATCAACTCAAAACAAAAGGTCAAGTTTTACTTTAACAGCAAGGGTAGATAAAGTAGCACTTTAACATCAAGGATAGATAAAGTAATTTGATTTTCTCACTTTTGTTTAAATTAAATATGACAGCTGCGCATTATCGTAGCAACCCAATCTAGCTACTGACATTTTCAAATGTGATTGACTGTCTTTATTTTCTTTTGAAATTATTCAAGTTCTTGCTATAGAAAAAAATATTGTATTATACACGACGATAAAGTTATTTCTATCCACTCTTGAATCATTAACGTCTCGACTTTGTCTCGACGTTAAACGATTCACTCGTGGATAAAATTTAACTTTATCGTCTTGTATAATAAATTACTATTACTTTACTTTTTAAATAAAAATTCGCAGTTTCAAAATTTAGGAAATTTATTTGTCAGTAACACTTATGTGACAATAGGGAATTCAATTTGAAATTATTGTCACCGAATGAGCAATAAACGCACCCTTTTGGGTGCTTTAATGAAATAAATTTTAAACGCCTCAGACGCGGTAGCCATGCATTGAACTGCACTTTTCTTTCTGGTCTGCCTAATATAATTTAATTAACATTATATTGTAATGCCACATGTGGGTTTTGGTCAGAGTTAAAGAAGTGATCCATTCTTGATCCTATGGTACACATTCAATCATGTCTGTCACCTAACTAAGACGCATTTACAATTAAAAAAAACGAACTATTTCGAATGCCAGTGGGGCGGCAACACACCAGGAAGCTTTTTTGAAGGTTTTCCAATCTGCCGTCAAATCTGTGCGCTGACCTCAATTCGCTTGCAAACGCGATCGGCTAGAAACAGATGTCTTTGGGTATGCAGACTATTATCTTAAGATGGTGTAATTCTGTGTGTTCGGGGTTCTGCAAATTATTCAATCGAGCGGTAGACGGCTGTACATGAACTTGATTTTGACAAACTGACTTTGTTATCAACGTTTATCGATATGAATTCAGAAAAAAAGTCCGAGAAAGAGTTGACTATCATGGGTAGATCACGCTTCAGCTCGTCGTCATGATTTTTCGTGTGCCTTAAACTTAAACGTAATGAACATGCAGGTATATAGGAGAAGGTCTCTAAGTCCATTAATACGATATTTGGTGCACTTCCGACCTAGAGATCCAGGTCTGATTAGGGGGGTTTACCTTCAAGTTCGTTATCACGATCTTCTACGCCATTAACCTAGATGCGAACGTATCAATGAAAGGTCTCTAAGCATGATAAAACGATCTTACTTGTGCCGTTAACTTTGAAGGTCCAGGTGGTAAAGGAGGTACGACTAATTCAAGCATAAAGAGGGATATTAGGTCAGGTTATGGTTTTCGGACAGGTCAACTTCTCAGAAAAAGGCTAGAAATAGAACTCTTACATGAATGCGGATCGCTGCCTGCAACAATCACGCGGGCACCCTCAATTGTTAGTTAGGCTAGTTGGAGGTTTTCTCGGACTCTGGAATGGCAATTCCTTGCTTTGTATTAAGCAAGATCGATAGCGGCTGGAGGATGGAGGATGGAGGTTTTAAGTTCTCCCGGTCACAAGGCTACTGCCGGCTAGAGCTCGACGAAGTCTTTTCAGGTACTGGACTTAAATCTAGAAGGAATCGATTAAGTGAGGCTGAGACTGCCTGGCAATCGCTCTCTTATACTGTTTCGTATACATTTCTTTCACTTCGCGTATCTAAGGAAACCTAAGTGGGGCAAACAGGAGCTTTGCGAGGACTCGCATGTTGCTGCGCCCTACCTAGCACATATGGTGCGATTAGCTACACCTTAGTACGACCAACTGGCTTTATATCACCCCTGATGGGGCTCATATATCTTCATGTTGCATCTTGTCGCGATCAGGTGGTGTCTGTGATGGAAATAGCGACGCACAATTTCTAATCTAATTTGTAGGAAAACAAAAGCCTGCAGTGCTGTAATACTTTTCTTACAAACGGAAAATCGGCTACTGGTAATTTTTTCCTGATAAATTGCTGAAGGTTGTTCTAAAAGCCCTTAGTTACAAAAATATAAGTAAATTTTCGTGAATTTTTTGTGATCAAAAGTTTATCGTACAACAACTACCTAAGTTCAAACTAAAAGAAATAAAAGATCTGAATACTCTAATTACTCTGATCTCATATTTTTACGTGTTAACATTGTTTCAAGTGATTTAAATAGACTCCTTATGCTACATATGTTTGGGTTGGTGATAATGAGGGCTATTAATGATACCGAGCTTTGTGTCTTTCTTTGTTGCGTATGTTGAGTTGCTTACACAGCTACTTCAGTTTCATAATTTTCGAAAAATAATTACTTTGAGAAGTTTTGTGAACTTGTGATTTACAATATTCTTCTTCTTTTGCAAGTATCTAATCTATAAAGTTCTCTTTCCATTTTGAAACATTAATTCTTCAGTTTCCTTATGATGATATCGCAGAGGCAATTTAAATTTTGGCCACATTATATCCCAGGTATCCCCTATATCGTTCTCGTTGTTTGACATTTTACTAGATTTATTTCAGCCCTTCAATTAACCTTCAATTCCTCTTCAACTGTTTAATCCTTTATGAATAAATTAACATACCGGTTGAGTTAATGCCTTCGTTCTTATTACCTATCGGTCTCCACATCCTACGCTGGTGAAAATTCTACAACGCTTACTGCAACCCTTACTTGCACGTACATTTAAGGAACTTCCAATTTATTATATTGTAATTTGCAGCTACCAACCCTGCTCTATTATACTTCTTTTAATTATTTAAACCTTTTGTGCTTAAAATTAAACCTTCATTAAGCGATTATCATATACCTTTGTATAATAATTTTAAAGCTAATTCCTACGTAATATTATTTAAGATCGATATACACAAATATCGACATAAAGTTTGGTTTACAAAAGCGCTTTGGGTTTGTTGACACTTTCTTAGCTATTTTTGATCGAGTTTAACCCTTTGGTTAAAAAGTCGTTTGCATTTTCTATTTTTTTAGTTATTAGTCAGAGTTGTTCCTGTTCTATACAACTTTTGAATAAGTTCACTACTCAGCCTAACTCAAATTTTCGGCGATTATGTGATCGTAAGACTTAAAAAATGGCTCTTCTAGCTACTAAATTAATACAAGGCGGGTATCAGTTGCTGTATAGTAACAACAATAACTTCATAGTAAACAAACAAAAAGGTAGCGGTAAATTGCATAAAAGAAAATATCAGAAATATCATTTCAATACCAAAGATTTAAACAAAACAAAAGTTGCTGATAGATAAATTTACACCCAGTGTGTTCATTCAAAGTAAAACCAGACAGTTATTATTCCCAAATATAAAAATTGTGCCGGCTTTGTTGTATCAGGGAATCAAATTAATTCCAGCTCTAGAGTTATGCAGCATTGCTCAATGTATATAAAGCCACAACACTCTAAAGTAATGTATTTGTTCACTAAGGCAGTAATTATAAATAAATATAAAAATTATACGGCTTTCCTAAAATTTTAAACGCGTCAATTCAAAAATTAAATTATAACGTTATACGATCAAATAAAAAAATTACTAATTATTGGCATGAATCCGAAGAAAAAATATAGCTCGAATTAAAGAAAGATATGCACTTAATCGTAATACGTGCACGAAACTCTGATCATAAAAGACTTCTGATAACAAAATGCATTCATAACTACCTAAAATTAACGCATAAAAACTCAATCAGGGGCGCTATCTGAGCTACAACCCGTTTACTATTAAAATGATCTAGTAAACCACGTGATGTAAATTGAAGAAAATTATATACATAATGATAAAATTCATCAACTTGAAGTGAAGTCAAATTATGACAATAATTATTTAAACGCAACAGCAAGCATGTTTGTTTAATTAGACATACATTTTAAACTACAAAATTATTAAAGGAAGAAAATTGCAAAGTTCAAATAAATCATACATCTCAGCATATTTTAAATGTATTGTATTAGTTTTGTTAAACATACTGTTAAATGTCTGCGATTCTGAGAGCTCCAAATTGAAATAGCAAATGCACTGAGTTTTCTTCTTTGTATATTTGAACGACCGTGATTCTTATTAGTGAAATACAATACGACCCCATGCGGATACGGGAGAGTAAAAAATGAAAAGTTGGACTTTGTGTAATACAAGATACTGCAGGTTGGAGAGCGGTGCTGTGGCCTCTGATACATCTCAATGGAGGCGGCCTCTCCAGAACCATAAAACAGATGCGCAATACTCAAACTTCCTGTAAACGCATTATTCTCCTAAGAATTAATTCTTAGATTAGCATAAATACGCTACATTAATGAACCCCTACATTCGATGGCGATGGCTAAGTGGAGAAAATATGTCTTACTATTAAGCCCCTGTCGGCCGCGAGCCGCTTTCCAAAAACGTCAAAAGAACAAAATTTTCGGAAAAGCGAAGAAAGCCTGCACATCCAAATTAAACGCAGGTGAGCTCAAAAATCTACGAGGTACCAAATTAGAATTTTCAAAATTCCTAAAAAATTATTCAAAATGAAAATAGGCAACCTGCTCCACACCAAAACACTTAGTGGCCTACTTCTTAGAAACAAGGCGCAACATTGTCTAAATTTAAATATTCTGTTTTTATTCAATTACCTGAATCTGCAGCTGTTAACGCATTATTCAAACCTTCTGTGAGTCGTGCAGTGGGATAAATTACTTTGAGGGAGTTTTTCTTCACATGGTGGTACTTGTAAACTGTTATACATTCCCAACATGGTTCCAGCTCCACCAGTGCAGATACCAATGCAATTATTTAATCGCAAGCTTTTACTGTATATTTGAACAGCCCGGAAGCTCTTCTTCCGTGCTTTAAGTTCTTTGTACATTACCTTCGGTTCTGTTTGTTAGGATAATGATGGATGTCACTTTTCTTTAGTGAAATGGACATCTACCGACATTATTGCTGTGTCGGTTGCTTGGAACGGTCACGGTATTGACTTTTCCTTTGTGTGATAAACACATACCCACATTATCTTTGAGTCGGTTTGTTGGGATAATGATTAAAGTCACTCCTCCTTGTATGATACACGTCTATCCACATATCTTTGAGCGGTTGGTAGAGCTGATGATGGATAATTTTTCCTTCGGCGATGAAAATCTTTCCACATTGTCTTTGCGTTATTTGATTAGAATGAACACTTTTTTCTAGAGAGATAGACATCTACCCACATTATCGCTTTGTCGGTTGGTCAGAATGGTCATGGTCGTCAATTTTCTTTTGTGTTATGAACATATATGTACATTATCTTTGAGCCCGTTAATAGGGATAATCATGGTGATTATATTTCCTTATCTGATGAAGATCTTTCCACATTGTCATTGCATCAGCTGGTTGGAATTATGATAATGGTGGTTACTTTTCATCAGTGAGATGAGCATCTACCCACATTATCGTTGTGTGGGTTGCTTGGAATGATCATAGTAATTAGTTACTGTTATTTTATACCCTAAACATATATCTACATTATGTTTGGGTTGATGGTTGGTGTAACGATGAAGGTCACTTGTCTGTTGAGATGAACATCGACCCCATTATCAATGTGTCGGTTGTTTGGAATGATCATGGTAGTTAAACTTTCTACGTTATCTTTCAATTAGTCGGTTGGTATGATGATGGAGGTCACCGTTCTCTAGTGAGATGAACATGTACCCACATTGTCGTTCTGTCGGTTGCTTACACTGATCATTATAGTTACTTTTCCTTTTGTACCATGAACATGTATATACATTATCTTTGGGTTGGTTGGTTGGGACGATGCTGGAAGTCACTTTCCTTTGTGTGATCAGCATATGTTTACTTTGTGTCGGTTGATTGGGATCATGACTGTAATTAATTTTCCTTGTGTGAAGAACATCTATCCACATTGTGTTTGTGTCGGCTGGTTGGAATGATTACGGTGGTGTGCGATGAATATCTATCCGTATTATCTTTGGGTTGATTAGATCTGTGTATCTTTTTCATTAGTTTTAAGGTTCTTTATTTTCAGGGTAAGATTCAATTTTTTTCTCTGTGGGACCATTTGCATTTTACTTCACTTGGTATGTTGCGTTTTTCGGTTTTGAGGGTTCGAAATTGAAGTGGTTGCCTATGTGATGCTCTTTTTTGTTAGGAATTACAACAGTTTAATACCAGGTTTGCCGTTTCCATTTCAACTATTCTTGATTCCGAGCTTTACTCATTCTCACCGGTTTCTTGTTTTGTTGGTGGTTTTAGAGCTTCTGCCCTGGGAGTGATCTCAAACTCCTCGCATTTTTTTTGCGAGTTGGTTCGGTTTTTATCTTTCTTATCCCTCCTCATGTCGTTGTGGTTTGATTCTTTCTTTTATTTCGGTTGTCGCTATGTAATTTGACATTCTAACGTGCTTTTGTTTTAAAAGACTTCTATTTCTCTTGCCTATTTACCTAGCTAAATGACTATATTGTGGGCATTGTTTACATATACCACTGAAAAATTGTAAATCGGGACCAGTACTGAAGCGAATTTTGTCGCGTTTGTTAGAGTTTGCAGTAGGTATCACTGTAATATAAATAGGTTGTCCTGGTAAACAAAAAATGTATCCATTGTTATAGCAAATATCAAATATTACACCCAAATGACGGTGAGGACTGACAATTATATCCCGATTACACGATTGAACTGTTGGTGCCCCGATTTTTAATTCCTGGATGGTACTTACGGGAAGATCCTTTTCTTTTTTTTGTTTATCATGTATTTGGGTACTGTCTTTCCGTTATCGCGGCATTTGCTTGGAATGCTTTTGTTCATCCTGCTTATAATTCCGCGTAGTATCCTTCCTGTTACGAATGTACCGGCAACGTGAGTAGACGTACGACTGCGCCTGTTCCCGTAAATATAATTTTATAAAGAAAAATCGGGCTTAGTTATATAGGTACTCTTAAGTTAAACAGCATTATCTGCAACATGGTTTTCACCCAGAGTCAACAAGCTGACATAAAAAGTTGTGCAAAAAGTGCTATTGAGGAATATTTTAAAAGTAGTAAGGGAATAGAAACTGTGGTGTCAAAGTTAGACGATACAATGGTCAAACACTTGAAGTTAGGTTTGAAAAGGTGGAAAAACTTATTGAAAAATGTGACACACTGGAAGCTACAGTAGCCGACCTTCGAAAAGTTATCAGGAAAGATGGTTAATCTCGAACAGTACACCAGGAGCAATAGTGTTAGAATATTCGGCGTTGCAGAACAGAAAAATGAAGATATCGAAAATACAGTCGTGGAGCTCTTTGATAAACAGCTGGACGTCCAGATAAAACCTTACAGAAACGCTAATCAAACGAACACAACCCCGATACGCTTCGTCCTATTATCGTCAAGTTTTGTAGTTACCGATATACAGATATGGTGTTCAGGAACAAGAAAAACTTAAAAGATCTAAGGTAGTAATCAAGGAAGATCTAACTAAGCAACGATTAAAACTATTAAATTGTGCAATCGAGAAACTGGGCTTTAAAAACGTTTGGACAAAGGATGGAGTCATTTTTGGTATGAAAAACAGAATCAAAACTGCTATTCATTCAATACTAGATATTTAAAAGTAAGCACTTGTTTTTCATTTC
This sequence comes from Agriotes lineatus, assembly GCA_940337035.1. Taxonomy (NCBI): domain Eukaryota; kingdom Metazoa; phylum Arthropoda; class Insecta; order Coleoptera; family Elateridae; genus Agriotes; species Agriotes lineatus. Next base: position 112,611,525 of record OW679199.1, on the reverse strand, counting down.
ATGTTATATAATGTAATATATTGGGGACAGTGCAAAAGACCCTATATAGAGAATTTTTGTGTTTTTAAAAAAAAAATTTTATCTCATCTTCTATTTTAGTTTTATTATAATTGCTGTTACGCTTCTAGGTGCATACATCGTACGTGCTTTTTATGAAGTCTAGATCAATTAGTGTTTATTATCAAAATGCAGAGGTCTCAGAACAAAAACCAATGAATTTCTAAAAAATCTTAGTAGTGAAAACTATAATCTAATAGCTATAACGAAATCAGGTTTAGATGATGATATTAACAGTTCTGAATTATTTGACGAGGGTTATCAAGTATTTAGGTGCAATGGTAATACGCGCTTAACAGGGAAAGCAAAAGGTGGCGGTGTTTTGATTGCAAATTTAAAATGTTACAACTCTAAACTGCCGGTCTTATAAAGACCATTAATCTGACGTTAACTTTAATCTGCTGTTAAAATAAACAAAAGCGCATCAAAATGTCAGTGCTTATGACATATTATTCATTAATAAACAAATTTTGATGCGCTTTTGTTTACTTTAACAGCGAATTAAAGTTAACGTCAGATTAGTGACCTTTATAAGACTGGCTGTAAATTAATTAAAACATACGCGACTGAGCATGTAGGCTCCATTTGGATTTCATTTAATCTGTTTGGAATTAAATATACATTTAATGTTGTTTATTTTGAACCCAGGTGTTTGAAAATTGCAATGAAATTGTTGGTAGCCTGTTAACTCTGCTTGGAGATTTTAATATGCCTATAATTACCTGCAAGGATTTTGATCTAGAATATGGCAAGAATAGTAAACTACTGAATTTATTTATGAGCATGTATAATCTTAAATCTTATAATAATATTGAAAATATAAATAACAAAACATTGGATCTAGTTTTATCTAGTGGTGTAGTGCCACTTTAGAAGTAGAGTGTAAAAAGTCACCAGCCCCACACTACAAGTGGATTTAACTGTTGAAAATCCAAATGTTACGTATTGTACTCGAAAAAACATGCCAAAGCACTATAATTTTTCTAAAGCAAATTTCCTACGCATGTATGAATTATTACCTGACAACGATTGCAGTATTCTTGAGCAATTCCAGAATGTAGATAGCTGCGTTGAATGTTATTATCAAATATTTAATGATATCCTAAACTTAACTGATCCCAAAGTACATTTAAAAAATAATAATTACCCAGTGTGGGTTTTCCATGGAAGCAAAAAAAATATTAAAAAACAAAAACTATCACAGAAAACTGAAAAACCAATCAGAATTTCATTTGCAAGAATTCAAACTATTAAGACGAATGGCAAAAAATCAAATTAGGTCTGATTATAAAAATTATTTAAATAATATTCAGTTAAATATTGACACAGATGTCAAAACCTTTTGGAATTTTGTTAATAATAAGGGAAACACCCACATTTTGGTAAATAACGAGTGTCCCGCGGCAAATTTCATTTTTAAACTTGAAATAAATTTTTTATTTCTTCAAGTATTTTATTGAAAAAAATTACGAAATAAACCTCAATCTTTGGGAAATTATTTGTGAAACAGCACATCCGCCAAATGACGCCCCTCACGTCGTACCACTTCTTCCAAACAAACTTGAAAATTGCGCATCACACGCATAAGCATAGCACGTGTAATTCCACGAATTTCTCGGGTGATGTTCCGCTTTAACACATCCACAGTGGGTGCTGCATTCTCGTAGACTTTTGATTTGAGACCGGGGGGGGGGGGGGCGGATTTAGAGTCCCTCTCTTAGAAATGATGCTATTCGGGAAAAGTTGGCGAAGCCATTACGATATTCGCGGTATGAGGAGTAGCCCTATCTTGCATAAATCAGATATCTTGACCTCTGTTAAACATTATCCGACGACGAAGAGAAGGCCACAGAAAGTTACTGATCATTTCCAGGTATCGTTCTGACTTTTCCCGAATCGCATAATTTTTAAGAGAGGGACTCTAAATTGGCCTCCGCGAAGCTCTGATTTAACTCCTTTGGACTTTTTGTTGTGGGGATATCTCAAATCAAAAGTCTACGAGAATGTACCAGCCACTGTGGATGTGTTAAAGCAGAACATCACCAGCAAGATTCGTAGAATTACACGTGCTGTGCTTATGCGTGTGATGCGCAATTTTCAAGTTTGTTTGGAAGAAGCGACGGTACAACGTGAGGGCTTTATTTGGTGGATGTGCTGTTTCACAAATAATTTCCCAAAGATTGAGGTCTATTTTGTAATTTTTTTCAATAAAATACTTGAAGAAATAAATTCATTTCAAGTTTAAAAATGAAATTTGCCGCGGGACACCCGTTATCAAATAAAAGCCATTTATTTCATACTGATGTGTAAAATGACATTTTTCGGATTATTTATGGTACAAAAAATGGAACATTAAAATCCTAGTACTTTAAAGAAAAATTTTAAAGTTCAAGTACTTTAAAACTTATTTACTGTAAAAAATGGAACACTAAAGTCCTAGTACTTTAAAGTAAAATTTTAAAGTTGAAGTACTTTAAAATTATACGTCAGTTGTTGATATGAAATTTGAAATGATTTACAACTTTTTATTTAAAATTTATTACACTTGCAGTATGAAATAAACCTTTGTATTCACCACGAACGAAAAGTGTTTTTAAAGGTCCTCGCAAGTAATTCCGTAAACAACTTTCCCGTCTTTAAAATGCCACTTTTCGTTCTAGATAAATAAACTACTATCATGTAAAATGTTTACGCCAGATGCTGTTTATTGATTTGCATTCTCTAAAGACAATAATACAGCTGAAAATGAGTTAAAATGTTGGACTCAGTCCGGCTCGTTTATATAAGTTGCCTGTAATGCGCTTATCTTCAGCTACCATCTTAAGACGGTTTAACCAAATAGTTCTACCCCAACTATATCACGAATGTCGATTGGGCTTTGATACGATTAGGACGAGTGCGCTAGCGCAATGGACATGAGTAGTGATACCACCGCAAAAATAATCTACGTAACTTTAACAAGAATGGCATTCGATGGACTAGTCAATAAACCAAACTACTTTTTCAAATTAATTTTCAGTAAATCTAGCAACAAACTACGTGATTCTATAGTAACAGAAAACTAAAATGGACTTTTTCTAATAAAATGCACATTTATTTAAAATATTCACTGAAATACCTTCTAGGAAGATATATCCGTTGATATTTTTTTGATTGCCCAAGAAATGTCAAATTCTGGGTTTTCATTGGTCACTTTTTGACAGATGACAGGTGTCATATTGTCAGCCAAGTTTGTCGGTCGAATTACATTACACTCTTATATTACTCCGTGGAAATACGAAACGCGCAGATATTATCAAAACGGATGAGGGGCGAAATATACTGCTACTGGAGTTAAGTAGGCTCAAATATCAACAATTTAATAAACAAATATTAGGTTAGGTTAGAGTGTCACAAAATCACATGTTGTTTACATGAAGTACCAACTTTAAACCGGTAGTTCCAAAATAACTTCTTTGAAACACTTTGGCTACTTTCTTATACCAACCTAATATACTAAATATCCTGTAACTAACGTGCTTCTTCTTCTTCTTAGATCATGTTATTCCTCTGGGGAACATAGAGCGTCCGAGGATATTTCATTGACAGTTATACAACAGTAGGGTGTCTTACTACAACTGACGTCTTTAGAGGTGTTGCAATTTCTCATGGCCCTTGGGAAAAATATCCTAAGTAGGTAATTTGCAGTTGTGTGAAACTAACCTGACAAAATGTCATGTATGTAATTTTAAATTGGGTTATAATTTCCGATATTTGACAAGTATCTTTAGCTATAAGTGTCAATAAGCGTCAACAATTATAGCATAATTTAATAGCTATTTATGTAACAAGTACATAATGTAGGACATTATTTGTCAAGTTTATTTTATGGCCAACAAAGTTTTGCGATCGAGGTCACTAAAGAAGACCAGTCAATAAAGCCAGATTATGTACGAGTTGTATAGAAAGCTTAATGTTCGACTGCTAAAATCGAAATGAACAGAGTTTATAAATTTGACGTCTATTTTGTGACAGAAAAAAAGAATGTCTTGTCGGCTAGTGACAAGCATTTATTTTGACATTGACAGCTGATGTAAAGGTACTTTATAGTACTACTAAAATTAAGTAAACTTTATTCTACAAGTACTATAAAGAGCTACTTTATTGCTGGAACACTATGTCATAAACAGTACTTTATAATGCAGTCGTACATAAAATTATATACATGGCATTTTGTCAGGTTAATTTCATACAACTAAACATAATCTAATAGGGATACTTTCCTCAAGGACCATTCGAAATTGAGACATCTATACTTCGTCATAATTTCACGATTTAATTCGTCCAGTTATGATTTTTGTCTCTTATTTCCCCAATCTCGTATTCCCCTGTTTACCCTAACTGTTAAAAGAAACCAAAACTTTAATAAATTGCACATTATGAAACAACTGTTCACACAAACAGATTTAGCGATAAACGAAAGAATACTTCATTTAGTACTTGGAATTCGTAAGAAAACAATGAAAATGGTACAAATTTACATTTTTCTGGTATAATATCGTTATTCTCCAAACGTCAGTAACATGTGACATTATACTGCTTGATTGATGATGCTAAACTGTCACTCGATTGCCATGGCAGCTAAACATCTATCTGCTCGTCAGCGGCAGATTTTCAGTTATTACCACCGTTAACGAGATAATAGTAATTTATTATACAAGACGATAAAGTTAAATTTTATCCACGAGTGAATCGTGGAGACGAAGTCGAGACGTTAATGATTCAAGAGTGGATAGAAATAACTTTATCGTCGTGTATAATACAATATTTTTTTCTATAGCAAGAACTTTAACAATTTCAAAAGAAAATAAGGACAGTCAATAACATTTCAAAATGTCAGTAGCTAGATTGAGTTGCTACGATAAGACGAAGCTGTCATATTTAATTTAAACAAAAATTAGAAAATTCAATTACTTTATCTATCCTTGATGTTAAAGTGCTACTTTATCTACCCTTGCTGTTAAAGTAAAACTTGACCTTATGTTTTGAGTTGATAAAAGCACACTTTAACATGTGCTATAGAAAAAAGTATTTTTTTTTCGGATTTGGTTCACAACGTTGTAAATAATGTGTTATAAACGTTTGAAGAAAAAATAATATATGTTATTCGGAGCAAAAGTATCTTTATGCGGCTCGGCTGTACTTATCTGCCGTATAAGTATAACTTTTGCTCCTAATAACATAATAGTATATTATTTTATTCAATTTTGATAGTTTAAAGTGACATTATTAACTCCATAACAACCTTCATAAACACTTTATGATTCACAAGGGAAATAAAAGCGTTTTAATTCACTAGAGAATTAAAAAAGTTTAATTCACTAGAGATTTAAAAACGTTTCAATGGAGAACAACATATTTTTATGTTTTCTACAAATATTTACATTCAATTATTCTTTCTCTTTGTAGTGTGTAATATATAATTATCTTAATTTGAATATTTTTAATGTCATTTATTTTCAATTTTGTGTATGGCTGTAAGCAGGTGACAAACGTCACTTTGACCTTTGGTACACAGTAAGTGTGGTGTTTTATATGATATTTGATCAGTGATTTAAGAGCAGCAGGCGCTGTAAATTTGAATATTTTTTAATTTTTTATTCAAAATTTCGTCAAAATTTAATAAAAACATATATACGTCACGTGAATTAAACATTTATTAACTCAAAGATTTGATCTCACTCGCACTGCGTGCTCGTGAGCCCAAAATCTTTTCGTGAATAAATATATGTTTAATTCACTTGGTCTATAATATTTATTATATTGCAGTAGCGCCTATTACCATACATTATACAACTGTTTTCAGTGACTAAGTGAAGTTTTATTCACAAGTGAGTTTTCATTATTTATACTAAGTACTGCATTGTTGGTAGTACTGTCAAATTATGTCAAATTCGTAATGTTCAGGTTAAGTTTTGCGTCGGTCTGTGTCAAATAACAAACAAAACCTAACCTACGAACCTCGAATTTGACATGACTGACAATACACTTCAGTACTGTCAAACGTATATCACAAGTCATAGGCGACGACTTAAATTTATTTCGCGACATATTCTGATTGCGCAAACTATTTAGGCACAAGAATTGCTACTGTAAGATAAAACGTCGTATATCATACGTGAGCGAAATACCATTATAATCTCGTGAGAAATTGTATCGCTCGTGCTGGGGCACTCGCGATTCAAAATTCTCACTCAGAGATAATGATGCATTTCTCTCACTTATAATATAATCTACTATTAATCAAACAGGTGAAACAAACACCTGTATTCATTTGATACGTGTTTAATGTAGGAGTTTTCATTAACATATAACTTAATTTTCGAATATGATTATGATTTTGAGTACATATTTGCAGCTTTTTTTATAAATCTTTTTTATTCACTTTTTCAGCGCTCTTGCGTTTTCCTAAGCGTCTCGAGTCTGGATTTCCCTTGTTCTCAACCCATTCTTTATGGACTGCTGTCAGACTATTCGAAAATAACGACAATAATTATGCAGTTTTATAGTACTCAGAAATGCGACTAGCTTTCCAAGAATTGCTATAGTCATTAGTGTATAGTCAGTTCTAGCGTAATTCCAACAAGTCCCAGTGCTTTCTCCACTTTCAAGTTTCCTAAGGCCATCGTCGCCCCCGCTAATTGAATCTCTCAGTTATTGTCATCTGTTTGTTCTAATTCTGAAGTTCCTGCATTGCCGCCTGGGCTGTGATGCTCCATTTTTTTTCTCAACTCTTCCCAATCTCTTTACAATATTATTTGCCTTCAATCTTCAGCGTTTGTTGAACTGCTACATCTTTTTCACTACCTCAGAATTTATATCATTGGTCCACCACGGTGTCTATGTTATTTTGACGTTCTGCCTAGAAAGCCCACACACTTTTTGAGCAGCTGTAAATATTGTCCCTTTAAAAAGTACCTCGAAGTTCTTACACTAATGTATATTAGTTCTTTGCAATTATTGTCTTCATCATTCTTGTGTTTAATTTTATGTGTTGAAATGTGATCCGATTCAATTTCTGAGCCTCGTTTGTGTGTAACGCCTCCAACTGTCAGCCGTAGTGACTTTTTAATAGTTATACCAAAATAGTGAGGAAAATAATCATAAATACGCTGATTGACAGGACGTTGTTGTCGCAAGAAGCTGAGCCTCTATCTTCGATAGTCGAATGGTATACAAACAGACTATATCGTGCGTGTAACAAAGTTTCCAAAATGCAGAATTTATTATTGAAGCAAAAGTTCTTTGTTGTTTACTTATTGTCAAGGAGAACGCATTTTTTTTCGAATATGCGAAAGTGTATACAGTGAAATCTCCCATAAGCGGACACGCACGGTGCCAACGTTTTTGTCCGGTTATTAGAGGCGTCCGCTTAAGGGAAAAATCCATTTTTATGTTTAAAAAAGTCGTATTATGCAAAGGTATACCATACGCGCTAACAATACAGATAAGACTAATAAAATAATTGAAACAAAGTTATGTAATAGTTGTTACAAAATCTAACTGCTTATTATACTTTCCGCATATATTTCTAAATATTTTGACAGTTTGAATACTTTAAATATTAATAAAACTAATGATTTCGTCTTGATCCACTTATATTTTTAAAAAATTCCCGAACGTTTTCGGCTTATGCCATCTTCAGGGGACGTTCTACAAAATAATTGACAATTAAACAAACTTTATAACAAACTAAAAATGACTTACAATTAACAAACAAACAAAATCACAAATAAACAGCACAAACTCGCTACAATTGCCACGGTGGGTTGACTAGAACTGGCAAACAAATACAGCGGAACATGCGCGCCGATAAAAGAAATTGTAAAAAGCGAAAGGGACCCCATTAAAAATACTTAAGGGATCGGCAAACTTTTAAAATACTCCGATCCTGCAAATATTAATTGATCGTTTAAATTGACCTGTGACTTATTAGACAAAACGATTTCCAAACACTCAGCAATGTTGAGCTTCACTCCCTTATCGAAGCTCAACATTGCTGAGTGTTTGGAAATCGTTTTGTCTAATAAGTCACAGGTCAATTTAAACGATCAATTAATATTTGCAGGATCGGAGTATTTTAAAAGTTTGCCGATCCCTTAAGTATTTTTAATGGGGTCCCTTTCGCTTTTTACAATTTCTTTTATCGGCGCGCATGTTCCGCTGTATTTGTTTGCCAGTTCTAGTCAACCCACCGTGGCAATTGTAGCGAGTTTGTGCTGTTTATTTGTAATTTTGTTTGTTTGTTAATTGTAAGTAATTTTTAGTTTGTTATAAAGTTTGTTTAATTGTCAATTATTTTGTAGAACGTCCCCTGAAGATGGCATAAGCCGAAAACGTTCGGGAATTTTTTAAAAATATAAGTGGATCAAGACGAAATCATTAGTTTTATTAATATTTAAAATGGTCCACGACAACGATTTTCGTATTATTAATTTGAATACTTTAAAGTCGTTACTTTCTTAGGAAAGCATTTAAAATTATTCACTGTTAATGCTTCCGTGTAGGTCTTTATTACATTCTCACAAATTCTTAAGTCGCAATCGTTTTCTAATTCTGCCAACTGCATATCAACCGCAGCTGATTCACCTGAAATTTCGGTTACATCATCTTCCAGGATTATTTCTTTGTCAGTGTTTATAAATTCGTTAGGGTCGACGTCTTCGATTTCTAGGATATTACTATACAGTTCAACCATTGCTGATAAGGGTAAATCGTCCTCTGGTTCGAATTGATTACAGTGGCGTAACTTGATACCCGCAGGCTCCGCGGTCGCGGGACGGCCCTGGGCCTAATTTTCTTGTTCTGTCTTTCCATAAAAGCAAGCAGGAAACTTTTTGCCTATTTTATTTTTATCATAATGGGCTGCCCAGGCAAAAGGCAAAGTAGTTTTGAATTGCAGCCCTCTAAAATTGGGCGACATGGACTGTTTTGTAATATCGTGCATAGGGTAATGAAAGTATCGAATTTCCCGCGGCCATAATGCTGATTTGAGTTGACTTAATACCGCCGGTATTGCAAAAGAATTCGATAATTTAACATGATCATTAAATGTTGGATTTATGAATTGTTTTGACGCCATTAGCTGGGCCTGCATTTTGAAGTGTCCGTACAAGAGAGATTCACAGTCTAAAAATTGTCGAAAAATGGTGTCCGTGTCCGTTTAAGAGTGTCCGTTTATTAGAGAAAATTTTATTAGTAAAGTTAATGCAAGCAAGTTGGTTCCCAACAAAATGTCCGTCTAAGAGAGGTGTCCGCTTATTAGAGGTGTCCGGTAAGAGAGATTTCACTGTATTCGGATTAGTTATCATAATAACTACTGTTATACGAGGGGTTATCCAGATATTTCCGGAATCTCATAATAACAATATTTCCGCAACAGTAAATCATTTATTATTTTTCAACATAACAACCTCCAATGCTAATACACTTTTCGTTTAGTTTCTCTTTTCCATGACGCTGAAAATGGGCCTCTGCTGCTGAGATCACTTCGGGAATGTCCTCACACTTGTTTCCATGGAGGTCAGGCTTAAGGTTTGGAAATAAAAAATAGCCAGACGGACTTAAATCTGGACTATAGGGTGCATGTTTTAAAAGTTGGAATCCGGATTCTTGAATTGCATCCTTGGAAACTGCAACTTGATGAACAGCTGCATTATCCTGCAACTGAAGCACACCGGCAGCAAATTTTCCGCGTCGCTTCTCTTTAATAGCTGCACGTAACTTCTTGATTAAGTTGGCGTAATAACAGCCAGTCATAGTGGTTTTGGTGGCAGGTAGTCGGTAAGCAAAATTCCCTTACAGTCGAAAAAACAATGTAGCCATAACCTTTTTTGATGCAGCTTGGCTTCGAAATTGTTTCGGAGGCTGAGAATCGGCATGTTTCCACTACATGGACTCTTGTTTTGATTCAGGGTCCCAACATCGCAGCCACGTTTCATCACATGTCACCAGCCGTGAAAAGAAATTTTCTTTATCGTTATTTACGAGAGCCAGGTTCTCGAAAGCATTCGACCCGACGTTGTTTGTCGAACACAGAAAGGTTTCGCTGTGCCCATCTTGCAGAGACTTTGGAAAGCTTGAGATGGTCGTGGAGAATTCTGGAAGTAGACCCATAAGATAACCCAGTTGCCGCTCTTATTTCTCATATCTTCATTCGTCGATCATTCATCACCAGCTTTTCCACAGCTCGAACGCTTTCATCGCAAACGGCGCCGCGGCGTCTGGATGTCGCCCTGACCTGGCTTCTTCCCCGTTAGATTTCGCCGATTCAAAAGTAAACTTGCGTTTTTGAAAGAGCTTCACCACCATACACAGTAACAAGTCGTTGGCGGATTTGGTGTGGAATAACTCCTTCCAGCGTAAGAAATTCAACGGCGGCACGTTGCTTAAAACATATTTCATCCATATTTCTGACACCTCACAAACTCTAAACGTCAGCGTAAACAAAACAAATGAATACACACAAACAAAACCCAGTCCCTACGTGTAAAAAGCGCCAAAGAATATGGTAGAAATGGATTATTTGAATTTCGGTAACTACAAATATGAGATTCCGGAAATAGCTGGATAACCCCTCGTACTTGGTGACTATAAAAAAATACGCATTATTATTGGTTTAAATATCAACCTCTCTTCTGTGCTTTTAATTTCTCATGTGTATTTGTTCATATCCTTATGACAAAATGATCAACATTGTAGCTCGAAATATGTACACTGAGACCAGTGCTTCAATCACTGGCTCTTAATATCCTCTACATGAGATTTCCGATCTCAAGCTAATATCAAAAGACTATTGTAGATTTGAAAAGTAGCATTGTTGCATTTCCAATTTCTATATTTAACCTTCAATGAGTCATTTTTATACCTTCATTTTCGCTTGCTTAATAAGACACTATTTCGTATAATCTTTTAGCGTCTACAACCTTCATCCTCGAATATATGTATAACGCGCAGTGCCCCTTTTATTCCATTCGGTTGCTATTTGCACTTGTCAAAACCCTAATATCTGTAATTATGCAAATTCTACCTCTCCACATTTAGTTGAACTGAAGATTTGTAAGCGAAAATTCGACACAATTTCAGTTTCATACAAATTATAGAGCACTCAGTCTCTGATGATGATGTGGTTGAAAATTCATATAACAGTCATTAAATTGTAGTTATCAAAATACCAAAATCTGATGACACATCCATTACGTGTGTATTTACATACTTATAACTTTATAATGTTATGTTCAAGGTAACTTAAAAATTGTTAATAATCAGATGTCGCTATGCTGTTCAATTGCTAACGAAAAGAAAAAATTTGCAAACTAAATGAATATAGTGGAGGAAAAAAGACAGGATCACACTTCTTACTATCTTTCCCATTTTGTTTTTACAAAAAGGTCTGAAATCCCTACGGTGCGGAACTTACAGAGAAAATTTGGTATTATCTATCACTAATGTCAAGTAATGAAAGTAATTACTACTGCCAAAAACTAATGAATTCTAAAAATACGAGAACCTATCAATGCAAAGGGTGTGCACATGCAAGTCCTCCCCGTCCTATGAAAATATTATTGGGATTGTATTTTCTGTAGATAAGACTAGATAGAACTTAATCAGAACTTGCATAAAAAAAGTATTTTGGAATATATTTCAAAAAATTATATAAAATGTAGTAGAGAAAAGACTTGATACTGCAAAGGTTAATGGTAACCCCTGCTCTTGACATTGAAAATTGAAGGAACTTCTTGTTTGCATAATATAGCATCGACATGTTTTTGGGTTGCCTAACAAAATATGCAAGAATAGCTCATTCGAAGTAAAAATAGAAAAACATCTTTGAACTAACAAACCAGAAATTTATGTCCATTAGAACTGTGAGATCATAAAACAGCGTAATTTTTAAGAAATATCACTTTTAATAAGTACGCAATAAGACAACACTGCATCACTTGTAGTAAAGAAACATGAAGATTTTGCTGTGTTTTGTGTATTGTTTGATAAAAATTGATCAATTATTAATTATTACTACTTTAAACAATGTCTCTACGTCAATTAGACTTTATTACAAGTTATGTATTATTACGTTATCGCGTACTTATTAACAATGATGTATGTATGTATGTATGTATGTATTATCGGTAACCTCACTTTACCTTGCGGTGAAGAGGCTGGTGATTTATACGCTTTAGCATCGACTTAAAAATTACATGTGGCTACTCACTATTTTTAAAACAATAGTTCATTCGATTCTTCTTCTTCTTAAAGTGTCTTATGCTTTATTTACATGGTTTTACGTTGTACTAACTTATATTACAACTAGCAGTCCAGTGAGACAAATGTCTCATTTAACGCGCCTTAAAACCTCGATCGGTTAGGCAACCACCCAGACCTGGAAGGTGTCAAAGTGGTTGCCTAACCGATCGAGGATTTAAGGCGCAGAGGGTCGCAGCTACGTTTGGCGGCCGAACCAGTTTCTATTTAATACGCGTTCTATTTGAAAAACGGTCTTTTTGTGATTTCTCGAAAACCGGAAGTGTCACGTGACTGAAATTCGGTTCCTAACCTGACATGACCATTCCAAACATATAACTTTAATAACTTTTTTCTCTATCTCTTACGGTTTGGCTGCTGAAACAGCGTCCCGGACAAAACAGCGTCCCGGACAAAACAGCGTCCCGGACAAAACAGCGTCCCAGACAGACACGTCTATTAGATAAAGGATAATACTTAGAACTAAGTAGAGCCAGTAGAGCCCTAAACCTCAATTGGGTGGTCTTGGTACTGCTACTTCATGGAAGGTGGCGCTGATGGGAAATGTAAATATTGCAGCACGTTGACGATTGCAACCCTTGAATGGGGTGGAAACATCCTGGGATAGATTCGGCGGCATCGTGGTGATATCCCGTTGCCTTCCACGACTATTTTCAGGCACGAAAAAGCTAAAGTACGTGACCCCAGCGAGATTCGAACCTTGCCACCTAGAGGAACGTGGATCAGTATCCCAGCAAGCTAAGCAACTGAGCCACGCTACCCCTTCATTCGATTACTATCCATAATACAAACTAAATTTTGCCATGAAAAGGTTAAAAAAAATTCGTATAAACTAGTTTCTTTAAGTGATTCACTTCAAATGAACAGCGGTGTATTATACTCTCTCAACTCCTTCTTCTCTTCTTTAACACTTTAACTCTTTGTTAGTAATGACAACCACAATTTCTATTTTTAACATCTCTGCAGCCTGTTTCAATTTCCCCTGCATGTTAAAAAGATCGTACTTGGCAGTCCTTCTATTTTGCTTCAGTTACCAATTTTTTGCTAGTCGAATTCGAGCTCTAATCTCTGTACAGCTTTTTGTTTACTTTCGGCCTTGTCTTTGATGTATTCGCTCCAGAATCTCTTCGTCGCCAATTATTGTTTCTTCTTTCTGATTTTGTCACTCAGCTTTTTACTTTCCCATACCCATAGGTATAGGGAAGTCTTGGAATCATGAAAATTTTGGAAATCGAGATTTTCACAGAAATATCCGTTTTGGGCCTCCAGGAACCCAAAAAAGTGGTTTTTAGAAAATGTCTGTCTGCGTGTGGGTGGGTGACGCTCCTACAGCCGAAAGTATTGCTCCGATTTTGATGCGCTTTGGAATGCTGGGGTGTATCGATAATTTATCGACAAAATAAGCTTTTCAAAAAAATCCGAAACCGGAAGCGGAAGTTACGCATGTTTTTTTGGTATCACTGTTTTCGTGATTAAAATTTTGAAAATTTCGTTATCGCGGATAACGATAGAGGGTCATAAGACAAATCTGCTAGTTTTTTGCCGAACTCGCTAGGTTTAAAATGAAGGGCGCTATGATTTTTTGAAAATTTTGAGTTTAACGCCCTATTACTCAAAAACGGATGAATCGATTCAATTGATTTTTTTTCTGAATAGTATATGAAAGCTAACATGAGGTGATATAAAAAGTGTTTTGAAAAATATTAAGGGGCCTAAATTACAAATTTTCAAAATTTTGGAAATTTTCTAAAAATCATTTCTCAAAAACTGCCCACAGGAATTTGTTTAAACTTCATACACTGATAGACCCCGAAAAGGGCTATCGATCTGTTTTTTAAAGAATCTCATGAATTATCTGTGGCGCCCTCTACGAAGCTTTGAAGTTTGAAAATTTAAACCCCTTTAATTAATAAACAAAACAAGATAGGTAGCTGGGGTTTTCACTGAATTGCTCAGTGCATAATGGAGCATATGAATATGCAAAAAAATATTACACTCGTGGATATATGTAAGCGCACCGGCCCCCTCCCCCGTCTATTTTTGAAAAATAATTTTTTTATTCTAACGGTTGTTATATTTTTGCGTCAAAGAATCTTTTTCCGCGAAAATAAAAAATCGATTTTGTATGCCCTAGAAAATATAATCTCCAGGTACTTAGAAAATTTCACCTCGGTGCTACAGCCGTTTTGAGGAAAATAATACATAAATAAACTAGCACAGTGGCGGCTTGTCCACTTGGCGCCATCTACAGAAGCTCGGTGGTCACGTTTTGAACTACACATTCTTTTATATTTACCCGCAATTTACGTGAAAGTGTAAACGCTTATCACGGTGAAGACGTGAGTCATCGAGTTGAAATTTTGATATGTTGGAAAGACTGTTGAATAAAGACGATATGAACAGTTTCCAGTATGGGAAAGTCCAGGGAGGTAGTCACGTCCACTTTTTTTTATTACTTTACACACTTTGAGTGATATACGAAAGAACCGCTCTGAGTTTCGTTCTTTATACTTCTTTCTCGTTCAGTCCTACTTGTACTAAAATTTTATATGGGATATCATATTATGCTCTCTTGGTATTGTTTGTCCAAGATCTGATTTTTAAACCGACACCTTTTGTAAAAATTTAAAAATAGATACGTACACGTACACACTCATAATTACTCCAAAAATAAATCCCTATTTTTAAAACTACGAGATACGCAAACAGGTAGTGAACCATGACATACTGTTTAACACACCGCCTCTAACTGCATGTTAAGAGCTTGAAACTTTCAGTTTGATCCAGGTATGTACAAATCAATTTGCTAGATTTATTTCTTTTACCTGTAAAACGGAAATGTCTATCGCTCAGCGAAGTCTGACTTCGTAATGGACAGTGTTTTGACTAGAAACCTGACGTCGATGCTTCTGTTTCAATAAACAAAGCCTTGATTCATTTCAACGTTTTGCGCTATTTTTACGATTTTGCTTTTGTAAATGTCTAGAAAACGAATTTATATTGCTTGTCTAAATTAACACCTGGAATCGTTCACAGCACTTGGTTTTGTATTATATTCGTGAGAGGGCTATCGCGAATTTTGAATCTGTTGGTTATTACATACAAAGCACTAGCAGGTCAGAAGTTTAATAAACGTATAAAACGTGTAGAAGTTATTTCTCTATACACTGTAATGTTACAGATATTACCATGAAACATTAAATATCATCGTGTTACGTTTACAGTAAATTTGTTACTTTATCTACAAATGTGTATTCTAGAAGTGCAATGTTCGTCCGAAGATCAAAAGGTTCTGCGATAACGTGGCACAATGAATAATGAGCTTATAATTATTTAGTACTCGACATAAAATAGATTCTAAGAAAATGGACTTTACTAGGAAACGCTATACGCTGGCTGGTATTAATATACTACCCCCTCCCCTCTCCAAACAGATAAATATATCACAATAAATCTAGACTAAATAACTATTCAAAGGGGTAGAACTTCATTCCATAGTTATGGTGAAAACGAATATCAAAAGCAACGGGATATAGTTGCCGCAGCGAGAAATGATTAATTAGTTTTTTTTGTATACTGGCCTGGTAGCAACTATCTACCCGCTTAGCAGCAAGTCCGGTATGTACGCTTTTATGGCCTAGGCCGGTAACACTAACTTAGCAACCAACACCTGTGATTCGTGTTATACGTTTGGCAGTACTGGAGTGTATTGTTGCTGGCACTGACAGTCAATATCAAATTTGAGGTTAGATTTTTTGTTAGTCGGACTCAAACTGACGCAAAACCTAACCTCGAATTTGTCACAGACAGTGTCACCAATAACCCACTTCAGTACTGCCAAACGTACAAGAGTCACAGCATTTTTAAAGCATATAGCTTGAGATAATTCATTAATAAAATTAAAATGGTATTCGCGGTTATATAAATGCTTAGCTACCTGCCTAATGGCGTAAATAACTATTAGCACACAAGAAAACTTATTGGATTGTGCCGCTTTCATAGAAAATATTCGTGGTGAGCTCAATTAGGTATTAATTAGTTAAGTAATTTAAACTTTATTCTTTACAACGGCTTATCTCTCGCAAATCTATATTAATGTCTTCACTGAAACTATATTTACTATATTGTTTTGACGTGCTTGATACAATAAACGATTTTATCAACTAGTCTTAATCTTCTATAAATAATTTTGGGAAACGTTGCACTACAACATGCTTACACATCAGTGGCATGAGCTCCTCACTTGGTTGGGTAAGAGCCATATGGGAACGTCGCCGAGTTTCCGCAATTCGCTTTTGCAGGCCACATTCTTAACTTATCTCTCAGCACATTAATTACCTGACTTTACGAGCAAGTGAGGTCAGCAGATATTGCACGAAATTCTTTTTGATGCTAACAGATGCAAACACTAGATAACCTCTTCTTCTAGACAACAATTTAGCTCTCAAAGCCATCTTGCATCTATATCCAAAAAGATTCACTAGCTTTGCCCTTACTTAGTTGACATATTTGTTGTTTATGTACTTTACCATTTTTACAGCTTCGTTCAGTACAGCCTTTGAAGTATGACCAATTTTTCTCATAATCAGCACGTCGCCATAGCTTTCACTAACGGGTTTTCCATAGGAGGAATGTTTTTATATCAAACTAACAAAATTTAAGTACTTAATATGTTAACTGTGTGTCCGTATTTCCTCAAACTACAGCAAACAAAATGGGCCTCTCTATTGACATAAAAAATTAATGCCAATAATTGTACCTTCCGTCTAATAGCTGCCGACTCATCCACATTTGTTCTCTGAGGCACAAGCAGTTTCATCAATTTATACCGACGTACCATGTACCTTCCTGCTAATTTTATTATGGGGTAATAGAATCTTTCAAACTTCTTTTCTGTTTCACTTCTAAACATTGTCTTTATTGTAGCACAGCAATGAGTAAAAATAAGGGTCTTTGTGTCTCTATTAGGCTTCATATTTTGGGCTGTTTGCGCTCTGTTGAATTTCATGGGAAAATTTGCACAATACACTTTTGGAACCACCGCACGGACGCTGGCCGTTACTGCTGGCGTGCGACTGACTTATTATTTGATAAATCTGCATGGGCTAAAACTCCCCGCAACCCGCGCACAGAGTGTGTTTCTTGCTGTACTCTCGAAAACCAAAATGTTCAATTCACTTCCAGCGCAGGAGCGGCTTTGCGAACATATGCGTAGATAAAATGCAATATGTTTAAGTTTAACATAAGAAAATGCATATAAAAACAAACGCTGGCTTGTACTTTGACTACAAAAACAAGCATTACCGGCGATAAATTTAGAATTCCCGTTTAAAGTCTATATTTTTGAGAGTTCACTAAAAATGTCTCCGTATTATTTATTGAGAATATATTTGGTTGCTTTTCTAAAGCCGTCAGAGATAACTACATCAATTATGACGTGCATGACTACCTATTCTTCTGCATTTAGTAAAAGGGGAAAGTATTAAATGTCATTAACATTATACTCAAAAGTTTTCCATTTTATTTCTGTTTTATTTTTCTTGGAAAATAGTGCTAGCAATAAATACAACTAGTTATTGACTAATGCTTTAACATAAGAAAATAACAAGATATGTCCATACATATCCATCTATGGCATATAAACAACCATGTACGTTTAATTTTACATTAGTAAATTTGCAGCTGAAGATGGAGATAACGCAGGCCGTCAAAAGAAAATATTTATTATTGAAGATTTCCTTCTTAACTTAAATAAGTACTACGGTATTTCAGGGTGTCCAAAACCCCACTGGTAACGATTGTTTTATCTAAAAACTCGTCGTGAGCTATTATTTTCCGATTTTGAACTTTTTGATATTTTGGAGGTAAGTAATAACGAAACGGAGCTAGGAGCATTAATGTTAACAAAATTTCAAACTAAAAATTATGACATTCGTGCATTCTTGATTTATGAGCCTTTCAATACTGTATCTCCTTTTTAAATATATTTTCTATTTTCGTTATACTCTTATGATATTCTTTATTTATAGTTGTTCCTCCCTTATTCAGCTCTGTCACCGTAGGCTAGTTCTTTCACTCTTTGAAGAATATCGAACAAAAATTGAGTATTAACGAAGAATTATGTCAAACAGTTCATAAAGAATCTTATGAAAAATTACAGCCAATAAATATAGATTGACCGAGAAAGTATTTTACATTAAAGAACAAGAAATTGGAAATATCTATCAACTTTGAGTAATTGCGATGTTCGAAAAATTAAGATTGGAATTAAAAGTGCCTAATTTTATACAGTTGCATTTACATATTTGAAATCTGAAACTCGTTGGCCGATGTCAGTAGTCACCTTCATTATTTGATACATCAGAGTCGTTTTCAACGTGTTTCATTGATAATAAAATAAAAATAATAAAACTAAACACTAATAAACTGTGGGAACGAAGTTTGGTTTGCATTAAACATTTTAAAATGTTGTGTTTTGGAAGTATTCCGCTGAATTTAATTGCGGATGAATATTAATTATTGGATTATTTTTCAATAAAGTTAATCGTTATGTATTAATATTGTTAAATAGTCGTCCCAAATACCACTCGAAGTGGATATATATATTTTAAATATTTTGCCATTTCCATACAAATTATTGCAAATTTCACTCAACAAAATCACACTTAAATGTCACTCGCCTTCGGCTCGTGACATTTTTGATATGATTTTGTTTCGTGAAATTTAAACGCAATAATTTACGTGGAAACGGCAACATATTTGTCAAAAATATATCCACTACTTGTGGTATTACCCTTGATTATTCAACACAATAATGAACGAACCAATGAAAATTGTTCAATTTGTCAGAAACGGCCAATCAAAATTGACTGTCTTTGAAAAAACCTCATGTCGCAGTGCTTTCACGTGAGCCCGATTGGTTTCAATGGTTTCAATTTAGTGAGCAGCCTTTGACTGACATTTCACCAAAACGTCAAAGTGAAGTTTGCAAATCAGCGTCGTTCTAAAAACTCATAATAATCGTGTTGGAAGCTCCAGTATTGAATTAATAGTGGAAAACGTTAAAAATGTGTGCTGTCGAACACGGTAAAATCATATACCCATATTTTTTTAAGAGAATTTGTTTGTTAGCATGCAAATTATTGCAAATTTTTCTCAACAAAAACTGCTCAATTTTTAACGCAGTTTTGGTTTCGCGAAATTTAAACACGATAATTTGCATGTGAACGAAAAAATTCTCAAAAAATTGTCACCTCTTGTGGTATTATCCTTGATAATATTGGATTAATAATATATGTGCCTACGAAGGTTCATTTTTTATATGATCGAATCCTCCCTTGCTATTTTTAGCTTTATTCCTTTTCTTGGAAAACAACTTACATAATAGAGAAAAACGAATGGAATAACTATATAAACTGCACAACTAGATTTACAAAATGTTCTGTCGAAACGAAGCTAATTGGAAGTTTCTTTCTCTCTTAAGCGTAATTACTTGAAATTTTTCTGATTTGTACAGACCCTTAAGGGGATTTAAGCTACCTATTTGGATTATTTCCGTCTTGGACTACCCGCCTACTATGATTGATTACTCTAGCGATTAATTTAAGCTGAACTAGATTTTTTTTTTAAATTAGCATATCCAAAACCCTCAGATTTTGTCGTAACGAAATTTTTAGACTCAATAATGATCGCAATATGATCGAAACAAAATGACAAAATGACAAAATCAATTGTTAAAAATTCTTGAAGTAAAAACAGAAATACTCTGTAATTTGTTTTTTTACTCCACAAAGATTTAAATTTTCGATTTTGTCATTTTGTTTACGAAATTGTGATTATTATTGCTTCTAAAAAAATTGTTGCGACAGGAATTCGTATCTGGGGTTTTTGAGGATTCTTAAAAGGATTATGAATACAAATTCAGCCTATTTTGATTGTTAGGGTAGGTTTCGGAAAATTTGTATTTTTAATGAAACTGGTCTCTTAAAGGGATTGTGCAAACCTCAAAAATTCCAAATCATTATTCGTAAGAATATAGAAGGTCTTAGGTGTATTCATTTCAAGTGAAACACACTGTACATGGATCTAATAATAATAAGTTTAGTAATAACTTTGTTACGGTCTTAAACTGACTTTACGACACCGCACCGGCTCATACAATAACGAAACGGCCGGCGCGTGCCGTAAGGGACGAAATCGGGACGAAAGTTCTCCTAGGCCGCTACCCAGCCGCAACAAGTTAGGCCGAGCTAGACTTTCAGTGGAGATGGGGGGGTCCTTTAACGAGATTATCTGAGGGTAACGGCCAGAGGGTCGGTAACTAACGGTAAAATAAAGAGGGCGCCACCAAGCCTGTCTTAACCCGACTAACCGGGCCTGGGCGGTTAGACGGGGGCGAAGTATTCAAGATACTCCGTCGATAAGAATTCTCATGAGCTGCAAGCTCAAATAACAATTTCGTGATCGCAAATACTGGAATGGTAATATTGGGACTCTTTGGGCCGAGACTGCGCAACCACTGGACCTACCTGCACGCTCTGATCTCTCACGTCTCGCCGTACACCAATCTTTACACTATAAAAGGCGCTACCTGAAACAAAGCATGCACAGGTCGAATAGGAATAATACGTCCCTTAATTAAATATGCGTCTATTGGTCGATGACTACATCTGGGCAGCAAATCGTGCCGCCAAGCTTATGTTATTTCTTACGTTAAGCACCAGCTGATGGACGCGCTATGCTAGTAAACAACACACTATGGGTGGCCGGCCGCAGTGGGCTCGACATTTTACATATTAGAGTACAGTTTAGAAATACGCACTCCGGAAAAGGGCGCGTTAGTTCGCGATAACAGACGCCGACCTGCAAAGGCAACGGGAGCAGTGTAGCTAGCAGCAAAGCACGACGCCGCACAAATGCGCGACGATTTAATTGAAGGCCTAACTCGTTAGGCAGCGGGGCAGCGTGACTGCAATATTTGACCAGGAAGAGGGGCTAACATAGCCTCACTAAAGCATGCGAATTTGGAATAGTTGCCAGCCCCTGCTACGTCGCCCACGCAGTCGTTGGCTGCGGTCAACACCTGATAAGCAAAGCACAAAGCCCTCGCAAACATAAACAAAGAGCTCGAACAGATTAGGGCGCGCCAGGCTCAGCACGGCGAGGCGTTGATTCCATTTATGTATTAATCGGTACAATATAGCGAAGCTCGCGCACCTAACGTTACTGAATTAAAAGTTAGCACAAACGTAACACCAAAACATAGGCGCAGAGTTCTTTAGCTATTTAGGCGATGAAACGCGAAACTCGCGCACATGAACTTACTAGTAGGCTACCAAAGTAGCGTCTTGAAGCATGGTGGCCTCAAACCGGCATTAAAAGCCGCGACAAGCAAGCAAGGGGGCATGCCTCCGCCCACACAAAGTTGAGCACAAAAGCACCACCGCTCGCACAAGCGACAGTTAATATGTTTAAATGGTTGTAATTACAAATACCTTAGTCCGTAGACGGTCTATGAGAGTTGCGTGCAGTCAGTTGGTAGAAGGCGGCAGCCTGTGGCAGCTAAATCGCCGAAACACGGCATCTGGGGTAAACGGGCTGGAATCCGCCAAGATGGCGGCGTTAGGACGCTCTCCTGAGAGCACACTTACGGCGGTAAAGGGGCCTACTTCGTCCTGCCTAGAAAGATCCTCGAAAACAGCGAGTTGAAAAGGGAGAAGCCCCCTTTCTCACAAACGCAGAACTGGCCCCGTGAAGCCCATCACACACCCACGCTTTGACGTAAAGACTTGCCACTCGCACAATCACACGCGACCTCTTAAAGGCGAAACAGTTTCTCGCATATTCGCTGTAACAGCACGGGAAATAGGAAGGCTTTCACAGCAACGGTGCTAACAAACAACGGCAATTTACACAACACTCGCTGAAACAGCACGAGACGGGAAAAACAGGCTGGCGTCCTCGCAAATGGCGGGAACGCCGCGAAACGGCACACTCTGCGACTTCTTCGATCAACGGCCCTCGGCTGAATCCCCCAGCAAGCAGTGTTACGACCCCTGCAATGGCGTGAGCCAAAACGGCGTTACCACGTGACTCTCGACAGCCAATGGCGATGCGCTCAATAAAACAAATAAGTTCCGGTAACAAAGACAGCCAATGGCGATGCGTCCAATAAAACAAAGATAGCACGAAGCCTCGCAGTCGCCTCAACGGCGTGATTTCTAGAAGGTCCGGAATTCTTGCGAGCGATAACACCCGGCTGCCAAAGTACCAGCAAAGGGGTGCTCCAACTGACGAGAAATACTGCGTTTGGGGCCAAATATGTGCAAAATCATTATTATGGAATTAGGCGATGGAGCCAAATAAGTAACTAAAAGGGTTTAGCACACGGGCACGCTGCCCTAAAGCCTAGGTGGCTAATTAAAATACCAAAATGACCTGACAACTTCAAATAACAGCTTCACATGTCCCTCAATAGTTTTATCATGAATCAATTGTCATAAATAATAAAATTATCATCATAGGCTTTTTTTTTGTAAGACCGTATTTATGTAAATTTGCTGAAACGATTTTTTTAAATGTTGCTACCTTTTTTCTATGGTACTTTAATTTAAGATTCTTAGAAATTAGTGGCATAAACTCCTCACTCTTTACGTACGAATCAGAATAAAGTTGAGCAGTCATGAAAATTTTCGAGCCCCTCAATATTTTGCGGAAATATCGGTTTTCGTGTTTGTTGATTCAGAAAAAATATGTTTTTGAAGTGATCTCCGTCTATCAGTATGTGAGCCTCTCAGTCTGCCTGTATCCTCTTTACAGCCTTAGCAGTTTAATTAATCGGAGTAAACAATCTATATCTACGTTTCTAATATAAATCCCAGTGATTTTTGGCTAAAATTAACCAACCACAAATAGTACTTTACTCTTATGCTTTTTTCCATTTTCCTTGAAATTTTTACAATTGCTTGATAAAATACAATTCTTTAGAACAAGATCATATAATATGCAATTATCTACACCTTTTGTTTAACGTTATTTGTAAGAAGTATAGTTTTTGAAAATATCTCAAAATTAGATTTTTACAAAAATTTATTCAAAATCTAAAAGTGAATAACGGTAATAGAAAATTATAAAACAACGTTATATATTAATTATTTGTCTATAGCTTTTGTCATATTTTTAGCAATCATCGTTGACTGATTGAAAAAACATCAGACACTATTTTCTTTCTGCATCTAACCGTCTTTTAACGTAGAGTCGAGGTAATGTTGACCCCGAGTCAATGTAAGCTATCTTCTTTTTCATTTATAGCTCGATTTATAGGAAACCACTGTTTTTGATAGATGTCCTGATGTAGAATTACATTATTACCGCATCATAATACTATATCTAAATGCATTTTTAAATACAGACGAGATTTCCTTGTTTTTTCGAAGATGAGCGCTGTTTTACCTTTTACCTCTGTTTTTTCTCTCTTAATCTTCAACCTGAACAAAAACTTGTTCGTAAAGGTAAAATAATATCTAAAACTTCAGTAATAGAGGTAGTAATGAGAAGAGTTATGCAATATATCCAAAGAAAGGACATTTGTAGTGTCCATGCCAAATGCATTCAAACATGTTTCGGAACCTTGGTTGAAATCGCTAATTGTAACTAATCATAATATTTTTATATTCTTTCAAATGATTTGGTACTTGACAGAAACCCCTGACTGTGACTTTTTACTCTTATAAACTTAGGTATACTCGCAACTTCTCTACGTATAATTAGTTCTTAGAACTCTAAATCGCCCATAGCGGGCTCCAACGGCCGCAACTGCGGAGGCCGCTTGCACAGAAAAACTCCGCTTGGCTATATAAGGTCAACTGCCACGAGAAAAGAAGAAACTCTACCGAAAATAAAGGGGTCTCCCCACGCTCGGGTAGGACGCTAATGCGTTCCGTAAAATGTACAACTGCACGAACACATGGTCAACTGTCTCGATAACCGACAGGAGTGTGTGGCAAGTATGTTCGCGCTCTCTCTCTCTTCTACTCAAACAACCGATTTATTCTAACGCCGCTTTCCAGCAGTAACTTCTGAGCAAAGTAACGGTCCGCTGTAGGATCAAAACTAGACTATTATTGCCGCACGGAGAAGCGATTGCAAGCAGACATAGGATTTGAAATGCGCTCTACAAGAGCGAGCGGTCTCAATTCGTAAAGAAAACGCGGGATTTTCACCTGTCCTTTACAAGCGTTGGAGTAGCATAATATTTTTCCAAAGCGGGAAATTTCTTTCTGAACATGTTTGTGAACCGTATCGCATATGTTAATATTGATTTTCTTTCCTCTCCCTTGTAATTACGTACCATTGCTCGTTGACCTTTATAACTAAGTATTAAAATCTGTTGTCCTTAAAATTTATCCAATGTTAGAAAAAGTAAAAATGATAATAGTTATTTACATAACCATTACATAGTGTAGGACTTTTTGGATGAGTTTATTTTATGTACGAGCGAGCTTTGCGAGCGAGGTCAATAAAGAGAACTCCTAAGGTCTTGCATTTCAGGATGTTCTACTTTTTTGTAGTGCTAAATAGAACTTTCAGGTTGATATACTGTAGGTACATCAAATACTTAGTTGTAACCGGAAAAGGTGTTTTAAACTTTCCTTTTACTCATAAATGGCCAAACCTTTTTTCTATAAAATATTAATTTAATTTTTGAGTGTTCTCTTATTTTAAAGATGAATAACTTAGGTTCTTTACAACGCAACCCTGACAAGAAAATGACTAAGTTACAGCTAAAGGAATATGTAGATTGAAAGGTATGATTATTATTTCTCCGCCTATCCTATATTTTATTTTCGATAAATACAGTTTGGCCCTCATATCCTTCAAATGAAAAACTAAGAAACGTTTATTTTGCAATGTAATATTTCTATGTATGTGTGTATGGTTGTATTGTCGGTAACCTCATTTTACCTTGCGGTGTATAGTCTGGTGCTTTATGTCCTTGCGTCTGGCGGTACGATGCTCAACTTGCCCCGGATTCGGGTTACAAAGTTAGAGCGCGCCTTTTGTGCTTCCGCAACAACCATTGTGTGAGATGCGTGTCACGGTGATGTGCTGACCTTGTTACTCTATCTCTTAGGTATGTTTCCATATTATTATTTTTTAATTTAAAAAGTTCATTCATTTATTCATGAATGATCTATAGCCTCTTTTACCTTTCGGTGTCGAGGACCATTCATACCTCGCGGGAAGTGATAAAGCGGTCATGCACGTACTGCAGTCTTCAATAAGCCTTCATATTTCAACTACTTTCCTGAAATTGAAATTTTCTAAGGTTAATTTGACATTTGGAATTAAATCAGAGTTAATAAAATTGATGGCTTACTTCATCAGAGGTAATCGACCCCATAGCAGCAGTTTATAAGCGAATTGCTTGTACTGTCCTTTATAATATTAGCTTTTAGATCGTATAAACCTCAAACTAGTAAACCCCTTTCATTTAATAAGAACGAAATAATTTGCGACTTGTGACTGCCACCTTTAAACTTTAGCAATGTTGAAGACGAACGAACGTCCCTTTACATGTCACTGCTTTGATTCCTGTTCTGATTCAGGATCTCACTAATTTGCGATTTCAAGTAGAAAATACTTTCTTCTAGATTAGAGCCACATAGTTGCAAGGTTGTTATATATTTCTGTACATTATAAAAATGTACATTGTTTTAAAAACCTATGCAACTTTTTACATAAAGGCATGAGCAACGTTTACAAAATTTTTATTCAATCATGCTCACTTTCAATAATACTGTTGGTTTGCAACTCCGTCAAGTTGTAATTATAGTTTTCCGTATTCTAGCATAATACTATTCAAGATATTAAACTGCAGTGTGAAAATGCGATCAACAATTTAAAATTTCAACGATCTTCAACACACCCACAATCACATAATCTTCCTGTCCGGTACGGTTTTGAAAAAGGCTTGTTTAGTTACTAGTCTTTTACATAGAACACTTCAACCAAACAGCATATTTCGTCATCAAATGATAAATAATAAATCAGAAGCTAAAGGTTGCGGGTACAGTACCGTTTTCGTCACGAAAACATTCCCTACAACCTCGCGGAATCTTAGAAAATAAGTAGATCAAATAACTGCGTCAGTAAATAGCGCGTTGCTTAAAAAAAAGTTCCCCCGACTTATTCTCCCAATTTTTTGAAAGCGAGGCAACTGTACTAACTGGTTGTTTATACACGCCAGCACCGGATGCCCCGGAAGCACGTTTAAAAAAATCTATTAGTATTCAGCTACTTGATAAAACAACGCCATTAATCACTCTCTAATTCGTGTGTTTACAAAACTGTGAGATAAGTGGATAATTTGCGATGATAAAAACGTGACTTATTGCTTCAAATGCGGTTGGGGGTCTCTTTTTTTAACTTGAAAACATCCCCTCTATTGTTCGATTTGTTTTCTTTAAACTTGGCCCGCTGATATAAATACCAAGCCCACGTTAGTTATTCGTAGTTCTGCAAATACCACTAGCAAGCTGTGATGGATGCTACTGTAACTATTAAGTGCAGCTGTGGAAAGACAGGTAAGTCGTGTAGATTAAATTTTCTAGTTTCGTGGTCGTTGCGGTATTATTTTCTAGCTTTGTTTCATCGTTGAATAGTACTTCCACCTAAAATAATTTGGTTCTTTAATAAATTTTTGTTTGCCTTGCACTGTGCTTATAACTAAAGCTGTAAAATGATTGGAAAATTTTGAAAAATGTAGAAAGAATTTTAACATCAAATATTTTTTTTTTTTTTTTTTTTAAACTTCTAACTTAGTTGTCTGATGGATGCCCATGTATAGTGTAAAAATTATTAAAACTGTCTTGGTATGGCCCCACTACGTAAAGTCTCATATAAAGGTGATAACTGATAAATATTATAGGCTTAAAGAAATTAAGAGCAATTACTCCTTAGACTACAACTTCAAGTACTTCCTCTTCATACTTCTCTATCCCAGGTCGTGGGTCTCATTTACTAGCCTATAGATTGGTCTCTACATTATTTGGATAATTTGACTAATTCACCGGGTCGATGAGCCTGCTCTGGATCTTCTACCTTCCAATTTTCTCCACTATATATAGTTGTTAACAGTCTTTGAATCTCCCCTAAAACTTATGCCACGTTTGTTCGATGTGGGGTACAAGGTATGCGGTCACCTTCCACCGGACCCATATTACTTATCAAGGAACCCAGATAAACATACTCGTCCAGAACTTCAAATTTCAAGACCTTTTCTTTTGAAGTGTTTCACTCGAGACCAAATCTTTTAGTTTCGGTTCCCACTGTTACGAGTCACAGTAAGCTTTTGTCGTCTGCGAACCGAGATCACTTATCGCCACTTGCTAAATGGAAAAATTGACGTATATGAAACAATTGGGATGAAAGTATGCATCCCTGGCGGACAGCATGCACAGGTTGAAAGTCATGAGAACGTGTTAGACCGACTTTCATATACCTACCCTTTGGTGTTTGAGTACACGTTGCGGGGGATATTTAACGAATATTTAAAATATTTCCTAGCCTATCTCATTCTTTATCATACTTGGTAATGGGTTGGATTGACCACTTTGCCAGCCTTCCGCCGTTGTTTAGTATACACATCTAGCTTGGAGAATCTGAGCCGTGATTTCATTCAATACAACGGCTTTGTTAGGCTTAATTTTTTTTTATTTGACATTTATACTTTATTTTCAGAATATCCAGCTCTTCCATATCTAAATCCATGGTTATTTGCACTTAGTCTTGAAGTTTTTCTTTGCATCTTCAACGTGTTTGTTTAAATTCTCGTTTTAGGAATCTGATTCTGTCAGATGAACCTTGAGGTTGGTTTGTGTGCGCACGTACTTCCTGTTACGTACACACGACCACTCAATTTCGATATTAAAATTACGCGATGGATTTTTATCCTGTTCAGTAGCTATGTCAGTCGTTTTTATTTTAGCCAAGGTCTCGTCGGAGATCCATCACTCACTCGTTTCTTTATGTCCTTTTGGCTGATTTTATAGAACTTCAATCAAAAAATGATCGGGATTACTCCAAATTTGTTGTGGTGTCATGTTTTATGGGTTGATGCCGTTATGCTTTGAAGGAGTTTTTAGTTTCATATGAATTTTAGCAGCTAGTAGGTTGTGACTGGTTCTAACAGTTTTGAAGCAAAATCTCCATTGACAGCCCGTTAAAATGTAGTCCATTTGATTCTTTGTTTTGTCTCCCGGAATTGTTACATGATGACAGAAGACAGTATTCATGAAAGTCAGATTTTTATCATTTGCCAACTCCATATTTAATCACGGCATTAATGATGGTCATTGATTGTGGATATACCCACCTTGACGTTAAAATTCTCGAAAACTGCAGTGGGAACAGGTACGTTGTCTTGCAGAAAAAGGACGCACCCCGCCGTACTTACACCTCATTTCTTTAGGAGGATTGGTCGTGCTTGTCCCAGCAAGTCACAATAATATTGACCCTCTAAATCTTAAAAAAAATGTTTCTACAAGTTTCAATACCGACTTTTCTGTTATAAATTTGTATCCTGCTTCACCTGTGTTGATTCGGCGTCTTGTTAATGGATCCGTGCCCTACAGTCACTATTCTGTTGCACATATAGCCCAAATCGTTTCTCGCTAAGTGCAAAGGTTCCTGTGAACTCTGAAGACCCGATACTCAACGCGCTAATTTTCATTCTCATTTAATGTTGGTATTGAATTTTTCCAATACAGTACTTGCTAATTTGCAGCTTCTCAGCTATCTGACACAGTTTAGTTTACCTGTTGGCTAGAACTACTTTCTCAGGCTGTTGAACATTTTCTTGCGTGACAGTTCTAAGGGTTCGATCAGCTCGGATGTCGTCTTCAATTCACCATGATCCAGATTTTTGTCAAAAATATCCAGTGGTCTTTTACTACTTTTCACAGGGTACTTAATAATATACTACTACCACTTACTCGATATTCTGTAAATTCGCTGAATCGCTCGACATGGTGATATGGTGATATCGCTCAATTAATTACACCTAAATAAAATCAGACTGCAGCTCGTACGCTCATAGACAAGTCGCTAAATC
Source organism: Agriotes lineatus (assembly GCA_940337035.1). Taxonomy (NCBI): domain Eukaryota; kingdom Metazoa; phylum Arthropoda; class Insecta; order Coleoptera; family Elateridae; genus Agriotes; species Agriotes lineatus. The sequence goes on along the minus strand of OW679199.1, from coordinate 112,582,052 downwards.
GAGAAATTCGCGTAGTAGATGATGATTATTTAATTGTATTCGTTGTACTAATTGATGAAATAACTTTCTGAAATGTCTGCCGCATCAAAATCTGCTGTGCTAAGAGTCCCTTCCTTTTTTAAGAAATGTTTGTTTTAATTTTTACTAAATTATCAGGTTCTTTCAATGCAAATATATAAAATTACGTTAAGTATTCGTAAATACGGATAAAAATGCAAACATGTAAACATAAAGAAGTTTTATTGAATGTTAGCATACAAGACAATTCACATCTACCCTTAATCAAAATGATAACTTATCTAACAAGGAAAAGATGAACAGTTCTGGTAGAATAATTACTTGCTATAAGCTGCAATCGTTTTGCTGAAGGAGCAACCAATTTAATTGCTTACCTTTCTTCAGTTTTTCTAACATAATTAGTATATTAGATAAAAATGGATTGCTGATCATTTCCTAATTTATGACTGTTTAAAAAGAATCAGCCGTAGTGTTGTTTTTCAAGAATGTAATTTATAATGTTCTTTTTATTATACGTCTTACATGTTTTAGTAGTACTATAAAATTACTTCTCCAATATCTCAAGCTCTTCTCGATATCACAAGTTAAATAGCTATTTATAAAACCAGTTAGGAAATGCATCATTTTGTGTAAAGCGTGGGATTTGGCGAGACGGGCGCAGTAAACGTTTTTAGGTAGTAATAGTCAACAGAGCACCTTCTCTGAGGCGAATGCCGGGGCAGTACTTCTTCACCTTTCCTGACCTCTCCTCTATTCTCCATCCTTCCTTTCTCTCACACATCCTGAAATTTCTGTTATTGACTGAAGAGGGACGCAAGGTTCCTATAGCAGCCCGCCCCCAGTTGGAGGAATTGAACTGACTTTGAATCTTTACCTTTACACTACTAGTTGTGAAATATTTTCATTTCATAACGGAAGCTCTGACCTTCCGCCTTGCAGGCCAAGCTCCTTCATGGGGTGTTAGTGCCTCACCATTATTATATTATAACCAGTTACGAAAAGTGTGACTTTTTTTCGCAACGTTACCTACCAAACTAATAATAAATTACTTTGTTTTTATCGGCGTACTGGACAAGTCTTGAAATAAGGCGTTTGTGAACCCACCACGTAGTAACTTTAAATCTAAAGAAGATGACTCTTTCGCCTTAATATTTAAATAACCACAACTATAACTAATATTTAAACTATTATCTGTTTTTAAATTATCAGTTTAAGTTAAGTTGCAAACTGTAGAGCTACTGTTACGGTTACAGTTAATTTTATTTTGCATACCTTCATGTAAGTATAAACACCATGTCTTGAATTGTTTTCCACTTTACTGGTGGTTCCTTGTTCGAATTTATCTTCACTTTCCAAGCGTTTTACAGAATTATTTTTGGTTGGACGAAGCTAGATGCGAGAATCATATGTGGTGGAACACTTCCGTTTCCTGAATGTGAATTGACAGTGTGTCGTTCTGCATCATGTCAAGGGTTTTAGTTTCTACTTTGGACTCAGACGTGTCAGTTTCCAATCCGTACTGGACAGATCCTGGATCGCTCCTCAACGTTCACGCCAATTGCCTTACCTACAAGTATAATATCAGTGGAAATTCTCATGAATTCTTCAACTTAATGTAAATCCACTGAACAAACGCAAGTTTCCATATACAATAACCTATCTGCTATTTTCTTTTTTCCAATTGAAATACAGCTGCAAGTAGGTACGTATGGGCATTATAGTCCAAAAAACGGCACATGTGTGTCACAAGATGGTATTTTTTAAGTCAAATCCTTCAACCAGAAAAAATTGAAGTAATTTCTGTCACCTCTCCGCACATCAATTATCTGAAATGCTTTTCTCATCTTCGAGACTACTTCCATCGTTTCTCTTCTCTTCTACTCAGAATTTTATCGACACTGCTAGAAGTACCTCCGTACAATTTGGCAACTTCCACAAATCGACGACTTTAAGATCTGGTCATGTTTTAAATAGATTAATTGCATTAATCTTCTTTGTGGTATTTATGAGACGGGTTTTTTTCAATTGATTTGTGGTGAATATTTTGAATTCGATTGACCAAAAGCAATTTGACCACATACCGTTCATTACTTCTGCGCTTGATATTTTCACCGTTTCGTTCTCTCATTGCACTCAGTTCCCTTCTCAATTTGATTATGAATTCCAATTAAATTTAAGTTTCCAGGCTTCTGGGGGTTCTTTTACGCCAATAATATGTTGCAGCTGGATCATTCTTACCTGAAGGGATAACAATTGTGTTGCGACGAATCCAAAGGGCAAAGGTTCCTTTTCTGATTATTATTCTTCCTCAGTTGCTTTCATCTTCTGCGTCATTTATGAGGATTTCTTTTCTATGCAATACCTTCACCCAGTGTCCATTCTTAACTTTGGGTATTTTCCTCTAACGGTTGACTTCGCTCTGATCGTCAACTTGATTTGTTCATCTCCAATTGGACTTGCAACTATAAATTCATGCTTGTTTATTTTTTGAAAATCGATAATGGAGCCACCAAACAACACATTTTTTTTATAATTCTCAGCCGATTTCTTTCCTCTTGATTCTTCACACTGTATCTGATAAAATCTATGACCTCTGGCTGCTATCATCGAGGAGGATCATTGCAAATTTCTTTTTGGCAAAGTGTGACCGTCTGTAGTGAGTCAAGATAATATTCACTTATAATACTATAAGTACTCAAAGTTATGTCGATTATTTTTGTGGTAGTAGGTATCCCGAAGGTCCATTGAGATTGCAAACGCAATAGACATGAGTGACACCACCCCAAAAATAGTCTACTTAACTTTGACTACCAATAGTATTCGGAGGACTATTCAGTGAACCAAACCCATTTTTTTTTCAAATTAGAAAGACTCAACGCTTAGTTACACATGTTAAAATACAATTTGTGTAAACATCTTCAATAAATATCTGAATTTGTTCAAAACAGTCACTTGTACAATAGTCACCACAATTTATTTTGATTGGCTATGAAATGCAAAATCTGACGTTTTCATTGGTTCACTTCTGACAGATGACAGGTGAACTGAATAGTCAGTAATACTTTACTACTGCATTTAAAATTGGCTACTTGTTGACGAATTTTTGATGATGAGGTTTGTTGTACAGGTCTGATCATCTATTCATCTTTGTCTATCTTCACACTAGATTTGTATCCTTGAGTTGTGGGCACATATTGGCCTGATTCCTGTTTTCACAGAGAAGACATTTCGCATAAGATTAAAATTTTCTCTAGTCCTGATGTTATCTGAAATATAGGTAACAAACCCCTTGCTCTCATGTTGTGTGTTGTAGAAAACACACTGTTATTTGTGACTTCACCTGCCCATTGAAGAGATCTGCAGTTGTGGGATTGGATTGTCCTTGTGTCTTGGAGTCTTGAAATGATTATCTTTACTTTACATATGACACCAAATCCATTTTTGGCAATTATTGTCTCTTTTGCTCGCGATCCATCTCCTAGCAAAAAAAAACTGCAGAAGAAAGTCCAGGTCGCCCTTTGGGTCCATTCGTTTCCATTGATATTCATATAAATAAATATATCCAGTTTTTCTTCTTTTTTTATTCAGGTGACATGCAACTGTTCGATCTTTAAAATACACATGCTATTTATTGTTTATTAACGTTGTAATAGCGTATTGATTACATGCCTAAAAATTTTCATTTGTACTTGCAATTTCTCATTAAAAATGCAGCAAATGCATTAGGTTGCAAGTGCCATACTGAAATACGAGTGCACACTTCTACATCCTCTTCTTGGTTGCAAAAGAAACCACGTGTTTTTTTTAAGTGTGTTGCTCGAGTTTTAATCAAGACATCTCCAACACTAAATCATAGTTAAATATGGAATAGGTATATCAACATTCTAAAAGGCTCGGTTTTTACTTTTTCAAGTACTATTTGTCGCATGAGTCTTTAATAAATTTTGCCTTTGACTATGTTCTACATTTTTTGGCGACGAGTATTGCCAACACTGCTTTTTCTTAAAAAAAAATTTAATTTACGTGTTCTTCAAGAGCACCTTTAGCAAACGCGCATGCTATCAGAATAGAAACTATTTTTAAATATGTGAAATATTTGTATAATGTCTCCTAACCACGAAACGTGCTACAGTTGTGGAAGTGTATTAAGCTATTCAGTGAACTAATGAAACGTACCTTCATTACTATTTAATTTCCAAAATAATTGAATTACTGAAACGAATGCTATAATTAAACGAATTCTTACTTTACAAATTACATCTGTTTATATAATAGTCGCTTTAAACATACTTTTAAATAGTCTGAAAGGATTTTAACAAACTTTCTATAAAATTTGCATGTGCCACTGTTAGCTCCACTCTTTCAAAGCAGATTGTAACGAGTCGTTTTGCTGACCTCATCGTTGTGTTTACTTTATGTATGCTTTATCACTTGTGCTCACCTGCTTTCTCAGTGCACATGAACTCTTTCACACACCTTCCAACACCAAAAACTAACCTGAAACCTGGTGTTGAAACCAACTTTAAAAGATACTTACGATAAAAGCCGATTGCTTACACAATCAAAAAAATATACATTCAGTAAAGGGCGGAACAAATTAATCTTAACATGCATTAACTTAAACGCGAATTCTAAATTTACATGCAGTCAAATGGAACTCAATTTAAATTCTCCCTACAATTGTATCGCCTATGTATTTATTTGTCGCATTCCTTGACACAGCCTTGAGGAACGCTTATCGCCCAGACTGCAAACCTCCCCTACATCTTAAACTCTTGGATTGCAAACTGCAACGTAGTCTTCGTATTGGCCCACGTCATCAAAATTAAATGACTCGATATACAGAACTTTCCTACGAATACGGTGGGGAAGTACCTGGCTGCATGCTCAGTTCGACTCTCTGGCGGCTTGCGTCACAGAACAATAGGACGCCCTCTGGCGAACTCGTACATGCGTACTCATTGAGTACGCGGTTATTGGCACTTACGTGAAGCGCAGAAAGTAGCCCGCTGAACGCACACATTATCGCAGCAAGTTATTTAGTGACGCTTCAAGCCTCTTTACATCGCTGCAGAAGATTTTCACTGTCAGCCGCAGGGATGTGCGCCTTTAGGCTTCGCACAGCGAGACTAAAATATTCTCCACGATAGCTGTTGGATTCACTCTGAACGCTGCACACACAACATCGAGCGTTCACGCACTAAATCAGCTGCGTACGCGCGCGCACGTAAGACATACTAAATTGTAGTCATTAAATCTAACTAACCATGAAAAACCATGCAGACACCAATGGGGTATATCTTTAATTATTAAAATAAGCAAATCGGTCGAGGGATGCCAGTTTCCCGTTTTAGACATATACGTTAGTGATATTTGAATTGTTTTTTTTGAGTGAAAAAACCTTCATTTACAATGTTACTGAAATCAGTACAGCGGCATAATATTTAAAAAAATAATCAGAGTATTAAATATACGGGTAAGTAGCATTAGTTGTTCTTATTGGTGTTTCTGAATATTTATATTTCACAGCTTGCGTAAGTTAAGATCACGCATTTGTCTTTCATTTTTATGCTTAGAAAGCAAGGTACTACTATGTAATTTAGGTAACTTGCTGTGTTCTATTCTATCAATATCAACTTATTTCTATGTTACAGTTTGAAATCTTGCCTTTAGATGGAAATCCATATCTTATATGTACGATCGTTCGTTATTGGTGCTTTCCTCGGGTGGTGAATGCGGAGTTGTGAAAAGGAGTAGCCGTAAAATCAACTTAACGTAAAACGAATGATGTAACGAAAAGAGCGTACCTACGTAAAAATACATTTCGTGAACTTGCAGTTCGTAAGGGAATCTTTTTGTTGCATCCGGCTTTAGCCGTGACCGTAATTTAAGCTATGAAAGATTCCTATAAGATAGGAATAATTTATCCCGCAATGACATACGCTACGACAGATTCAGTGCGATACCCCAAGTTCAATCTGAGAATTGAATTCGTGCTCCATAGTTTCGTTTTCACGACTAGTTTACTAGGCCTTGGGTTTTTTTGATCGAGATAATCATGTTTTATTAGTTAGATTTGTAACAGACAATGCTATATCCTTGTTGCGTAATTTCTAACTCAAGTTCAAGGATGTTACTTGTTCCTACAATTATGTCCATTATGAAATTAAATAAAGCGAGCTATGTTGAGTATATTTATTATTTTAATTATTCTACATTCTGAACACGTTGATGATGTCACCCAAGCAGGCATAGGCAGTCTTGTCGAATTTGAGAGTTCTTTTACTTATTGCTGTCCGCGTTGTTCTAGATGTACTGCTCTATTTTATGCTTTTTATCAAGTTGATAAAATGTTTCATCGTTGAACAGAGCAAAGTTATGCATATGTAAGTTTTTTCCGTAATTTTTAACCTATTAAAAGGATTGGCACGGTTGTACTTCTGACAATCGTGGTATACGATGTGGCATCCTGTTTTTCAGCATCTTTCCCACCTTCGTTCGAGCTCCATAGAGAGCGTGATCCATTTCACTGAAAAATATACTTTAGCACCCTTTCTATTTCCCTAATATGAAACCACTGTTTGGGCATTGACGTTTATTTCTCGTTTTTCAGTTCATTTTTCCACAGCTTCGTTATACGTCATATTATTTTTCTCCATGTTTTCTCTACCTCGATTGTTACATTTTTAGGCCGTGTTCAACAACTGCCATTCCCGAATAATTCGAAGTTGTACTTTTCCATGTGTATCAGCGTTTTTTTTTAATGTTTAGTGGATTTTCAATTTTATTCTATTTAAAACGTGATGAAAATCCGTTCTTGTATTGGCAGATGCTAGTACTCTTACGTTTATTATATCTGTTGAAGTAATCAGTATAGTGATGGGAAGTTTCGATACTTTTGCGGACTCGTTCATTCCAATCCCATTCCACAAGTGGATCGAGTCCATCGGATTCGATCCTCGGATCGACATCGAAATTGAATGTGCATTTCAGACACCCGAGGTCCTCGGTCATTCCGGACCCGGAACGAACGACGCGCGTATCTTTGTTTTGGTGAGTGGTCACGCAGTCGGTAATTCAGTATGTTATGTTTATATGTCTCAAACATCAATTGGGCACATACAAAGCCGCCAAAAGCCATAAATCACTGATAACTGATAAAAAAACATGCAACTTCGGCCGTATCATGTTTCGCCTGTCGACGTCGAGCCTCTAATAAAACGAACACCATCATCATTCGCTGTTCCCCATCAACACATTGTATTGTATTCTGTATTGAAATGGATTGAATAACGGAATGCCAAAGGAATGAATGTCCGCGAGAATTGACGCCCGCGACCTTTTCGTTCCTCGGAATGAATCCGGACCGAAACTTGGACTCGATCCAAATCGATCCTGTCCCGGATTCGATCCTTTGTATCGAATCCGACCGGATCGACACATCGCTAAATCATTATGTTAGTTGTAATAAATCGATTTTTGATTTATGCCCTCGTGTATTACTGAATCAATATATTCATGTGGGACAAATGGGTCGTTCATCTGCGTTCATTTCTGGCCCAGAAGTTGACTAAGAGCTCGACTGGTTTATTGCATTTTTGTTCACTGCAGCTAATTCTTCGTTTCCCATTCAAGCATTAATGTCTACACTTGTGTTTAATTTGTCTAACGTAGAGCAGTAGAATTTAGTTTATTGCCCTGCTGCAACAGGATGTCTCCCCAGCAAAGTGTTATGTCGCTATTATTCGGACTCCTTGCGCTACCCTAGTCTTTTATTGCCCGCCTCTTCGTTTGCGGGCGGTCAACTGGACTGCTCCCAGCCGCTGTTTTATTGCTCAAAATGGTTGAGCAACTACCTGCTGTGGTTCCAGATGCCCTGTAGTTCGTGGATGTTGTAATGTCGCCGGGCTCTATGTGCCTTTTACACTATGTGCCTTTTACACTGAAATTTCGGATGTAATTTGTCACTCGCGACGCTAATGGCTCAGTTTAATACACTAGGCGCCCAGTAGCGCATAATATAACGTGTAAAATTAGTTCCCGGCTTATTTAAGCTGCACAGATTTTAAATTGAACTTTTTCACTTTAATGTTTGCCTGCGCTGCTTTTACAGGCCTATCGCGGGGATATTAAATTTATGTAGGGTACACGTGGGGACCCTTTCGCTACAAAGTATCCTAGTAGTATGACTATTTGCGTGGGGGAAGTTTTCTCCAGTGTCTTGAAGCTTTCTATAAAAGTGTTCTGGTTTCTTTGTTCGTTCAGTTATGTCAAGGACCTAGACGGTGCTCAGATGAAGTACATATTTACTAAGACTGATGGTAACATTGAGAATTCTGCGACTTACATCTTCGACATCTCTAATAATATGTAGCATGATCGCTCCGATTTCGCTCTACCATGCTCTTTTTCGCACAGAAAATTCAAATTCCATAAACAGCGCTCGCTGCACTGCACGTGTATGTAATATTGTCTTGATTACCTATAACTACATCTCACAAATTATGTAGAGAGATGTACTGCTTGCTCGATAATTTATACTGTTATCTACCTGCAAATATTTAAAATTAAAATTTTAAAACGTTCATACTTTACTTTATGTAATGTAAAAGAAAATTGAGCAATTATTTGCATTTCTCACAAATGCCAGTATCCTTTAAACATGCTTCAGAAGTCGTTGATGTTTCTACTTAGATATAGCTAGATAAAGATACCAATTAAATACTGGCCGAAGTAAAATTTATATTCTTATGAAATACAGTAACACACTGCAGAAATTCAAATTCTTGTAGTAATAGTTCAGAATGTGGAGGGAGTGGTTTTCTTTAATGCAGCGTTCACCTTTCCATAGCAACAACTGTCTAATACGTTCCATCATGCAAAACTTCTAAATATAATTATAGGCTGCTTAAATCCGTTGTCACAATTCCCCCATAGTACTAATTTCTTTATCATAAACATTTTTTGTTTAGGTACTTTACATATAAAAATTGCAATGGGCTTAGATCTATTAAACGAGGCGACCAGGTAATAGAATGGCAATTTCATGTTGCAAATAAATTCTAGAAATTTCGTCCCCTTTTGACCAAAGGTCTCAGATGCATCGTCATGATGAAACCGCATAACGTATCGTATAGGAATTGGTGCGTTTTCTAAGAAAGTACACATAAACGTTACCTTTAACCAATAATTGCAAAATCATACGTTATTATTATTCAATCGTGTGTTTCTAGGTTAATTAGCCTTATATTTTCATTTGTTTTTAACCCAAATTTTCCTTTGTGTACACACATTTGAATAATTAATCATTTCCATTTCGTGGTTTCTAATATGCCCTGTTACTAACTGCATTTATTTCCAGCCAAACTGGTTGCTCGAGATGGCAGCTCAGACGGCCAACAACCCCTCGCCAAATTCCTGCTAACAACGCCCAACAAAAGAGCCATAGTTTTGATGGTAATAGCTCTTACCATAGTGTCAGCTGTCGTAGCCAGCATGGTGATTTTAATCAACGCATCCTCGAAAAGCGGCGATTTTACGGATTATTCTCTCGCTGCGACAAGTACCACCGAAGCATCGCCAGTGCAATCTCATAAAATATACTCTAAGAAAGACTGGGGTGGCAGGGAGCCCCAGAGCCCCATCGAACCTTTAGCCCACCCCACAGAGTACGTCATAATCGCCCATACAGCCGGAAGGGTGTGCAAGAACTTCAATGAGTGTTCCCAGGTGATGCAGCAGATCCAAGCCTATCACATGTCTTCGATGAATAACTCCGATATCGGATACAACTTCCTGATAGGGGGCGATGGCAACATCTATGTTGGGCGAGGGTGGGATGCCCGGAACATCCTCAGGGATGGAAATATTGCCATCAGCTTCACCGGGAACTATGTGTTTGAAACTTTGACGCCTGACATGGTTTCAGCGCTCAGGGACCTGCTCACCGTTGGAGTGCAGTTGAAGAAGTTGAGCTCAAACTACAAATTAGTGTGCCATAACCAAACCACAGCTACTCTCAGTCCTGGAAATAACGTTTATAAGGAAATTTCAAAATTTCCACACTTCTACACCGGACCTATTACCATATAGATAGCTATACGAGTACCTATTGTACCAAATTCTAGAACTACTCGTTATTTATTGTTGTGATTTTAGATTAGATTGTACATATTGTTTTAACCTGAGTTTTACAAATTTTATATTTTTGTACATTTTAGTACAGAAAAGTTATTTTTTAAATACTATTAAAAGCATCTTCAACTCTCAGTCTTGTTTATATTGATTTTCCAACTATATACTGGATTACATGTGTTGGTTCAAATAAATAGAATCTGAAGAAGGAAGAAACCATACCATGTTTATGTCGCAAAACGTTGTATAGTTCTACAACCATAACATAAAAATTAACAGTTGCTCCAGCATTATTAAAAACAAAGTGTCACGTCTGTGAATATTTCATACCTTTGTAAGTGCTATTTTATTGACGATTTTTGCCTCATATTGATGTTAAGTATAAGATTAGTCACTTGGTTACATTTACTTTTTAAGACCAACCTAAGGTACTTACACCACGCCAACACAGCTACTCAATATTGATCTAAAACATATAGATCAAAGTTACTATTACTAGTGCTGTGTACAGTGGAAAAAGCCAGCGTACATAAATCAAACAAGTAGAAACACTCATAGCCTAGTTACATTAGACGGAAAACGCAGCAGATGCCGAAAAAATCCAACTGAGCTGAAATTTTGTATACACCTTTACTTTGACATTATAAACAATGTCTCAAAAGTCCCCATCGATATCGCGCTTGCGTTTTAATTATTCAAGGTCAAATGTCACAGAAATACGTTTTTCGCAAATATCTCTCTATGGGTCGTATGACTTTTTTAGTTATTACAAGAAACGAAGGCTAGAAAATTCTCTACAATAAAGATTATAAAGGTTTTTAAAGTACAACTAACCATTCCGTAAATAATACACTGTTAAGTTTTGCAGACGGGTTTTACTTCCTGTTACGATAAAGTACCTATTGGATTCACCCCAAAAATTCGAAATTGAGTTTCCAACAGATCTTTACGTTTTAGAGTCCCTGAAGCCCAAAAACATGTTTTTGCTCATTGGTCTGTGTGCCTGTGTGTCTGTCTGTCTGTGAACAGAATATCTCAAAAACGAAAAGAGGTATGGCGTTGAAACTTCATATATAAGTTTTGTGTATTATCTAAATGCAACAGCAAGCTTTTGAAGAAAATTGCATAACCGGAAGTATATTGTTTACTCATGTGATTTTTCAGTGTTAAAATATATTTAAAATAAGAGTTAATAAAAAAACAAAAAACACTAAAAAAATCCATTTTAGCGGTATTCAACTGGAAAATTATCTATATCACATCAATACACATTCAAAATGTAATAAAAATGTAATGTTTGGAAACAATTGTTATAGCCGTTTTTGAAAAAATCGAAGGACACTGAAAAGTCACAAGAGTAAACACCATACTTCCGGTTATGCGATTTTCCTCAAAAGCTTGCTGTTGCATCTACATAGTACACAAAACTTATATATTGTTACGTTTTACGTTTCGGGCTATTTGAAATTATACGACGCTTCTTGGACATAACATTTATTTACAACGATTTATCTTAACTATTTACAAAGCAACTATTAAACGCGGAACACAAATATTTATAAAATAATCAGGAACAATTTCTAACAACAGATATACTTTATTTATTTATACACGACTTAACATTAATGATTTATATGGTTATATTTATTTTATGCGCGTTATTTATCTCACTAGATTTATGTACACACGGGTTGATTTATATCTCTACGCGTTTCCAGTTGGATGACGGCCCGCTATTCATGCGGGCGCGTATTTATATTGCCGGATAGTTCCTTCTGGAAAACGTGTGTGTCACGCGTATTAATCACCGAGGCCGCTGACTCATCCGTCGCACCTGGCTCCAAAGTCGTTACAATATGAAGCTTTTAACGCCATACCTCTATTCGTTTTTGAGATATTCTGTTCACAGACAGACAGACACACAGGCACACCGACCAATTTCGAATTTTTGGGGTGAATCCAATACTTTCTTTATCGAAGTAAACGAAGTAAAACCCGTCTGCAAAACTTAACAGTGTATTATTTACTGAATGGTTAATTGTAGTACGTAAAAACCTTTATAACCTTTTTGGTAGAGAATTTCCTAACCTTCACTTCTTGTAATAACTAAAAACGTCATACGACCCACAGAAAAATGTGTCAGGAAAAATAGTTGGACGCCCTGGATGCCTTCCATTAAATATTCTAGCTACTTCTCTATTGGATCTTGCATTTTCACCAGTGACTCTAATTATATCTACTTTCTTAGCAACAGTTAAACGTAATTCAGCCGTTAATAAAAGCTAATGACGTTTGTAACAATAATAAAAATGTTGTTTTTCCATGACACCATTTGATACCAAATTAAAAGTTGAAATTTGGGACTTGGAGAAATTTATGGGAAAAAATTAAAATTCGAATTATTAAACGAAAATCGGTATCTGGGGTATTCTTTTGATGCTAAACAATTTTTCTTAATAACTTTTTGCTGTAACTCTAACGCGATGCAAAATATTGACAATGTGACCCATGTTCTTGATCGTAGTAGGTCAGGCTAATAACGTCTTTTACTCTCAAGGACATGAATAGATGCCTCTTGGTGAGTTGTACAACTAATAAAAATTCAAATCGATTCATACAAAAACAAGGAAAATACAGGGGTGCTTCCATGTAAAGTGAAAAACACTGTATTTATGTCCTCGGCGGATCTATTCTGATAACAATGAAAACGTAAATATTGGGTTTTGTTGGTATTTAAAAGCAGTTTGTGATAATTGAACAAGTTTGTTAGTTTATCCATGGTTAATGAACATACGTTTTCAATTTTATCATTAGGAGCAGATATAACGGCAGAGGTATCATCTCCATATAAAGTCAAGTGGACCAGGTTAGGTCATTGATATAAATGAGGAATAAAATAGGAGCCAAAATTGTTCCTTGGGAACTCCTATGCTAATTGCCAATTGATCAGAATTAACTGTTTTTATGTATTTGTTATCTTGATATCGTGTTGTAACAAGATGAAGTCTGTCTCCAAGGAAACTGGCACTCCACGAGTTTGCATTCCCACGAATTCCATAGGATTCCAAAATATTCAACAGTATGTCCTGACTTACACAATCGAAAGCCCTGCTAAGGTCACAGCAGATCGCAACCGTGCACTCGCCGTTTTCTAAATTATTAATAATTTTTGAATAGCAGGCATGAATTGCAGAGGACGTAGAAAGTCCAGGTCTAAAACCAAATTGATTGACTGACAAAATATCATTAGAATAATCTTTCCAATTTTTAAACTTTTAGGAAACTGGCCTCTTGCAAAAGATAGATTTACTACATAAGCCAATGGCTCTGCAATAAAATTTGAAATTCTTTTTATTACTGCCGGCAGAATATCATCAGCCCCGGGCGAAAATTTATATTTTATTTTATTATTTATGTCACAAACCTCTGAATGGGTAGTTGAGGTTAAAAATAATGACCTGTATTGGTTTCCAGTAGTTGGCCTATAATCTTGAGTGACTTTGGGTATGGAATTGACGGTCTTAATAGGTATCTGGTTAAAAAAAATTTTTTTTAAGATTACTTATTAAATTTGGGTTAGTAACAGTATTTCGATCTATGTTTATTTCTAGATTATCATTGGTGGACTTTTGGTTAGTCACTTCTTTTATTATTTTCCAAAGTATCTTCGAATGCTTATCAGAAAGTTCAATTTTATTTTGATAAAATGCTTTTTCGGCATTCTTTAACAGTTCGCAATGTTTGCGCTTTTTGGCTTTATACATATACTGTAATTCAGGATACACTGTTTTTAGTACGAAACGGTCTTTAAGATTTTTACTAGAATTAATGATATCGATATTGATCCCAGGCTGTTTTTGGTAGACTTGTCAAAAGCACAGCTTCTGATAGGGCAATGTTTATCGTAATATGCATAAAAGATTTCGAAAAAGCAGTTGTATGCCGTAAGTAGCATGATGTAATTAGATTCACCTTATCTGGGGTTAACGTCTGACAGTTCAGAAATAAAAGAGCATTTCCTTTTGATTTTGGAGGATCTTCCGCTATTGAATTATTGATTATGTGTTGAGGATGCGCCTCTGCCGCAGATGAAAAAAATTTCCGACGACTGCACCATTTGGCCACACCTCCGGATTAATAGCATTTCTGAAATTATAATCAAATGACGAATATTGGTCTTTGTGTTTTGCGTCCCGTTTCTCAAATAAAACTTCTTGAAAATTTGGTTTGATGCATATCCTCCGTTGTGGTGGCTGGATCAAGGCGGTATACATGAAGTTCAGCATATTTGGGCACTGTTTTTAAACAACGTTCTTTAGTCCCGATTATTTTAAGACGATTAGCACGTCGTGTTCCTTTTACTACTGTCGATAGTTTTTTGAGCACCACCATTTTTGTTATTAGAATTAGCTGTTTTAAAATCGGCTTGATTATCGTTATGAGGGCGGTTTATGTTCACCACTTCACTAAATTTCAAAACTTGTTTAGTGATTACCGACGTTTTTTTTATGTTTTAGCACAATTTTGTCTGTATTCCCGCGCACTTTTCCATTGTTTTTGTACGTATTTTCTACTAAGTCCATAGAGGATTGCGTCTGATTAATATTGATATTAGGGCTAGCCGTAACTACCTTCTCGTTTATCTCTAAACCGCACTTCCGACTATCTGCTCCTTTAGATATCACTCCAGGTTTATTTACAATCTCGTTTGGCTGCATTTTATTTGCACAGGAATTAACTGTGGAAAGTTGTTCAATTTGTTTCAGCAAAAGCACGTGATCCTTTAAAGATGCGATTGCTATATCTTGATTGCTGATTACTAGTTCATTTTGCTTTATAATTTCTTTGAGATATGCAATTTCCTGCCGGTACTATTCGTCGCCATTACATGAGGACGCGTGCGCGTCCTTGCTGTCTTCAAGAATATTTACTGCACCATTGGAATTTTGCTTCACAGCAGTTTATTGATTTACTATCTATAATTATTGCACCTTTGAGATACTCAGCACAGCTAGGATGTGCAACAGCACCACATTTTATACACACTACGCCCCTTTTTACAGATTTATAGCAGCGTTTACATGCACCCAGAATTCCTTCAGTTGTATTCTTCTTAGTTTGAGTATCTTGAGAACGAGGATACTTAGGCAGATTTGGCCGTTTTGCTGTTTGTGTATCCATATTCACTAACGTTTCGCAATACTTGCATCACCAGAGTGAAAGTCGCACTAAGTCGGTGTGGAGCTATCTATAGTCCTCCGTGCCAGGCGCGCGGAGTGGCGTAACGTAATCCGTGGGGCGTGGCCGCATGACGCACAGTGGAGAGAGAGAGGCAGCTAAAGCATTAAAGAAGAACAAAGATATTGTCCGTTCTCAAAGCTGACAAAGGAAATGCTACTGTGGTCATGAACGCTGAAGATTATAATGCGAAGATGGAGGTCTTACTTTCTGATACAACTTACAAAAGTCTAAACCGCAATCCCACTACTTCTCTCAAAACAAAGATAACGTCTGCCATAAAATGCTCCGATAGTATCGATCCCACTTTAAAGCACCGATTGATTCCTAGAAATGCCATAACTCCTCGCATGTATCGTCTACCTAAGATACATAAGGAGGGCGTGCCGTTGAGACCAATTGTCAACGCGATCAATTCTCCTACACATGCTTTGGCAAGACATTTAACCAGTATGCTACAGCCTTTAACTGGTAAAACAGACTCCTTTGTCAAGGATTCAGCAGATTTTGTCCAAAAACTAAGGAACATAAAGTTAAACAAAGATTATCTCTTAGTCAGTTCGACGTAGTACCACTCTTCACGAAAGTGCCACTTGATGAGGTGCTAGTAATGCTCAAAGATCTCTTGCCTACAGACCAAGTTGAACTTGTGGAAATTTTCCTGAAAAAAACCCTTACTTCAGTTGGAAAAATAAAATATACGAACAAGTCGAAGGAGCGGCTATGGGTTCACCGCTATCACCTGTTATCGCTAATATCTACATGGAGGCTTTTGAAACCAAGGCTCTCGAACAAGCGCAGCTAAAACCGACTTGCTGGTTGAGATATGTAGATAATACCTTTGTCATCTGGTCACATGAACGCCAGACATTGAATCTGTTTCTAAAACACTTGAATTCTGTACATCCCAACATACAGTTCACAATAGAAGTAGAGGAAAATTGCAGTATTCCGTTTCTAGACGTCCTGGTGAAACGTAAATCCGATGGCGATTTAGGACATGCAGTCTATAGAAAGAAAACACACACGGACAGATATCTAAATGCTGACTCACACCATCATCCAATGCAAAAAGCAACAGTTCTCCAGACTTTGGCGACAAGAGCCGTTCGTATCTCAGATGAAGAAAATCTAGAGAGAGAAAAGCTACATCTGTTTGACTCTTTACAAAAGAACGGATACACAACTACCGCCATACGAAAAGCACTAGACAAGACTATGACGCAAAAGGCCAAAGAAGAATCCCCACTTCTGGAAGGCTTAGCTTTTCTACCTTACGTTAAAGGCTCGACTGATAAGATAGGACGTGTCCTGCAACGATGCAACATCAAAACTGTGTTCACGAGCAAGGAAACTTTGGGTAACGGTTTCAGATCGGTAAAAGACAAGATTCCAAGATTAAAAACCGCTGGCGTATATCGCATTCCTTGTTCTTGCGGCTCGAGTTACATTGGACAGACAGGTCGTTCAGTTGATCTAAGACTTCAAGAACATAAAGGCAATTGCAAACACAAACGCATCACAAAATCAGCTGTAGCTGAGCATACGTTTACAAATGGGCACACTATAGAATGTGAGCACCCAAGAGTGCTTGCCAGAATACCTCACTACCTCCCGCGAGTGATACCTGAAGCCATAGAAATAGAAAAACATCCAAATAATATCAACAGGGAAGATGGCTTTAAGCTTAGTAAAACGTGGACCCCTGTGATACACGATCTAAAGCATTACAACCACTGTGCGTCATACGGCCACGCCCCACGGATTACGTTGCACTCGGACGACCAACCAGCGTTACGCCACTCCGCGCGCCTGGCACGGAGGACTATAAATAGCTCGACACCGACCTTCGGTTCTTAGTGCGACTTTCACTCTGATGATGGATGCACAAACAGCAAAACTGCCAAATCTGCCTAAGTATCCTCGTTCTCAAGATACTCAAACAACACGTACCACCAAAGAACATGACCATCGCGCGGGTTTTTGCTCGACTTCACAAGGTGCAAGGCACATTAAGCCAGAACCTGCTGGGTGTTTATATACAAATACTACGCGGTCGAAGCCGAAACTCCATGCTAAGAAGAATAATTCGAGTAACCGCGAAAGCCTCAAACAGTATATTCCTTCAGTTGTGCCCGCCGCCATGACTTGCTAAGGCACCCCGTAACGAAAACGTAACTGACTTTTTAATAAGTGTCATTTGACCAAAGAAGCCACTTTGGTTTTTTAGCTGCTTCTTTGATTTTATTGCCTAAATTTCTAAAGATGTGGTTTTTGCACTCTATTTTCTGAATTATAAATTGTGGTCTATAAGAAGCAGCAACCTTAATTTTTCGCATAACGCTGCTATCGCCGTCTCCTATTAGTTTTCCGTAAATTAAACCATGCATCTCAATAGATTTCTTGAACCCATCTACGATTATTCCAGCTTTCATAGCAGTTTTAGAAGCATGCCAATCTTTGAAGCAGGTGTGCTCAATTGCTGTTTGTAATTTTTCTTCTTGCTGACATATTTGGCAATATTTATTTTTTATGCCAACATACAACATTTTTATGTTCGCCAACCAATAATAGCGCCTACACCCGACAAGGCGTATATTTCGATTTTTAAGACCGTTTTGATCATGCGCCATCAGCAGCAACAGTAATTATTGGTATCTCATTGTCATCAAGTTCGCCAGCTTCTATTGCCAACTTCTTTTCTTCTTTTTCTGCTTCTATCATTTCATCCCATGCTAAGGCCGTTATGCCAGTATATACTGTTTCCTGGTGTTTGAAAAATGTCCGACTCGATTTTGATGGAATATTTAATGCAAGTGATTCGCAATTGTCACGATTTAAACAAGTAGGTAACCTTTTTAAACAAATAGCAAAGTCGCATCTGTCAATTGGAATAACACGTTCGGGGTATCTCTGGGCGTATAACTGAAATGCTCTTTTAGAGTTCTTTTGAGATTCCCCATAAACTAATAACATGTCGACTTCTTCGTTCTGCGTGAACATTTTTCAAAATCAATTGACAACAAAACAATATTTGTCAACCAATAGTTTAATAATTGACAGATGCGACTTTGCTATTTGTTCTTGTTTAAATCGTGACAATTGCGAATTTTTGATAATACTTTTTTTTAACAAATTTGCTTATAATTTTTGATCAGAAGAAGATAGCAAATTTGTTTCTGCACAAAATGTGTTCAGAAAAAGGTGCTCTTTTTAAATATGCCAAAACATAGACATGTTCCAGAGAAAAACAAATTCGATGACGTCATTACTTCAGTTTTCAAATATGGAAAAATATGCAATTATGGCTTAAAATGGACCTTACTCAATCTCATTTAAGAATCGTTTTTTGTTTTCTTATAATAGAGCTGAGACATCGAGTTTCGCTCACCCTGTACAATCCAAACCATTGTGTTTAAAATATTATAGAGATTTTAATAAGTACTGGATATCTACTATTCTTCGGCCTGTAAAATCGAACGATTCTTGAGGTTCTTCAACTTCTTTGACCAACTCCGGCAATTCATCATCAGAAAACTTTTCGGATATTTCGGGAATGGCTCATGACTTCTCGTTTTCAATAGAAGTATTATCCACAATATTTTCGCTGTTATCGGAACAATCACTAACACCATCACTTGAATCACTAAAAACATCAACTTGCTTTTTACGCTCTGCCAAGCGCGCTTGTTTTAATTGCTTCTTGCGACTATTTGGTTGGTATAAATACGCACCGCGTTTGCTTCCCATTTTTGTATTAATTTAAATGTACAACACAAATCATGAACAATCAAGACTGAACAAAAATTGCTAATAAAATTAGAGATAAACAACTTACGATTTTATACTTCAGGTACCTACCTACTAATTGACATTTTAAGGAGGGGCTACAACAATTACGAACTAAATAGGCACCTTATTAATTACATTTTTTCTAACCGCTGGAATATGAGCATATTTTTAAATTATTCATTATATTATTTATATTAAAAGAAGGTTTTTACTAGTAACCATAGCAATTGTACTAAAAAGAGTTCTATATTTGCACAAGTTAAAATATGAAAAAAATTGGCTTGTTACGTGACACGTCACATTAATTTAATTATTTCCACTTAAAAACCGCCGGAGAAGAAATATTATGTTACATTTGTACAAAATATAAGTTTTTCGGATTTATTTGTCCCAAAAACTTCCTCTTTTTGAACTAATGAATTAAATAACTATTTCGTTACTTGTAAAACAATATACTATTTTGTACTAGGTAAAATAGAAAAAAATTCGAAGTTGCAACTGACACGTCACATTAATTAATTGTTTTCACTTAAAAGCGGTTGGAGAAGAAATATTATTTTTCATTTGTACAAAAAATGAGATTTTGGAACTCATAAGATTGCGGGACTCCGCTAACGCGTTGTCCTAAAAACATGAATTTTTTGTACTTTGAAACAAATAACTAGATGCAACATACTTACTACACCTTAGGGCAAGTTACAGCCTCGGATTAAAATAAATGTTGTTTAAAATATTCTTTTTTTAGTTTTTCCTAAAGCTGAGGCTGTAAAATGAGCCTTAGACCATTCGAGTGATTTGATAAAATCTAAAAATACAGCAAGATGTTTGAAACCCATCATACCATTAATAAAGTATTATTTATTATACGAGACAGTAAATAGCAATTAGTGTATGTATGTCTACTTTCACTAAGTAAATATGGCATGCCCTAATGTACATACATACCGGTATCTATTTCATAATACGAATATTTATTGCTAGTTCAGTCATTTCCGATCGTTAGACTATTAAAAAACTAATTAAATATTCATTTAGACAAGAAAATATGTAACTACACACACGATCATTGAAAATGAACAGGGTTGTGCAACACATGTAACACATTCGAAACAATGTTTCTAGAAGGCTACTATAATCGTGTTATCTAAAAAGTACTTAATCTAATGCACACGGTTTCATAAAGGTAGCCCGATACTTCTGAAATTTTGCATGGGGCCATAATGTTAGTTGCATAGCCCTGTTAATTTTCAATGATCTTTTGTGTACATATTGGAAATACATAAATGAATTGTATAAGAGTCGGAAGGCAATGCAATATTTAAAATGTGAAACAAAATTCCAACGCGAACGATTTGGTATTTAGTACCAAGAAACATTTTAATCCGCCTAACTTTCCAGTTCTTAATCTTTCTTGAGTCTCGAGTGATACACAAACAAATTAGTCTTATTTTTAGTAGTTATGCAACTTTGCATACATCAAATAGAATTTTATTTTAAGTAAATGCCAGTCTTAAAGAAATATTGGGTATTTGCGTTGCCATGAGATGTATACGTTGGGTTGCAGACCTATACAATAAGAGTCTTTAAGTTCGGTCGCCTACCCTGTTTACATCGTTACAATTGGCTTTATGTGATACAGAAGCACTAAAAAACTTTTGATTTGTTAAACCGAAGTTCTAATAATAATTGATTGAAGTAATATGAGACACGCGGTTCACCTTTAGATTCGAATTTGTATGTTTGTCATAATTATTTCAAACTATACAGAAAAATGATAGATCAGTATACAGAAAAATGATATGTGAGCATACAGTCTGTTACCCCTTATTTCCCAATACGATACAACAATTAAACAACTAAACAATGCATTACAACACAATGTCCCTCTGCGCTAATACCTGCTAAGAATCTCTGTCACCAAAAAGGGGTAGCTTGGGAGTGTACGCTCGCGGCCTCTCAGCCAAAGATGGGAGTGGGTTTTTAAGAACGAATTACCTGATGTTGCAGGATCCGGAAAGGGCGCCACGCCGTTGTCTAGCTTCAGTTTTAATACTCCCAGATGAAACGTGTAACGGCAAACCTAAATAGCTCATTCAAGAAAACAGAGACTCGATGCAGTAGCAAATAAAAGTCAGAGTACATTATTGCACATATAATAATGTACAACGGTTCCAAAATATACGACACAGCCTGTACATATCGATAAATAACAAGTATGCGATCCAGATAATTAAAACATACAAGTATGCGATCCAGATAAATGTAATACACAGCCCTATTTAGCATAAATACATGTTAAACAACAATCCAAATTCTTGACCTTAATTAGGACCCAAACTTTTAATTAATGTAATAAAATTCAGCAATATAAATGACTAGGTAAATTTAGAACAAAAAGAAATGGTTCTTAAACGTAGCGTTCTGCACACGCCAAGATAACGAGCCTGATGCATTCGTAGCTCTATATTTAACGCGATCTACACCTGCTGAATGTACCGTTTAAACAGATCTGTGTAATACGCACTTCCAGAAGCCACATTGGCTTGTAAATTGAGCCGTTCGTGTGACAGTATTACCTCGTTCAAGTTACAGTAATACCATAAAGGAGGATTTAAATGTTAAATAGCAAATTAGCAAAGTCAACTAGCAAGGACGGATCCTACCTAAAGTCAATTACAATTTTAGCAGAAATCGTGAACTTTAAATGTTTAACTATTTTGAACAGGTCAGCTCGAGCAAAATTTAATATAGAATTAAATCCCTAACGATCTAAAACTCAACGAGCTTGGCCGTAGCAATAAGTTATAATTACACAATATTACCAAATAGATTAATTGAAATGCAACAAGTTGCAAACGGTTGTGCTGGTCGCTATTAATTAAATTAAATCAGTGACGAAGCAATTCTTAAATAAATTCCATAAGCATTACAGCATTAAAACGAACAAATCAGCTGCATTCAATAAATTAAATCAATTGCGAAGCAATTCCCCAAATAAATTCCATAAAACATTACGACAATAAAATAAACACATCAGCTGCATTACTAAACTCGGCACCACGGCGCAAATTAAGCACTTTAATAACAATTAAAAACAACTAAAGCAACTGAGGCGATAACCAAACCTCAACGAAGTAGGGAGTCCTTTCCACAGCGAACTCCTGCAGGTGAAATTCAGCATGGTTCCCCAAATTTTTGTCACGGGGTCCACTTTAGCATCGCAAAGTCAGCGAATGGGCCATGCGAATCGGCCCCTTGAAAGCGGATCTTGCAAGTAAAATCGAGCCGCTAAGGAGCTGCCACAGGGAAGTTTGCTGCCCAACGAAATTTGCTGTACAACGACGTCTGCCGCCCAAAGAGAAGTCTCCTAATATAAGAGGCTTCCAATTAGAAATTTGCACTTAAACGAACAATGTTACGTACCAGGGATCACGTGGAATTTTTGCATAGCAATATCTAGCGAAACGCATCCATGGAGACTTCAGGCACAAAAAAGCGCTACGAGCCCATCATTAATGAACGAAAAGCGGCAAGAAGAGCCCAACACTTGGCACAAAACGAGCATCTTACGAAGCCATTAAAAATGAACGCTTACGGCAAGAAGCACATCACCGAAATCAATTCGCTCGTTTGCAAAAATCGATAAAATGAGCGTGCCCTTTCAACACCTGACCAACGGGAGAATTTATCACGTCAAAATCGACCAATAATGCGATCGATTCAAAATCGTTACAACGCGCGTCAAATCGATGCGTCACCTATCTCAGGATGTGATACTTGAAGAATTGTGCACTGCAATGCCGGTAAAGAGCCAAGCTCAAAATGCACGTTGGTTGGTCTAACTCCAGGCGCTAAAAGTTAACAAAATTGAAACGTAACAAGTCTCCGTACCAAATAGAGCCCCATAAAAAATTGGACATAAAGATGTAGATATTAACAGCTCAACGTTACAAGATACACAATAATAAAAATAAATAACATACCTCTTTCCTAAAATGAAAAAGAAACAAAATTAACTAGGTGAAAAATGTGGCTGACTAAACGTAGAGTAATGAGAGTGTTCTATCACTTTAATGGGATACATGCTTTTAAAGTGTAAGTGTCAATTATTGCAACATGAACAACCATAGTAACGCTAACACGGCTTGAACACGCTTTTATACAGTGCTGCCCGTTGTCTGTTCCTCGGAATTTTGAAATACCTGGTTTTCTAGAAAACGAGCAATCACGATGCCAACATTCTTGAAGGGGTTACCGCGAGTTGTTTGCAAGGCCCTTGGTCCTGGATTTTGCAGTCTTTGGGATACTACTGCAGTCAGTAAGATAATCTAATGACTAACCCTGCGTAATCAGAAGGTTGCGTGTTTAGATCACGTCAGGGTCACCATTATGCAGGATTAGTCGTTAGATTATCTTACTAACTGCATTAATATTTGAATTTGTATTCAGAGAAATAAAACACAAGTTTGAGTTTTTAAAATATCAAAAAAATTATATTTATTTATCAATAATTTGTAACCTAGCTATCTATAACAAAGTCACATGCAGGCATACTACACTACGATGGCCCACAATCGGCTGCAAGGCTGCTGCTACAGATCTATTCATCTCCCCCTTGTTCGATTTCGTAAAAACGTCGAGCTCTTCAAGCAATTGGCCCATGATATTTTTCTTCTCGAAAATATTACAAGAGGCACCCTTCCTTCGAAGCCAGCAAGATAATATGCGCCTAATTAATTTTTATGATTAATCTGGAATGTTTTTACCATGTTGCACTGTTTACCAGGCATCCTAAAGCGTCTTGTCAATCTTGTCTGTCTAAACTCAATTCTAAGTGTGATTTCTATGCATTCTCTGTTTCTTCCACCAAGTCGTTTCCAAATATCGTGACATTCGTCTACTTCATTTTCGAAAATGTAGGTATTTGTTGTAACGGACAAGGTATAGATAGACCTGCTAACTGTCAAGTATCTTATACATCGCCTGCTATGAATAGTCAAAGCCAACTAGAATTTAATCAAGACTGGAGTATTGCAACTTATCGAGAGCTCTTTTACATGTGGTAAATTGCTACCCATGATTCTAGATCTCTTCCGAAAAAGGTTACTTTAAGCTAGCCCCAATTAGAAATGATGCACAGTGTCAAACTTGAATATTAAAACTATCAACATTTCTATATTGTATTTGCTGGATTTTCTAGTTGGATCGTTGCTATCTGCTAAAGGTTTTAAAGTCAGAAATAGGAGAAAGTGATATTCCTTTACAAATAATAATAATAATAATAAATGTCTTAATTTTCTTCGTTACAAGACGTAGTCAAGAAAACAGAAACAATATCGTGGCGTGAGTATAACATATTACATACCTCTTGTAGTAAACATCGGAGAAAAAAGGTGAAGTTCAACATAAGCTGCTCTTCTAATTAGCCCTAGCACATATTAAACCAATAGGAAGGAAAGGGGATGAGTGTACATAAACTGAAAACTGGGTTAATCATAAAATAAAATAATTGAATACCACCTATAAACCACAGGTAAATTTATACAGATAAAAGAAAATTAACTAAAATAAACTAATTACGTAGTCGAAAAACAATAGTTGTATCGCTTCTAGAAATTATATACCTACTACCGATAATGCATAGGTTAAAACAAGAGATATGGAGGAAACGGCAATCCACAGACAACAAATGTCACAATAACATATCCAAAAAAGTTATAAAGGTGCTAAAAATAGGCGAATTGGCCGATTCCAAGAATGAAAAGATGACTACGTCGACTTAATTTACTTAAACCCTAATCGTGCTTTTAATCTTTCAGTTCTTCCGCAACTTTCTTTACATAATTACTAGCTCTGGGTCTACCAGACCCGAAATTTAATTATGTATTTTCGGGTTTGTTTAGCAAAACGTTTAAATTGCGAAAATTCTAGTTTCTACGTATAATTAAAGGACTACACTGTACTCGCAGTACATTATTTTTATGTTTTTAGAAATACATAGTAAGGTATATTGCAAACATGTTTTATTTTAGTAATCTCCCCATCGTGACATTAAATTTAAATTACACGTCTCGTACTCCTGTTATTTATCTAGCCAGTTCAGCAGACATAAAACCTTTACTTTGCTTAAACTCGTGGAGAGGAAAGGTCAATATCTGCCAAAACAGGAAGCCGGCTTTCAACTCTGTGCTGAAAATAACTTAAAACAATATTCAAAAAAAAACGTAGTTTACAAAAATAAACAACACTTTGAACTTTTAAACACACATAAACCAATAATGAACAGTAGAATTAAAACCTAATATGAATGGCCACTCTTAAATACAATAGTGTTAAATGAGAATGGAAAATCTACGCGCCGTAGATCATGGCTACACGCATTCACAAAACAAACAACAGCAGAATAATTATATCTGCAGTATATATACATTTAAACAACCTTACAATAACGCCGAAATAACTGTGTTTTATACTCGAACATTTAAACTTCAGCGAAGTCCAGCGTTGCGATTCGATGCATTAAAAAAACAGACTTTACAATTCGCGTATGTATTTATTTGTCTATGAAGCGCATTTTTATACGTTTGCTAAATCTTTTTACAACCTAAAGCGACCGCTTATCCCTTAAATTGCAAACATGCTCCGTATCGGGTTACCTTGTGCTCGACGCCTGAGAACTGCAACCTTGAACGGTGGGACATCTGGAAATTTGAAAGAAATCCAGCGGGGAAGTGTCTGGCTACTGGCTGTCGCCTCTCTATTAGATGACGTCATGTAACAACCGGGACGTCGTAAAACTCTTTCAAGGTATTCAATAGCATACTTACTTAGTATAGGATTAAAATGGCGTTTATTTGAACTGTAAATACTGACTTATGGCTCGCAAATACTACTACTGCATTAAAACAGTGCCGAACACGCATTTGTACTCTTCTCGATCTTGCGTGCTAATCCAATTGCTACCGACCAGTCTTTTAACGTCGTCTGTCCAGCTAGTCTGGTGACGACCCCTACTTCTCTTGCTACTCCATGGTCTCTCCCCTTAATAACATTACGTGTCCAACAGTTATCTTCTATCCTGGCTATATACTCGTAGCCCGCCCAACTACATTGTAATTTACATAGACGCTCTGCGGCATCTGTCACTTTTGATCTTCACACTTCTCTGTTGTTCTTGTGGTCGCGAAGATTTATTCCTATCATCCATCATCATAGCTTGTTGTGCTACTGGCAATTTGTTAATGATCTCCTTATTGATTACCCATGTTTCTGTACTATATGTTAATGTTCGTAACACATACTTTTCAAATGTTCTCGTCTAGAGGGTGTTTGGGAGATGTGAATAAAAGACATCTCTGAACTTTCCAAAGGCTGCCCGTACCAATGATAATTTTGGTATGCTTTTAAGTTGTTTTCTGATGATTCAATGCTTTGTCCTAGATATATGTACGATTCTGTCTGTTCTATTACTGTGTAGTCGATTTTTATTTTGGCTTCCTGTTGTTTATTATTTTCGTTCGTCGTGGAAGTACTTAGTTTTTTCAGTATTAATTTTCATGTTTTTGGAACTTCGGTCTATCTCTCTAATCATTCTCTGTAGATCTTGTTGATTGTTTGTAAACAAAACGATATCATCGGCGAAGCCTAGGTGACTTAAATATTCCGAATTGATGTTTATACTCTTGGTGTCCTATTCGATATTGTTGAACATGTCCTCCAACACATGCGTAAACAACTTCGTTGACGTCTGACGCCTCTGCCGATAATAATATTGTTTGTAAGACTGTTACGGTCTAAAACGACTTTTACGACAGCGCGCCGGCTCATACAAAAATGCACGTAAAATCTAAACGGCCAGCGCGGACAATATTTCTCACAATCGGGACAATGACTCACCTAGGACCGCTGCCCTGCCCGTAACAAGATATGCCGACTAGACATCAGTGGAACGAGGGGTGGTCCTACACGAGATTACCTACGGGCAACGGCCTAAGGGACGCCAAACAGCGATAAAATTAAATAGGTACCACCCGGTTCCGTCAACCAGAACGAAATACAAAGGTAAGCCCATAGAGGAACCAGGAAGCAAATGAACCTACCTTTCGACTTTACACCTTGGCGAAATCCAAAGCTAAACGGAAAGGAAATATAAGGGCAGCCTCACGACTTCCAACACTGCGGCGCTTCTGAACTGCTCGCAGGCTCCACTTCACATAAATCTAACAGTGTATAAATTAACATGTAAGAAAACATGCACAGGCTCGTAGGAAAATCATAAAGAAACGCACAGTAAACCGCTCTATTGGTTCAACAAATTACAGCACGCAGTCAACGTACACAGATAAAAATGGCATATAACAAATGGGCGCTATAGCTATGAGCCCAGCTGGAAGGTCGCCTTACTACTAAAATAACAATTGCTACACGGCCCCAACGCGGGCGGCTCACATCTGCCTCGAAGAGCGCCTGCAAGCGACCCACGCTGGCGGCTGGCTTGTAAACACGAACGATTAATTTAAAATAGCCGGAGCTGTTAACATGAATGGTTAATTACAAGTATTCAGAGCTGCCGGCTGGCAGTAAACATGAACGATTAATTAAAAATAGCCTGGCTGGTAACATTAATGATTAATTTAAAATAGCCGGAGCTGCTAACATGAATGGCTAATTACAAATATTCAGAGCTGCCGGCTGGCAGTAAACATGAACGATTAATTCAAAATAGCCTGGCTGGTAACATGCATGATTAATTTAAGATAGCCGGAGCTGTTAACATTAATGGCTAATTACAAATATAGCGCGAGCCGTCTGCTGGCTTGTAAACATGAATGATTAATTGCAAACTTATAAACAGCCTACGATGTGGGCTGGTTCGTAACATGAATGATTAATTACAAATATAGCACTCTACTTTAATTATGTGGCTTTGCCTGGCTGCGTCGGTCAAAGTCATCGCTAGAATAATCGGGCTGTGACTTGATGTGTGGGTGTGTACAATGTCCAAATAGTCCCCCTTATTTTCAGGGAAACTGCAGAGCCCGCCTGGGCAACAACGAAGACTGCGAGACCTGTAGATCGCACGCTCAATAGGAAGCCGACCATGTGGCGGACCAAATTGCCATTCAGGCTTTCGAAAAGGAACGAGCGGCGGCGGTCATCGATAACGACGCACTAAGAAGCACGACCTTTAACTCTCGCGGCCCGTCAAGAACTCTACAAACACAAGTCACCTCCGCGCCCGAACGGGCACGGAACGGCAACAATCACGCTATATCAACTGCCTGTAGTAGCGGCTGGTGACTAACTGACTCAAAACCGAAGCCACGCTATCATCCCAGAAGCGTTAGGAACGCGGTGTGCAGGGAGTACCTGTTCGCCGATGGCTTGAGCGACTGTAGCCAATCACGAGCAAGAAAAAGCCCGCCGTTAGCTCGACTCGATGAACTTTCTAGAACAAGGCTGTGTTCGAAATCTTAAAATTCCAAATAAGCCAAAACAAATAATTATGAACTAAAAAATTAAAGCGCCCGTTACAGTTGCTTAAAATTTGATGAACTAATACACGTAGAAATATGACTGGAAAACCTATATACAGCGAAGTTGTAATTTTTGAACCGGAAAATACTCCAAAAAGTCGCATAATGGTAAAATATAAAAATGTCCTGGCAAGATACTTCAAAACAATCTGTAGGGTTGTATTGTTATATATATATTTTAAATTAGGGTTGTGAAGCCGCGTGGCGCTGTTGGATAAGCGCCAGACTTGCATTAAGCAAGTCCTCGGTTCGAATCCCGCGGGGGTCGGATTTATTCCACCTTGGCGATTAGAATCGGGCTCGGTGAGACCATTCACAGTTGGGCACCCAATTAACTGTGATCTACTCAGAACCACAGACCTAAGAGATAGAGTAACAAGGTCGACACATCACCAATACACACACCTCATACAATGGTTGCTGCGCAAGCACCAAAGGCGCGATCCAACTCTGTATCCCGAATCCGGGGCAAGTTGATCATTGTACCGCCAGATGCTAACGCATAAAGCACCAGCCTCGACACCGCAAGGTAAATGAGGTTACAGATAATACATACATACATACATACATTAGGGTTGTGTATCGATGGTCTAATCGGCTATTACTTAATGCGTTCAGTACTTGCCAGATTTTTACGAGTCAAACGCCTTTTCAGCGAATGCTATCCGAAGCGGGAGATTGTATTCTATGACGGTTCTTATGACCTGTAGGTAATCAAGAAGGATGCTAAATTCTTGAATAGCAAAACTTCTAGGGTGTTTTTCCAGTCTGTTGCGATGTCACATTCTTGTATGCATTTAATGTACAATACTTTTAGTAGTTCAAGTACAGTTTCTCCTCCCTATAGCAACATTTCTAGAATGATACCATCCTACCCCGCTGATCTTCCTTTTGGTATTCTTGAGATACCTCTTGTAATTTCCGCTTTTGTTATATCTGGGACTTTTTCGGAACCTAGGTTTCTTTACATAAGAATATTTACCAGGCGGTGGACTTGTTTTTATTTCCTATAGTGGTCGGTAGAATTTTTCAATTGGTCTTGTTATTTCTTCTGGCTTAGTGATTTCGATGTTATCTTCATTTACTAGTTTTGTTATGTGAGATTTAGTCTAGAGCCTCTTTTGTATTGTTTTTAAGCTCCTGCCTTCTTCTAGCGTTTCTTTAATTTGCTGATTCTTGTGTGTTCTTGTTTCATGGCTGATTTCTTATTATCTTGTTTATTTTGGTAATTGTTATTTGGTCGTCAGGATATTTTGTCTCGTATTCTTGCGTTTCTGGATTAAATCAATGGTTTCTTGTAAAAGTTTGTCTTTTTCTTTTACTTGTTTCCCGCTCCACTTTGCGCTATCTCCAGAATGTTTTGTTCTGTGACTTCCTTATTTAGGATATTAGTACTTTGGATCTGTTGCATATTTTTGTAAGTGCAGTTTTTTAATATGTATCGGTTATGCTCGCTTTATTTTTAATTCTTCAACTTCGATACCCTTTGGAGATTAATTTTTATCGTTCGTTAGTTGTTTTTTTATTTGAGTTTTGCATTCTTTGAGAGTACGCATATTTCTGCTATGTTCAATAAAGAATAGAGGGTTTCCATTTGCAATCTCCGGGTATTTCTGGCCACATTGTATGCAGCAAATAGTTTATCAACCGTATCCACCTCTTTCTTAGTAGAATTCTTGCAAAAATCTCTGGCCTGTATGGCTCTTCAGTAAATCCATCGATTTTATCGTCTCTGTGCATAGTAGGAACTATCACTATATTTTTACTTCTTTGGGGATGATACTCGGTATTACCAAAATCTCTCGGTAATTCCCCACTATGCTTATGAACAGTTCCTAAATCTGTAAGAGTATGATCCTTTAGAAACTTTGAGGCAAAGGGAAAAGAAACGAACCAGTTGTACCATGTAGCATTTCTTCCACTGCTAGATATTGTCGAAATCAGTCCCTCAACACCGCCCCCTGTATTGCTTTTAATATGATATGAACTTGTTTTTACTTTCTACGAGTATTCCAAGAGCATCACTTGTAAAAAATAAACTTCAATACTGTAGTGGTGTTTTCGTATGTTTTTTCGTTTACTTTGACACCAGATAAATACATCAGCACTATGTTTTATAGCCGGTTCCTCACATTTTAAGTAGGTAACTGCTTCTTCCAAACAGTTGCTCCATCTTTCCTTTTCTCAAAACAACTTAGGTTTCTGGCTCTTCGTCACTGTCTACCTCTACTCTGTTTCGGTATCCTCATTCCTAGTTTGAACCACGTCATCATTTCCGCCGCCTGATTCATCGTTCAAATTTACTCCCAAATTAGAAACGACTTCTTTCAACAGGCGTTCTAGCTGAGCTTCTTGCTCGTAAGTCATAATGACCTAAACAGTGGTTAATTGAACATAGCATACAGCTTGTCTTAGCGAGCTTTTCCTTGAAGTCATTTGCGTATGCAACAAATATGCAAATAATCTAGAATGTTCTTCTAAACAGATGGAACCACAATTATGATTCATTTTCTTGATTGCTTCATATGCAGAGAACATTAGGAAAAATATTCCTGGGACGAACTGCATGTAGTACTTCTTCTTGTTCTTATTGTGGTGGTGCTAACTGTTGGCCACAATGAGACCTATTAGTCTACTTAAAGTGTTATGGGCTGACTCGAAAATTCCAACGAAACGATCCTACTCACATGAACGCCACTTGTTGCCTAGGTTCCCACTTGGCCGGTTCCAAAGTGTTTATGCCTCAGTGTTAGGAGCGCCACACATTGACTTAAACAGGAATTGAAGTTTATTCCTGCAGCTAGCACTTTCTATAGGTAGCATCGTTTGCGATTCCAATAGTAAATAAGTGGTTTTGTACGTGACCATAGCGGGCCCGTCACGATCTTCATATTTTTTCGTATTCATTAGCGTATTCATTAGAGTGGCCTGGAAGTACCAAGTAAAACGTCCCCAATAAGAAGTTGTCTGGCGTAGCCTTGGTGCTGAAGGCCGGATGGCACTATACTAGTTAAATAACCAGTGCTAAGGCTGTCTCTTTACAGCATTACGGATAATTTCTAATGCTAGTTCAGGGCCAGTGAGTGGCTAGATCATCAGCTTCTTCGCTACCCTCTCTTTCATTATGGTCTGGGACCCACAGCAATGTGGCCCAGTTTTTTGTGTCGAGTCTGTTCAGTGTCGGGCGATATTGCAGAACCAATCTAGAGTTGAACATTAACAAGCAAACTGCTCTTAGTGCTGCCGGATTGTCTGTACTAATATAGATATGAAGATTGGAGTATCTTTTTTGAAGGTTTTCCTAGGCATATGTCAAGATGACAAATATCTCCGCCTGTAATGGAATTTTCCAAGAGCAATGGGGAGCTTGACCTTAGGCCTATCTTTGTAAACACCAGCACCAGTTCCCTCTGCCATCTTGGAGCTGTCTGTATAGCAGAAAAGGAGATCTTTTTGCCGACGCCATAGATGTATAGATTATGTGTTTAAGCTTGTGTAAGTACATAACATTAAGAACATGTCAGTATTAGAATAACACCATAAAATCAGAATGACACACCAACTTCAGATATATAGCTGCAGTTAAATATTATTACAATAATGTTATCAATTGTAATATAACAAGGGCGATATATACTTACCGATAACTTTGCACACGCCAAGGGTCTAGTGATGGTTGCAATGAAAACTGTCCTGAGAGCTTGCCCGAGGGCAGTTTTCTAAGGGCAACCAGCACGATGACTCTTGGCACGGGCAAAACTATATGTAAGTGTGTCGCCCGCGTTTATATTTTGAAGATTATTACACAAAACGCGTATATGAATTATGATTTAAAATTGATCTAATAATGCCAAAAACTCAAATTGCTTATTTCTTGCATTTCTATTTCTACTTATGATACCATCTACGGGGTCGATAATCAGCACTAGGGCGCTTATCGCTTAATAAGCATCCCTAGGGCGCTTATCAGATAATCAGTGTGGGATTGGTCGGTTTTCAAAAAATGCATAGTTATCATTGGATGATATCAGTCATGTGACAGTTGTGTGCCATAATCACAACAATTCTATCACAATATAGTTAAGACACATCAAGACTATTTCTAAAATATTAACATTAATTACAAAATTCATTAAATGGTAATACGAGGCATACTCGTATTCATTAATTCTGCAACTGAGTAGGAACATTGTTGGAGGAAACACGTTTTTATTCTTTTTCTAAAATGTTCAATATCTAAATGTTGAACATTCATTGGAAGTTTATTATATAACTTTAAATCTACAGAATTTTGTAATGACTTAAGTAATCTATATCCAGATGCAACAGGGTGATTAGCTCCACGTATATTATAGTTATGCAGGGCATAATTGAAGAGATAAAGCGGAGCCATGCAATAGCTCCTTGTGAGAAGTTCTGAGATCTTCACAAAGCGTTGAATGATCCCTGGGTGTCCCACTTATAATGCAGTGTTTTCCCGTGCTCTATACTCTGCTTTACTATTAATTTAGATTACCCTATGTTTGCTAGTTAACCCAGTCGTAGAAGCACAAGATCTGCTCTTACATCAGTGCGGCTTAGGGAAAAGTCAATGTGGATTGTTCCGGCCTGCCTGTTATTATCTATAATTCTGTAACCATACATGCAAAACCTGCCAGAAATACAAACCAAACAGTTTACACGAAAATACATATACTCTGGAAAAGAACATACATGCATGGATATACATAAAAAATTAAAAAGAATATACAATGGTAATATGCAAATGTTTTATACGTTATCAATAATACCTAAGAACTATCCACGAGCTAAGGCTGAATCTACCTTAAATAGCAATGTGATTGTCAATGCGCAATGCTAAGTCAAATAACAAATCGTGCGAACAAGGTGTACTCTTGCGGTAGCCTGAAATGAGGCTGCCGCAATGTGTCAACAGGATGATGCAAGCGGTTTGTACTGACGCACATCAAGGATGATGTAACGTGTCGCAATTTACTAATTAGGCTTCTAGTTTCTTTCAGTTCCCTGGACCGGGCATTCAAACGTGGGTTTTATCTATAATAACTAACTTGCCTTTACCTCGTTGCAAGATAACGAATGGATCAGCTTCGTGGCTTCGGTAGCTACTCACAAAGACTTTGTGCGTACTTCGTAATAATTGGAATTGTGTAATTTATAAGTCTTCTATGTATGGATACTATAATAATTGCACTATTAATTACTTGTTTACCGCTGTGAATGGCTGCGCCAATATACAATATAAATAAATAAAACGACACTAAGTAACAATCATTGTGCTACCCTGTACGTACCTTTACTTGCTACCCCATTCTTGGTCACTATTTGGGTATTCTTTAGTAAACAATAGCACAAAAAGCGTCCCTTCACATTCCATATTTTCCAAAATATATATTTAGATTGCAAATTATTTTCCTTTCAAATTTGTACCCAAACTTTCTATTATTATTTTGCATAGCAACAGAATCATTACTTTCGAAGCCTAAACTCATCTGTAATACTTAACTCAGAGCAGCTTTCATATATCGTAGAACGTTATTTATATGCAATAATACTGGTCATTACATTTCTTACTTGTCGGAAATGTGGGTACGTTTTAACCACTAATTATGGGATTCTAAATCGAGATTTAAAACACACAGACTGATGCACCTCTATCTAAAATACTAACTATAACATTGTTCTGCACTTGTTTTGGAGATAACCCTTAAGCAATGGCGTCATCAATATTTATGAGATTAAGTATCCAGAAGCGTACTAAAAAACACATCTCAACTTGATAATATAGAAAGGGGAATTATACGACGTCGGTACGGGGATTTTCAAGCAGGTTGTTAAAAGGCATCGCTGATGTGGTTTGGAAACACTAGTGCACTAGCCCCAAGCAAGAGGTGTTATCAGATACAATGACAATTAGGTGTCAACTAGAAATCAATTGTGACAGAACTTGCAATAAAGATGCCCAGTGGCCAAAACAAGATAAAAGTAAGTACATTTTGTATTAAATAATATAAATATAGGTACGAGCACATCAAATTAAGATGTTTTTATACAGGGTATCCATTTAGTACGCCGTTTCGATTATGTTACTAGTTTCGATAAAAATCCGATTGATGGAATATTATCGAGGTTAAAGGAGGCACACGCCCTGTATTATTTTCGCAGCTGAAACCTCTTGGGTCTTGCGAAGTGTAGAGTTTTTGAAGTGTTTTGCTCAATTGGTTCATTTAAATTTCAATATCTACTCCATTATTGATTTATATTTCGTAAAAAGTTAGACGATATCTAAAGTAGGGTTCAGAGACTTAGCCAGGATTTTGGGGGGGGGGGAGGGTCTTATCCCTCGGTGATCTCAAGGCTAAAAAATAAGGGAAGGGCTAATCGTTTTCTGAAGTATATTACAACTTATGAATTGTATTTTTCAAATCAGAAGTTTATTAATACAAAATACAAATAATGTAGTTATACAAGGTGATTCATAAGTATCGTCATTATATTATAGAGACGTATCGTATTGGCCTTAGTAGAAGTACAGTGCTCTAAAAGTTTATCACGTATGGAAAAAATGCACACAGGGCCTGGTCCAAACTTTTGAGAACCACTGGCTAACACCAAGACCTATATTAGGTAAATCAGATAAGAGTACATTAACTGCTTTCTGTCCACTTTTCCTTCCAGGCTTGAGTCGAGTTTCGCCTCTGACGTGGTTCACACGTTGAGTTACCGTGCTCTTCTATCCCTTCCCTTGCAAAGAGTTTCGCCTCTGGCGTGGTTCACACGTTGAGTTACCGAGGTCTTTTGCTTTTTCCTCCTGATAAATCCCCTTACGAAAGTGGGCGAAACGTTTAGTTCTTCGATCTCAATCATGACACGGACCAATCCCGGAAGTCGTTTGTTACAAAAAGTATCGTCTTTGGAAGGGCCTTTCCTTTTACACTGGGACGACAAACTTCTTTCTGCCTAATATTGGTGTATCCAAGGTGAAAGTTGATCGCATAGCTATACTTCTCACTGGAAATGGTCCAGAAAGCTTTTGAGGAGATGTGCAGATGAACAGGCAAAGCTCAGGCACAAGTTTATATGGAAGTGATCAAGAAATGTAACATAGAGTATCAGATTAAAGGACTCGTATTCGAAACAACAGCAAGTAATACCGGTCTTCACACGGGAGCTTGCACTACAATTTAAAAAAAATAGAAACTGATTTCGCCCGGATTGCCTGTCGCCATCATGTGATGAAAATTATGCTTTCAGCAGTTTTTTCGTGTGTACTTGGTCCTAACGGAAGTCCAGAAACTGGACTTTTCAACCGCTTTTAGAAAGCATGGCCAAGATCATAATGCTTATAGTGCAGCAGATTTTGACCTCTTTGAGCATTCTGTATTAAACAGGTTGCGATAAGAAATGCTGAAGTATTTACGAAGTGCACTGGAAATACAACAACCAAGGGACGACTATCAAGAGCTTTTGCATGTATCTCTTTGTTTCTTGGTGGCGGAAGTGGCAGTGAAAGATTTCGAACTCCTGGCCCTACACATCATGCCCGATGGATGGCTAAAACCATTTCCGTGCTAAAAATATGCCATTTTCAAAGTCAGTTCCAATTAACACCTCCAGAGGCAAGAAATACCATCAATTTGGCTTCGTTTGCAAATCTGGTTTATGTAAAATTTTGGAATGAAGCTCCACTTGGACCTAAAGCGCCATATGACATTCGGCTCTTAGGTCTACTTAAAATTTACCCTAATCAAGCAATTGATGAGAAAGCTTACAAAGCTTTTGCCAGACACCTTTGGTTTCTTTCTGAACAGTTGGTAGCTTTAGCTTTTTTTGACGATCGAGTATCCACCGACACCAATGAAAAATGATCAAGAATCTGAAACGCCCACAAAATATCCGGCGATTAACCCGGTCTAGAAAATTTCGCAACTGAGAGAACAAGCTTCTTCTTCGATGTTCTTCTCATTCAAGGTCAAAGCAAGGCTGAAGCATTTCTAAAAATACAACCCGAATATTGGAGGGATGTTCCCGTTTACATAGAATTTCATAAACGGTGCTATCAAATACATGTTGTGAACGACGTTGCCCAACGAGCTACCTATTAGATTAATTAGAAAATATAGCCAATCACTTACTAAGGACGAAGAACAAAAGCAGTTCATTGTTCGGTTGGTGGCAAATCATAGAAATCAGCTTCCTACGCCATCAAAGGCATTCCTTACTTCATAATTATTTAGTTTTTTTTAAATTTTCATTCAAAAGTTTAATGTTGGGCGACCTCCAAATATTATTTGCTACGAGAACGCTTTGATGTACTAATGACTTACATTATCAAAAAATAAAAATTTAATTGTGGAGAAGTAATATTTGAATATTTTTATTTTTGAACCACCCTACTAGGTATACATATTCTTTTCCGTTTTTTTTTTCAGTTGGTCCTAACAATTTAATAATAGTAATTCATCCGCTCATCCTCTCTTACTCTGACTTTTTTGTTGTTTGACATGAAGTCCTATTTTTCATGCTACTTTTATTAGGTTCGTTGTAATTTTCTCTAATGTTTTCCTACTTCTAAATATCAAAACTACGTCATCTGCGTATACTACTACTTCGTGCCTCTTTTACATGGTTTTCTCTAGCACCAGGTTGATCAATAAAGTTAAAAGGAGATCACCTTGCTTAGAGTCTGTTGTGACGTCAAATTCCTCTGACATTTCTTCTTTTATTTTTACATTATTTGTGAACTTTTGTAGTCGTCTTCGTTAAATTTGTCAAACTGGGTTCGTTGTTCCTCTCTCTTTCCTAATCCCTGTCTGCGATATGATCCAACCTTATTTGCGACACAGTTGCAGCTGCAGTCTATAGCATAATAATTTTTGAAAACTGCTATGCTGACCCCTTGTTTCCAACTCTTCGGCATCTTTCCCGCTCATCATATTGGTATAATTAATTTGCGTATTTTTCACTTCAGATCATCTCCTCCATATTTTATTTTCGACCGTTGCATCATTATTTCCTGGATTCTTGTTATTTAAAAAAAATTCTCAATAACAAAATTTACCTTCTTTTAACATCCCTGATTTTCAACTCCATCCTGTTCATATTTTCCCTTATTAATTAGCATTTCATACATATGTTCTTGACACCTTTCTTTTTTCCATCTTTGTTTATAAGATTTTAGTTTTTAGTCATTAATGTAATTTTCTCCTTCCTTATATCTGGTTTTGCTTTCTTTTCGTCTCTATATCGGTTCCTAATTTCTTTTCTTTTGATTTCTCTATTTCTTTGGCGGTTTTCTTCTTAATTCATCTCTTTTAGACTCGGCGCTTTTTTAAACATTTTTCTGTACTCCCTATATGCCATTCAATCCTTTTAGTTTTGCGTGAGCATATTGACCAGAATGTAAAAAAAAATCGAGAGCGATATTTTTACATTCTTTGAAGGTAGCGCCAGCGTGGCTCGGTGGTTAGAGCATTGGACTGCGGCGCGGAAGTCTCGAGTTCAAATCCCAGTCGCTTTAAATAATTGGGAACCTGCGTTCGCAAGAATAAGGGGTAATAATGCGGTTGTCTAATGTGTGATGATAACCACATCACCACGTGTCATGAATTTGACACTCGACAGCCGGGTGTGAGAGCGAGGATACGGAAGCTCTAACCTTCCGCCTTGCAGGCCAAGCTCCTTCATGGGGTGTTAGTGCCTCACCATTATATATTCTTTGAAGGTTTTGTTTATGCAGCATTACATACACTGATCTGTTATATTTACACTCGAATCTAGAATTTACTAATGTCGTGTAGTACTTTGTATCCGGGTACGTTCGCCGTATACATACAGGGTGAATATTGAAATTTATAATTTTACTTTTCTCGTTTAAAAGACGTATTGTAATCGTAAAAATCACCTTACGAGATTTCTTCAGGTATTCACGTTTTAGGCTCCCTAGATGATGAAAAACATGTTTTCTTAATGATGAAAAACATGTTTTCTTAATTCCGTTTGTCGGTTGTCGGTATAGCTCAAAAACTAGTTGTTGAAGGAAGTCGATATTTTGCATTTTGTTACCTGTCACGAAACCGAATATACTTTCAGTCAAATGTCTACAGAGTGGGCACTTTAAAATAATAAAATGTTGTCTATTTTTGCTTTACGTGAGGAATAGGTGACAGTAGTAATTTTCACATAGCTCAAGCTTTACCCTTGATAAAAATGGAACCCAACAGATACAGGATAAATGTTGTAATAGACACAAAAATGAGCAACAATAAGCGTGTTGTATATAATCCACCCGCATTGCGCAGATGCGAGGCATTCGTTGCTGGTAGAATGGGACCACTGGAGCGGGTTGCGCGCGGGCCGCTGCCAAGCCTTGCAATCGCTTTCACAGTCGCCGAAATCGCGCTGACTTCAATCCTACTAAGGTCACTAAATCACGTTAGCTGCGCTAACACAGGTAGGGAAACTCGGCGTTATTTATGTCAAACCAAACTCGTTTTTGTCAGTGGCGTACCTAATCAGTTTATAGGTTATAACAGAAATAAATTGAAGTTTGTGTACCTAACGTGAACGCAATAAATAAATATTACATAAAGAATTATTTGTAAACGTTTTCCACCTTAAAAAAAATAATTATCACAAATATAAAGCTTTAGCGAATATTTTGTACTGCTCGCTGCATTCCAATACTTCGGTACCTCAAATACACGTAAATGATGCATGTCCTGTAGTGGTCTATTTATTTCTTTCAACCACTTCTGCCGTTGTATGCTATTTTTTTGGTCTTTAATTTGCAATAAGTTATTCATTAAAAAGTATCGCTAAATATTGCAGTTTAAATTACCTTCAGGGACTCGAAACAGCGTATACCCTTTTATGCTGTTGTTCAGGCAACCTTTAACGCAGCAAATGAAAACCATAATGCTATTAAATATAAATACGTTTTGACAAAATTCGTCGGGAGAACTAGGTCATAATTAAGGTAAATGATCTGTAATCGTGAAAAATTACCTTTGATATTTCCCCAGATCTTCAAGCTTCAGGGTCAGTAGACGAAACACATTTTAAATTGCGGTTAAGAAGGATCATCTGCCTAACTTACAACCTAGAGAAAGGATTGTGGCATCGCATTCGAAGGATATATATTAATAATAAGAAAACATATTTATGCCCTTACTAGTAGCGCCTATGGTAAATTTGACATTGACAAACTCGTTTTTTGAACCTGTCAAATTGTGTTTCCCTACCTGTATTAGCGTAGCTAACGTGATTTAGTGACCTTAAATCCTACCGCCTGCAATGCTTTTTGTTTGCAACTTGATGTAATTCGCATTACCAAGTGTTCCCTTTTATTGTTTCAATATTATTAGGAGCGTTGAGGTATATTTACCTCTTTTTCCTTTGATTTTTATTTTTTTTGTGTATTTGCGAGGACAATTCTGAGTAAAGCTCTTTACAGATCTTTTTTCTTCTCATGCGTCTAATTGGTGACATCCTCTCTTTTGTTAATGAACCCCTGTATTATTTCTGTTTTCTGTTTTGAGTATCATACATTTTAAACATTCGTATCTGAAAAATCTTTAAAGAAAAATTTTCAAGATATTAATGTGAATTTATACTTAACTACTGTTATTATAAAAATGTGTTTTTGCACTACTAGTCTCAGAACGCATCCTTATTGGCCTATTTTTAGGTCGTGAAGTTGATTTTCTCCACCAAGGGAGAGAAAGTAAAATAAACAATTTTCACCGTGGTAACTGATAAAAAGTTACCAAATATGACTATTTTAATTTTGACGTTTTAAAGAGCTGTATTGTCAGGTTGACAGTTAAAATATTTTCGAAATTTGTTGGGAATTTAGGTATTAAGCTGTTTGTTAGTGCAAAAAATAGTATATACACCACGGTAGCGAATCGTCTTATAACCTTCGCGCTTTAGATACTTCGCGCTGCGCGCTCAGTATCTAATATGCGCTCAGGTTATAATACTGCGCTTCGCTACCTTGATGTATAATATACTATTTTGCACTACTAGTCTCAGAACGCACCGTTATTGGCCTATCTTTAGGTCGTGAAGTTGGTTTTCTCCACCAAGGGAGAGAAAGTAAAATAAACAATTTTCACCGTGGTAACTAATAAATTGCTAAGTTACCAAATATGACTATTTTAATTTTGACGTTTTAACGAGCTGTATTGTCAGGTTGACAGTTAAAATATTTTCGAATTTTTTTGGAAATTTAGGTATTAAGCCGTTTGGTAGTGCAAAAAATAGTATATACACCACGGTAGCGAACCGTCTTACAACCTTCCCGCTTTAGATGCTTCGCGCTGAGCGCTCAGTATCTAATATGCGCTCAGGTTATAATACTGCACTTCGCTACCTTGATGTATAATATACTAATTATGTAAGCCCTCGTTGGCATAAAAGTCTAGCGCCAATACCACACAAATTAAGATAAATAAATTAATGCACCTAAAAATTGTAACGACTCTGTTTAATTGCTTATTTAACTTAGCCACATTATGGATTTTAAAGGTAAATAAATAAATAATTACAACTGTTCGCGGAGTTTAAATGGGTATGGTCCAATTGATAGTTATAATACATACCGATTAAGAAACTGTACCATGCAATATTTACCATTTACTGGTTTATAATAGTAATATGTCAACTTATTACACTTACTCCAACGAAATTGTCTAGTCAGCAATGTTGATACAGCTAATTTTCCAGTGCTCGAATTAGCACTTACCTTACACAAATTACAAAGCCTAATGAAACATACCCATACAAATCGAAACTGGTTTCTATTACTCTAAATGCAAATTATGAATGTTATTAGTTATGTTCAAATATTAATTAACGAATATTATATAAAATGTTCAAGTGGAAGCATATGCTCAAACAGTACCTAAATAAATACATATTTATGAAGTGGTACCCTTGTGGTCAATAATAAATAGTTACTAACAATATATCACAACAAAACTACTATAACTTAACGTTATAATTTGTAATACCTTCGCTAAATAATAAATCAGTTATTAAGATCAACCTCAAAATAATGTCTAATTGTGGGTTAGGCCAGCTAGTCCCATCTCACAGCCAAAAAATTATATTTACAAACCGTGTCCGCTATGCTCCTTGAATTTGGGCAAGCCTTCGATTTGCGTAGTTCCGTGGATTTCACTCATTCGGGGCGCACTTCGGAATACAAAATGTATAATTATATAACTAGGTTGTTTTACTGAAGGAGATGAAAGTTTTGTTTGATATAAGATGTGATTGGAGTAGCCAGGCCTAACTACCCCTTAGACAATTGTAGCCTGTGTCTGGTCACAAATGAATACACCTCGAGAGTTTAGAAGTAAATTGCAAATATTAAACAAATACAAGTCCTTGTATATAATTGCATGTGTGTCGTGTTTTGCTTTGATCTCATAACCTACTATTGGCATAAGCACAGAAACACGACGTTTGCATAATAATACCGTGCTGATAAACGATGTGTGTGAAATCTGACCTAGTGACAGTATTATTATGCAGCTGTCTACAACACGATTCCTTATAGTATTACAACCTGGCCCAGAAACCGACACTAAAGCTGAGTCTTATATACAAACAGTTTAATTAGCACATGTTACGAACTAGTTCTATATTTTAATTTTGTGTCCGCATTATGTCGCTTAATGGTTTTGTCTCATGGGCAAACACTAGTTTGAACAAACCATCAGCTAATCATTGTCTTTAACGTTCAAATGGTAGATACCATAACATCATAAATACAATTTGATGTAAGATTATTTCTTTATATTAAGCATCAGTAATGGATCTTTGATTTGCACTATAGCAATTCGATGTGTCTGGAAATTGAAGCAACAACTACGTTCTGCATACCTGTAATCTGCTTGCTCCTGAATCTACCTTCCACAATCTGTTTACTTAGAATGCAATGCCATTTTATTACACGATCACCAAATTGCATAACATAACCGAACTACACTCCGAGCACTCAAATTCGCTAACTTTTTACTTGTTAATAACCTCCATGTTTTTATTGTCAATCCCAAAACCGACTGGAGCAGACAAGGTTTGCCCTTTTCCTCGCTTAATTTTTTGCATTACACAATATACCAGTAAGTAGTTATAAAAATAAGAAGAGGATCAGATAAAAGTAGAAGAGAGATAGAAACGCATATAAATGTGGTTGAAGTATAAGTAAATGGCATATTATTACAATTTACTAGCTATACTCGGTATCTCTGTTACAACTTGACAGATTAAAAAAAATCAGAGTAAAACTGCTATCATACCCGGTCAAATTATTGGTGCTTCGTATATAGTGCTAAAAGGAGGCAAAAGTCAGTGGTCACAAGTACATTAATTTGATGCATACATATGATTTTAATTGCACAAAAGTGATGTGTAAATGAATAAAATTCTGTAAGAGAAGCTTGTGAATGTTTTCAATAAACGATATTAACCTTTGCGTTTTATAAACCAACATGCCGTCATACCAGTTCTTGGTAAATATTTTTGAACGCGTCGCATCTTTGTATATTTACTCTCGGAAAGCAAACACAAGTGGCTTAATTATACGGAATTAGGTGATTAATTATTTTACATCACAAAAAGTGCTGAAACATGTTTAAGTCAACGTACAACAGTTATTCCTCCTCAAGCGTAATGAACGAAAGAAACATGGGCGTGATTTTCTAAAATTTTCGAGAATTTTAATGGTTAATTATTGAAATACAGTATAAACTAGAAGGGTAAGTAGTACAATTTATTCTTATTAGTGTTGTTGAGTCTCTTTCGTTTGCACTTATTATTTGTTTTATTTAGTGCTGGTTCTGAAAGTATCGTATACCCACGTGGGTTTTTGATGCAGCACAATTACTTTATTTTAATATTGCAGCATGTACACTACCTTTACATGTACAGTGCATATATCATCCATACAGGGTCAGGCAACGATGAGAATGGGTGGAAGATATTTTTAAAACTATGAGAGTGACATAAATATTGTAGATAAAAGTTGTAAGCCGTAACAAAAAACAGATTCCACCAGTAATTTTCCTATTATGTTTTTTCGCCTTTGTCGATATGCTTTTATTCCACCATACGGAGTGAAGGCAATCTAACACTTGCCGACTGTTTTCTATAATTATAGGATTTAATTCCATCTTGGACTATTTCATTTTTTGTCAATATTGCACCCAGATACTTTGTTTTACAATGTACTCGGAGCACGAATGGAGAACTATTTGAACATTTTACGTACTAACGTGCTTACAGGATTTTGGTGTATTCGATTTTCCTTCATTTTA
This sequence comes from Agriotes lineatus, assembly GCA_940337035.1. Taxonomy (NCBI): domain Eukaryota; kingdom Metazoa; phylum Arthropoda; class Insecta; order Coleoptera; family Elateridae; genus Agriotes; species Agriotes lineatus. Next base: position 112,537,990 of record OW679199.1, on the reverse strand, counting down.
ATCTGATTTTATTTGAGGTTGGAAATAATTCAGCAGCATTTCTGGTTTTTTCGTGTTTATTATTTCTTTTATCAACATTGACTGGATTTATATTTTTTAAACCTGGTTTTATGTTTCTTCTTTAGAAAGCTCAAGTATTTAAATTATGATTTTAACCGCCTATATTTGTTACGCCTTGAAATAAAGCATCTTAAGGGGTTTAAATTGTTTTTTATGTTCAAACACACATATCTGAAAAACACTTGAGTTTAGAGGTATGAAGTAACATATCAAAAGAAAACTCATTTTTTGCATAAAATAGTCAATATCTCCAAAACAATTGACGTTAGACCCATACAACTTCATATCAAAATGATTATTATTTCACTGCAAAACTTGGCATTCTATTTAGAAAAAAGTAAGTTTTATTCACCACACTTTTGTGACCCATCCTGTATAATCAAAACTATTTTTTGTAATGTGCACCACATTCGTACCTACAACTTTCATATATACAATAATTATGTAACTCTCATTGTTTTAGAAATATTTTCCACCCTCCCCCTTCCGCCATCGTTGCCGAACCCTATATAGCATAAGTAGCAGCAGTTTTTACCATTTTAACTTTCTCTGATACCACGAAAATTTATTACAGCGTTTACACGAAAATTATAAAATTGGTGCAATGGGTTTTCTACTTGCATATAACACATTGGCTGAATTGCATTTAGATTTTTCATGGAAAGCGATCTAAATTACATACATAACGATTGCTAATCTGAACGCGTTTGGCATCTAGCGCTGCCTAGCATGTATTGCTTCAAATACGATCAAGCTACTGAAAAAGGTGGTAGCGCTGATAAATACTTAAAATATTAATATTAACACTGACATTAACATAACAGCTAAGTTAGAATATACTTATGTATACAGTAAAATGTATTATCAAGCGCAGTTGTTGTTATTACGCTCGTAATTTGTTTTTAAAATAAAAACATTTACATCATGAGGGAAAAGATGTTACGATTTTAATAACATTGACGCTTATTTCGCCTAATACTTTATCTACATATATATTATTAGTGTATGTACTAGGAATCAGTTTCAAAACCGTCGAAAAAATGTAAATAACAACATAAATAGCACATTCAAGAATACACCATACTTTCAAATAAAAACAATATGTTAATAACAAACTTCTCACAAAAACAAACAACTTTAACATTTTTAGTTACAATCTACTCACGTTTGAAAGATGTTAACTAAATGTCAATGACATAAACATCATAGAAGAAAATATTTTCATAGATGCCGTTTAAATTCACAGCAACCGCGATCCAAAGGCTTTTTGATCATACTATACTTTGCAACTTGTTATCGTCCCCGTCAACCTTATTACTATATATTACTGCAAGGGCATCGGTTTCTCCCCTTGAAGTTGTGAAACCTCCTCCTCTTCTTCACGCTTCCCTCATCCACTGCTGAACATAGTCCTCTCCTAAGTTTTCCCAAGCTGTTCAGTTTTGATCAATCCGAAGCCAGTTGTTTCCAATAATTTTCTTAATGTCGGCTCACTATCTTGTTTGTAGACGTCCTACGCTTCTTCTTGATGTTTCGTATCGTCAACGTGCGATACGCTTTGCCAATTATTTTGCAGATTCCCTCGCGACGTGTCCTACCAAACTCCACTGCAGGTGTGCGATCTTCTGCATAACATCAGTAACTTTTGTGCGTCATCTAATTTCGGTGTTTCGAATTTTGTTCCTCAAATTTATACCAAGCGTTGCTCCCTCCATGGTAAGTTGAGTTGATTCCAGTTTTTTTTCGCATTTTTTGTGTCCAAGCCATTGTCGCTGTTCCATTTGTCACTACCAGTACGATGCAGCTTTCTCAGACCTTTCCTCTCAAATTTATCGATAATTCTTGGTTTCGCAAGGTGAGTTACTCACAGGCTGTCCAGTCAACTTCGCCTCTTGTGATTTCTGCGATTTGTGTTTGTTTCCCCAGCTTAGTAAGATGGCAATGTAGACATTATTTTCGTTTTTTTTAGTTATTTGGGGTCCTATGATCAACGAATCTAAGTTTAAGTCAGCTAGCCTTTATTCTAATTCCGCCTCGCTTTCACTTTTTTCACTTTTAAACATATTGTCTAATGCCAACGTAAAAAGTTACAGGAGAAACTATATCTTCCTGTCTCACACCTCTCTCTAACTGTATTTTTCTTCTTTGTTTTTGTTTTATCAATTTTAATGTGTGTTCTGTACCGAGAGACCTTCAAATACTTACCAGCAGTTTCCGTGTTAAAGGCTTTTATGACGTCGTCAAACCCAAAATGTAGTGGGACATTCTACTATTCACATTAATATTCATACTGTTTGCAGATGATCTATGGTCCTAAAACCTTTTCTAAAACCAGCTTCTTCGCTGAATTGCTAGTTTGTTAGTGAAGCTCTTTGGTAGGATGTTTGTCAACAATTTGTGTAAAAAGTAAAGTTCTGGCACTTCATTCCATGTAGGAACATGGCCTGAGACAAGGCGAGTCAGGATCGTCGAAATATCTCTTTCCAAAACCCAGTCATCTCGCACACCGTTACCGGCGTACTGGTGATGTGGTTAGCATCACGCCTTCGACGACTGCCTTACTTTCCCTACTTCCACAACTGTGGCTTCGGTACCCAATTTTTAAAGCGATTGGGTGGGCCGCCCGCCAGTTGTCAGGTGTCGGGATTGAACTCCATACCGTGGCACCGCAGCCTGACGCCCTAACCGCTCGGCCACCCTGGCGACTCCAGCAATTTGTATAGGTGTGACAATAGACTAATCGGTAGAATTTTCTGTATCCGTAATGTCTCCTGTAAATAACAGTATTTTGCCTTCTTCTACACATCGATTCAGTAGGACTCGATGGCCTGAGGAGGGCCTTTTCTATCGTCGTCAACATCGCGGTTCATTTCTCCTGTTGCAATTTCTGGGTATCCTCGTAATTGACATTCTGAATTATTGATGATCTCCACCTGTATAAAGTCTACCAAGTACTGCCACTGTGATTCAGTTCGGTAGCGGGAGGCTATGGTAGCGCAAATGCTTCTTCCGTGGCCACTTAATTCCACTTAAATCTCAGGAACCATATTTTATAAAGTTTACTCTCTTACACTCTATAGTTACCTCGTTGCTGATGGACGCCTAAGCAGCCAGACTGGAGGTTGAGTAGATTCCGGGGGTCGTAACGATGGCTGAATGCCATACTCAGGGCTAGTATGTTCTTTAATAAACAAATCAAGATTACACCAGGCGAGAATACAATAGTAAAAATCTAATCCAGGTTTAAGTTTTTTTTTATTAAAGTAATGCTAAAGCACTACACAAATTATTATTATTATTATTATTTAAGCCAGTCGGCAGTACGGCTGAGTGGTGTCGCGTATTTCACGGCACTTGTAAAAGCTAAGCTTCAGCCTGCTTGGTCAGTACTTGGATGGGTGAATTTCTGGAGATCGGGCGCAGTGATCTAGCTTATACAGGCTCCACTAACTCAAGTACTTCCGCCGAATTTAAAAATGCACATACCTTCAGCGGCTCGATACCCCGACAATGTGTAAACGGTATAAGGGGTTACAAATTATGTATGTATATTGGAATGGTTGCACCTCTCTACATTTAAATCCTATATTTATTTACTTTAATATTACTTAATGCAATTTGAGACTCTTAATAGGGTGTGAGTCGTTAATCTAGTTATCTGTTCTTTGATATTCTAATTTTATATGAATTTTCAACTATTGCTGCTCCTAATGTCAGTTTGACTTTAAACAACTATCAAACAATAATCAAATCAAAATTACAAATATTCTTTCTACTCACAAATCAAAGACTCAATTCACTAAAGTAAGTAGTGTGCTATATTTATTTCAAGTTTTTAATTGTCATTTATTCAATATGCTTCTATAGGGCTATATAAAACCAACCTGATTTCCTCTTATATCACTGTTATTCACATTTAACACCACTGCTCCTGACGTTTACAGCTAAGCTCATTAACAGACGAACCTCGATATTTCTCCAACCAACTCGAACACGTCCATACCCCAGGCTCCTGCACGTTACCGTCAATCGAACAGTCTCCTGGTAAGTTTCCACTAACAGATATAATCCAAACTAATTTCCCATTGTCCTCAGCTCCTACCTTGTAGTAACCCACCGAAATCAATCAGCTATACTGGCAACTCCCTTCAAATGATTGATCCGTCCTGCGTATAATCACCAAATCTAGTAATTAGTATAACTTATTCCTTGTATGTAGTAAATTATCCAATTCTAATTAAATATTATTTTATTCTTCTTACTTGCATCTAATTAAACCATATTGCATTATCTTTTCAATGACTGCACACTTGCATCATTTCATAATTATATTTTCACTTAATTTCACCTCGCAGATGTGTTAAAAATCATTTTATTTGTATTCAACCAAATTATTTTTTCCAAAAATGTCTACATTTTATGAGTTTGTTATTATTACTATATTAAACAAATTTTAGAATTATGCTAGTTACAATTATTAATGCACTCTTTTTTAAAATTAAATGTTCGAGTTTTACCTACTACATGCTATGTTCTAGTAGAAAACATATTTGTCACATGATAACATTATCTTATCTTTCATATTAACTTTCACCGCCCTGATTGGACACTCAATTGCTATAACTTAACAAAATTAATTATAAATTGTCTCAAATTTAATTTCTATTACTCAATTCAACTTAACCAACAATCTTATTCAAAATTTTCTAAATTTGATTGTATTAATCTTCCAAATTTATTTCTTTTAATTTTTATTTAATAAGTGACCTATGTGTATCATAATATACATATGTATTATTTCAGCCAGGCGCGTTGGCAAGCTATGCACAAACGTGATATAGGGAACTGATTAAAATCGGAATAATTACAAAATATATCAAATTCCGTGCATATGAAAAGAACAAACTCAGGCATCCGGTGATAGGTACAATTCTCAACACAATAATGGTATTTGGTGTACAGTACGATTCGGGATCTTGACAGGCCACTGTAAACTAAAGAGACACCTAACACTGATAGGGGTAGAGGAAGATCCCATTTGCCCAAGATGTGGGAGGGACGAGGAAACGTCCTTTCACTACTTGGGAGAATGTGAAGCGTACCAGCGACTGAGGTATAGAACCTTTGGAGCACCTACGCTTCGAATGGAAGAGTTGAACTCCCTATCCTGGGCCGAAATTCTGATCTTCATTAGAAAATCAGGAAGGTTGAAGCAGGGAGAAGAGCCCATTGAAGAGGACGATAATGAAGGCGGTTGAGGGGATGGCATGGGGTTGGCAAAAAGGGCCTATGGTGGCCTACTTGCTAGACTTCGGTCTCCCCACAACTACTACTACTACTACTACTACGATTTGGTCAAAAAAAAAACGGAAAAGTATCACAGCATAAGTATGAACCTCGTGAGCTCACAAAATCCTAATATGAACAGAGATCAATACTGTTGTAGACCAAGTTTCGCGAACGCGCGAAACCTGGGCGAGCAATCTCGGTAACTGGGAAATAGTCTTAGTGTTCTAATACGGGACGCGTGAGAGCACAGAACCCAGACTTCCACGCCAAACTAGCAACGACGGCTTTGTGAGGGCACAAAGACGAAGTTACTTACAGCGTCGGTCTTTTGGAACGGTTTGCAGTTCGGAAAAACTAGAATCGGGGAACACCTAATATTATTGAGAAGCCTGTGCTTACCTCACTTTTTAGCTGGGCTGGACTGTTCTGAAAGAAGAGAAATAAGACTATCCCCATTCAGCTTGGGAATTTGCTTTTACAGCAAAATCAAACTAGTGGGGAGACGCAGTGAACTATCACGTTTTATTGGGGAGGCGTTTAATGGATAAGGCAGAGCACATTATGCATGAAACTTAATTGAAAAATTCAAAAGTTCATTGCAACACATCTGTAACTCGTCTGTAACTATAGATTTGTTTGATATTATAAAACTGATTCATACATAATAGCTGTTCATATTTAAGTTGGTCTAGTAAATTTTCAACATGGTTATTTATTTTTTCAATTAGGGTTGTCGGTTTTTGTTCCTATTAGGCGTTAAAATTAGCGATGATCTAACAGAAATCGGCTTTTACTGTTCATATAGCAGACGCAATATCATTATACACCTAGTTCTTCCATATTGTCGTTACCTGAAGTGCTTGTAGGAGCATACACCTTGGTCTTAACCGTTACTTAAATAAAATAATAATAATAGTATATGACACGGCCTGAAATTACTTGCATTGCTGTGATCACGTGTTTTCCTTTTATGTTGATTAGAATGGCTACTGTTTCTTTGAAAGAGAATATGTTGTGATTTTAGTGTGCAATTTTTTCTTCTGGGGGTTGGGTTACAACTTATATTCTAAAATTGCCATACGCTTAATTGCGTATTCTTATTCTTTGGTATGATAGGTAGTATCAAAATTGCTTGCTAATTTAGTCATCTTATGTACTTCTCTTTTTTACACTTCAGTATACATCTATTCGCCCAGCAAACTTGAATGTGGAAGATCAGTAACTAATATTATAACATATCTAAATATTTCTCTATCCTTTCCAATGGCCCTGTATAGTATTCTCTGTGATTGTAGAAAACATTACATTAGTAATATGAACCTTTAGATGTTACTGTTAATGACACCAAAATATAAGATTGCCAAATTCAGAATTTTGTATGAAGGATCAATCTGAACGCAAAATTTAAAAAGATGGCTAGTATCTTGCTACATAGGTATGCATGATGTGCTTTCTTATGCGGTTACTTGGTAAGTACTTGGTTCTTGATTCTTGGTCTTCTTCTTCTCCTTCATAATTTAGGATTAGAGCCTATATTTTATTAGTTTTCTATTCTTGCTCCGCTGACGTCGATTGCCAGCTATCTTTTCACCTTTTGCCTGGTCTTCCTGGTGTTCTGACGCCATTGGGTTTTCCATCTCTTGCTACTTTTGCTATTCGCTCGTCACCCATCCTGCTCACGTGATCGTTCCATGCTCTTATGCGTTGCCTTGTCCATTTAACCACATCCTGGATATCACACATTTCTCTTAGTTGGTCGTTTCGTACTCTGTCTCTAAGTGTTTTTCCACACATCGCTCTTACTGTTCTCATTCCGGTAGTTCTTAAGAGCTTCTTTGTTCTAGAAGTTTCTGCTCTTGTTTCCGTGGTATATGTTAGGACTGGCTTAATGCAAGTTTTCTAGATGCGCGTTTTACAACTTATGTCCATCTCTTTGTTGTTCCATATAACGTCCCTCATATATCCGGACATTATGGCTCCTTACTTGTTGTTTCACTTCCTCCTGCAAGCTACCATAACAAGATATATTTGTTCCCAAATATTTGAAGGTATTAACTTGCTCAATTATTTTGTCGTTTATGGCCAGTTTACATCTTATTGGTCCATTTGATGCTGTCATACACTCAGTATTTTCCGCTGACATTTCCATATTATATTTAGCGGCTATATTTCTGAATTCAAAGAGCATTCTTTGCAAGTCGTCTTCTGTTGGGGATACAAGTACCGCAAACCGCATCACCTGCATAGCACAATATTTTTATATTTTTATTATTAAGCCGGTACCCTTCACTTTTGACCTTATTTATTATTTCGTCCATTATTACATTAAACAATAAAGGACTTAGGCTGTCGCCCTGCCTAATTTCTGTCGAGACTGAGATTTTTACCGTTAATTCATTGTTGACTCTAATTCTAGTTTTGACAGTTTGTATTTAATTCTGTTATTATGCTTGTTAGTTTCTTCGTTACCTATTTGTTTACTTTCTAGTACGTCAATCACATCTTTTAGTTTTATGCGGTCAAAAGCTTTAGTTAGGTCGACGAAGCAAATGAATGCCGGTGTATTGTATTCTATGGCATTTTCTTTTATCTGTTTTAATACAAATATTGCATCTAGTGTCGATCGATTAGGTCCAAAACCTTGTTGTTCTTCATTTATGACCAATTTTTCACGTAGCAGGATACTACCGTTTGCTAGGATACTTGTGAAAAGTTTTAGTGTTGTGCTTAGAAGTGTTATCCCCCGGTAATTTTCACAATTTTTCTTGTTGCCCTTTTTAAAAATGGGTATAGTTATACTCTTTTTCCAATCTGTGGGGACTTTTATGTTATTTATTATCATATTGAAGAGTGCCGTCACTGCTTTTATTAGAGGTTGTCCTCCATGTTTAAGGAACTCATTGTCTATTTTATCTTCACTTGGTGTCTTTCGATTGTGATTCGAGTGTAATTGTTACTCTTAGTAGTCTGTCATTTCTGTAGTGAATGTCACTGATGCTTCCTTCGTATTTCTTATGCAGTAAGAGACCTACACCTGACTATGCTCTTTTGTTCTTGTCTTTCCCGCTATATGCGAGTAGGTACGTAATCTCCATATCTTGTAGTGCCCTTACCTTTCTTTTTAGTTTAATATAGGGCACATATGTCAATTTTGTGCTCTTCCATTTCATTCAGTATTTCATGATATTTTGCATTCCAGGATACTATATTCCAGCAGGCAACTCGCAGATTATTTTTGTTCTTTCATTCTCATTTTTCCTTTATCCGAGCCTTGTTCGTCAACTTTTTGGTGATAACATCAAATAGTCTTCACTCGCTTAGAAAGTAGAGATACTTCACACGCTACCAACGGCATAAGTTAATTTTAAATTACTAATTTAACTGCTTGAGTTGATGATAGGAGCAGAAACGTTGAGTAAAACGTCTGCTTTATTTCCTAAAAAAAATTCGTGTATTTAGTCAAAGTAGAGTTTCGAATCATTCAAGCTTTTATCGGCCATTGCCACACTTTACACTAATTTGCTCTTGTTGCACCGATAGTAATGTTTATGTACCTTTGTTTTGTTTGTGATAACATATCTTACTGACGCATGTAACCACACCCACATGTTTATTTTCAGCAAAACTTGTAACTGGAGATGACAGCTCGAAATTCCACCACCGCATCATCAAATACCTCGCAGCAGCATCCCACATGCAGCTAGCAGTCTGCGTAGCAGTTACCTTGCTCATATTAACAACAATCGTAATCGGCCTAGCACTCCCATTGAGCTTAACCTCGGAGAACAACGATTATCCAACCCCCAATGGAACCAGTACTGAAAGTCCTCTCGGATCACACAAGATATACTCTAGGGCGGCGTGGAGAGGAAGGTCTCCCCTAAGCACCCGAATTCTCTCCCATCCTACGGAATACGTCATCATCTCACACACAGCCGGGACATTTTGCCATAGCTTGAACGAATGCTCACCTGTGATGCAGCAGATCCAGGCTGAGCATGTTTCCAGTGGGAGTCCGGATATTGGATATAGCTTCCTTATCGGGGGCGATGGCAACATCTACGTTGGAAGAGGGTGGGACGCCATCAATTTTCACGAGGACAACAACATAGGCGTGAGCTTTATGGGCAACTTCGTCTACGAATATTTAACGGCGGATATGATGTCAGCTCTGAAAGAACTTCTAGAACTCGGCGTGGAGTTAAAAAAGTTGCGTTCCGATTATAAACTGGTTGCCCACAACCAGACTTGGCCAACGTTAAGCCCAGGTGTTCATGTATATGAAGAAATTGTAAAACTTCCTCATTTTTATACTGGGCCTATTGACTTTGATTGAGCCCATAATGAACTTAAAATTGACCCGCTGTACATATCGTTACTTGTCATGTATCCCAATAATACTAGTGTCACTCAAATCGTATCCACATCAATAAGAAAAGTAATTTGGTGGAATCTTGTGTTTTAAATGTCCAACTTAAAATCAAGTAAAATTATTGTCTGCAATTCTTCATTTTGACTACAGAATTGAACTATAATTTTCCAATTGAAAAGCTCCAATGGAGGAACTTCCAATACGTCTTCTCTTTTATAATTTCGTCTATTGTGCTTTCTCTCTATGCATTTGAGACATATAACTCAATTGTTTAATGGGGAGATAGATAAAATATTGAGTGATCCTCGTATTGATATTGTTTTAGTATACATTTTTAACCTAGTTTAGTATTATAACTAGCTAATTATTAGTATTATAAGAATTCAAAACGAAATGTGATCAAATATAATGTTTGTATATGAAGCTTTTTTTATCTTTAAGGGCATATATCAACAAAACCGTTATTCTAATTGGTTATATTGAGTAAATCTGATAGCACCAACCGAAATTTCCGGCCCGACTTGCAAGGAAATAGGTTACGTAAGTATTTCTTATTGCAAACAACTGGCAACAGGTAGGTGCCAACCTCAAATATATTTAACTAAAACAGAAATGTGACCACAACAATCGCACGTCACTCAAGTGTGTGGCTATTTTCTACTCTCTTAGTTTGGAAAGGTTTGTATCCTCGTGAAGTTGCTGCAATTCCTCCTTATGTAACTTACACAACCTCGGCAATCACGTGTCATAAAAGATTACATGGTTACATTGCTGATATAGAATAGATACCTTGTTGGCCGTGTAATTTTAAGCGCATTAGAAATTAGTAAGTACAAGAAATTCCAATTATGGTTATGGAAGAAGCGTACCCTATTTGAATTTTACATTGTATTTTTATTAATTTTAATTAAAAATTCAATTGAAAGTAACGCAATGGTCATTTATTACGGCAACGATTTCTAAAATTAATGTTCAATGTTGTTAAATGGGTTAGGGTCTTGCAACGTTGGTAATAAACATGCCAAACTAACTCCCGCGCGATCATAGGTCAAATTCCGGATGGGTACTGACGGCGCCAGATCCAATGTTTTCGAACGATTCACACAACAGTCGAATTCTTTATTGGATCAAATACAAAACAAACCCAAGAAGACAACCAAACATGAAGTAGAAGCAAGATTATTAATCTCGTTAATCAAAACAAAAGAAGGGGCAGAAAAATATTAGAATGGACCAATGATCAATTATCAACACAATTCAAAAAACAGGAAATGTAGAAGCATATAACAAGTTCGATGTAAAATATCTCACCAAGAATATGTGTTAAATAATGCAGGCCAACCTCCTTCATGGGGTGTTAGTGCCTCACCATTATTAATAGATATTAACGATACAAGTTTGATTAGGAGCATCTTAACGAAACGAGTTTCGTTAAGTGCCATAAACAAGCGTCTATTGTTCAATATTTTATCTTCATCAATAAATTCTGGTTTAATTTATACATTGTTTTGTAAAAAAGAATGCGGTGTAACCGCACTGAGTACCGTAATAAAGCTCTTAACGATACTCAAATGGCTTATACAAGTAGTTTATAACAGCACCGATGAAGATAATAGATATTAACGATACAAGTTTGATTGTGAGCATCTTAACGAAACGAGTTTAATTGCCAAAACGAGGCGGTGAGCCGAGTTTTGCAGCAATCAAACGAGGTTCGTTGTGTGTCATAAGCAAACGTGTATTGTTCAATATTTTATCTTCATCAATAAACTCTGGTTCAACGTATTTTTTTATATAAAGAGCGCGGTTAAGAGGCTATAACAACACGGATGAAGATAAATAAATTAAACTAACTTAATTCATTACGACAATTATAAAAGTTCAAAGTAAATCTCATCTGAAATTTGAAATGTGAAAAATAATCAAGTCAAAATATAAGTTATGAAGCCAATGTTAACTCTGCAAAAAAACACATAAAACGCAAGTACCTGAAAGTGACAGTCATTTGTCAGATAAATAATTAATTAAAATTCGGAAGAGTACTAACGCCTAACGGGTAATAAAAGTCTTCACTAACCAGAACACGTATCATTCACAAACTATAAAATAATTACTATTAAAAATCGATAGTCGGCCTAAATTAAATTCGATGCAATCGAAAGCTGCCTTTAGCAATGTTAAAATCACTGAATATCTGAAATGTTACTAAATAAACCTGTTTATATTCTAAATATCAGAAATTTGGCAATTAATGCATCTAGTAATTGATAAATAGTAATTTGTACTAGTTTTTGAAAGTCATACTTTTTTCATGAATTTGCAGTTTGATAACGAGGGCGAGTGATAAGTTTGGTAACGCCCAAATCGAAAAAAAACTATTGTTTTCTTTCATACACAGAAAAGCGGAGCTTAAGTAGAACGATCTATTAACTAGTACATTCGGCTTAAGACTAAATCAGATATCATGAAAAGGCGAGAAGGCAGACTCGCAAAGTTGCATCTAAGCATTGATAATAGTAATCAATAGGAAGCAGATAAAGCGTATCTATTATAACTAAGCAGTTTCTATATATATAACTCCTCCTTTGCCAGTTTGAAAAGCATATTTGGAAAATTGATTTTCAATGATTAATTATATGCTGTTCATACTTTACATTGTAATAAATTTAATGGTTGTTCTACAGTCGGAGTAGGAGTATTTATATTTTGTAAATTTGCGATTATTCTATTGATTAAGATATGGCGTTTAAAATAGGCATATATAAAAAGACAAATAATGATTAATACAAATAGGATTATAATAATAATGGAACTTATGCTATAATAATTATATATAGGTGAAGAATCACTTTGTTGTAGTCTTTCCTTGTGATAACTCAATTTTAATTGTTCATGTTTTAATGAGTTTACGTCCACATAGGATAGGTCTAATTAACTGTTTATTTTTATGCTGTTATTGATTGCATTGGTTTTTAGTCTACCAATGGTTGTTGTTAATTGATTTACTGAAGTTCTTGAGGATGATTCGAAAGTGAATAAAACATCGTTGTAATTTATGATTGCCGAACAATCCGGTGTTATTTGAATTAACTGGGTGTTAACGAGAGTTTTATAGTATTGAACATTATCGCATTGAATTTCACAAATAACTTCGCTAGGTGAACTAAAGATCCAAGTATTTTTTGTAAGTTTAATCAATTTAGAGTGAGATAAGAGAAACGTGAACGGTTTACAAGTTTGATTTGGATTAAAGCTAAGAAGTTGCGTTTCACACAATTTACTGTTGGGTATGAAATAATGATTTTCCTTTTGACAGAAATATTGGTTGTTAGATATTATTGAACAATATTGAGGTTCCATAGGGATACTATATTCTTTTGAAAACAGTATTGAGTTAAAAGTGGGTAATATCATGTGAAAGAGTTGATCTCTGTAATAAGCAGGAATAGGTATCAAATTAATAAATTGGTAACTTATCGATTTTTGCACGAGTGGTATCTCGTAGATGAATGTGAAACTGCTTTTAGTCTGATAGGCTTTGATTTTGATTAAACTCTCATACAAGTGTAGGGTTGACGGTTCAACAGGGTAAGGTAATTGTAAGGTTTTGCTTTGTATTTTATTAAGGTACTTCGGGATTTCAAGTAACGAAGTTAGAAGATTGTTGTCATCGATTAAAGAGAGATGGATTTGTTGATTTTGTGCGAATGTTAATGATGTCTCAAGTTCCATAAAAACATTTATGAAAAGTTGGAGGGCTTCTATAGTTTCAACGAGAGTAGTAAAAGTCGACAAAGTTTTTAGGATTTTGCCGTTGTTAGTTTCGATTTCCAAAATAAAACTTTGTAAATTTTGCGCATTTGTTTTCTGGTTTTCGGATAATTTTTGAATATTATCATTAAATGTAGCGATAGAATTATTGAGAATTTCTGTCTGTTCCTCTAGGATGGTTTTCTGTAAATCTGTGGTCTTGGTTAATTTTTCGATAATCTCGTCATATCTTCTTCCGTCTTTTGCGTCAAGGTTTCCTGTGAAGAATTTAATCACTGTTCCGATACCGTCTAGGAGTTCGCGTTTGGAACGGGTGATTTGTATTTCGGGAAAGAGTTGTCTGATCAATAGATCGGATTTCTTCAGGTACTGATCAAGGATTAATAATTGATTGTCGGGGGTATTATAATTTCCTGTTGGATAGTATATGCGATAATTACGTCCTTGAAGGGTCGTAATAGTCTCTTCTATGTTGGATTTTAGATGGATATAATTTTGTAAAAGAGGGGAATAGTCAAGAGTTTTCACTAATGTCCACTCACTGTCCTTTAAGATTGCTGTGCCTTTCACTAAGGGATAAAGGCCTGGATTGTCTGTCAGGGTTTCGATGGTTACGTCGGATTTGACGGACCAGGTGAATGCGATAAGGGCGAAGATTGTCCTGTGAAAGGTTGTAACTCGTTAGCGTGTCTTTTTAAAGTGGATTGGTTTTTCTCATAAATTAAAATATATATGTCATGTTCTAAAACTTGTTGGATTTTGTAAGGGCCATTAAAACGGGGTTTGTTTTTGCTTCTGTTATTTGCTTTCACGTAGACTAGGTCTCCTATTGTAAACTTTCGGTCTTTCTTTTTGGCATTGATCCGCGAATTTCGATTAGATTTTGATTGTAGTTGGATACCTGCTAGATTTTGGTATATCTTTTTCATCTTATTTTTATGGTCATTGACATAGTCGGTTAGAAAGGTTCGGTCAAATTCCAAGTCAAATGGGTTTCGGTTTTCTGTATGTCCAAAAACTATTTCGTTAGGGGTCATTCTTAGGTTGGAGTGAATCGTACTGTTGTAGGCCAAAATGGCATATTGCATTTTTTGATGTTCAGGAACTTTATCTTCAAATAATCGATATTGTTCGATTAGAGTGGAGTGGAGTCTTTCGACGGGTGAGTTTGAGTTGTGATGACGTGGGGTAGTAGCGTGAAATTGAATTTTGTGAAAATTTAAGAAATCTTTCAGAGGTTGTTTATTAAATTCATTGTCGGCTATGATTAATTGAGGCATAGGATATGTCGTAATAAAATTAAATAGTCGGTCCACAATATCTACAAGGTTACTAGATTAAAGATGGTAAGCTTGTGCAAATTTTGAAAATGGATCTATGAGAGTAAGAAATTTCTTATTGTTAATTTGAAATATGTCCATGTGTATGGAATAAAAAGGACGATTGTTTGTGGGAGTCAAATTTAGGGGTTGATCAATAGGATGTCGGTTATATTTTTGGATTTTACAGGTAACACAATTGTCTATGTAGTTTTTAATATCTTTTTGTATGGATGACCAATAATATTTTCTTTGCAGGTGTTCGAGTGTCTCCTTAATTCCGCGGTGATTGGTTTTTCCTTCATGGTATAATTGTATTTGTGCTAATCGATCGTCAGGGTTAGTGATGTATATTACTTGTGTCATTCATCTGTGAAATTTTGGTGTATTTTCATTAGTTATGTCATTAATGTATCGAGAAAATGCATCATATAATTGGTCTGATGAAAAATAACAATAATAATTAGTTTTTGGTTGGCAATGTTCAATCAATAGCTGGTTAAATTTATCTCTTATGTTTGATTCATTAACAAATACTGAAATGTGTTTGTTATTATCAAAAGTTGTGATTTTGATTTCTCTGGGTATGTTAGCTGAGATGAATTCAATCTGATTTTTAAAGTGTTGAAGTGGTTTTTCGGAAATATCCATGACAGGCGAAGAGCTAGCTTGTGTGTGTACTGTGTCTGGTAGGGAATTATTGTCAACATTTTGTTCAGGTGTTTTTGAAGGTTGAGAAATGTCGGGGGGCAATGTGAACGTTGGGACTGTCATAAAATCTTCTAAGTTAGGGGAATCTGCTCGTTCGGGTAAAATACTTATGTTGTCATATGTTGGTTCAGGGGTATCAAGTCTCGGTTTATTACTTGAGTTGGTCAAGGACATTGGATATATTTGAATTCTGGAAAAGGCGTCTGCGACTTTGTTAGATTTACCTGGTAGGTATTGAATATCGAAATTATACTCTTCTAATTTAAGTGACCACCTAGTTAATTTTGAGTTAGGTTCCTTTAGGTTCTTGAGCCATATGAGAGGTCTGTGGTCGGTGTATAGTACAAATTTTGTGCCAAATAAATAAGGTCGAACATTTTTGGTAGCCCAAACAATAGCCAGTAATTCACGTTCAATCGTGCTGTATTTTTGTTCTGTCTCGTTAATGTTCTTGAAGCGAAACATATCGGTTTAGAGTTTTGGGAAAGAACGGCTCCAAGAGCAACTTTAGAGGCGTCCGTTGTTAATTCGAAAGGTTTTTCGAAATCTGGATAGGCTAGAATTGGTTCGTTGATTAATAACGTTTTCAAGTGGTTGAAGGAATCAATGAAGTCTTGTGAATGAACAATTTTGTGATCTTTCTTCAAGCATATTGTTAAAAATTTTGTTAGTTTAGCAAAATATTTTACAAATTTTCTATAGTAACCGAAAAGTCCAAGAAATGATTTAATTTCTGAACGAGTTTTGGGGAGAGGAAATTTCGTGATAGCATGAATTTTGTCGGGATTTGGTTTAATTCCGTCGGGGGTAATAACATGACCTAAGTAATTTATTGATTTATGCAAAAATTCTGACTTGTCGAGTTGAATTTTTAGGTTTGTGTTACGGCATCTTTGAAATACGTTTCTTAATCTATTTACATGTTCTTGTAGGGAAGTCGAAAATATTATAACATCGTCCAGGTATACAAGACATTGCTGGGGTGTTAGTCCTAGTAGGGCAGTATTAATGGTTCTTTGGAAGGTAACTTGGGAATTTTTTAAATTTGAAGGCATTCTTTTGAATTGGTAATGGCCTTCTTCGGTTGAAAAGGCCGTTTTCTCTCGGTCTTCTGGTTTGATTTTAATTTGGTGAAAACCGCTTGCGAGATCTAGGGTCGAGAAATATTGTGCTCGTCCTAAAGTATCGAGTACAGTTTCTATATTTGGGAGAGGGTGTTTATCGTCAATGGTTTCAGCATTTAATTTCCTATAATCAATTACTATACGGAATTTTTGTTTGCCGGAGGCATCCTTTTTCTTGGGTACCACCCAAATGGGGAAATTGTAAGGTGATTCTGACGGTTCTATGATGTCTTCTTTTAACATGTTGTTTATCTGTGTTTTAACTTCGGCTCTATAACAATGTGGGTATCTATAAGCTTTAGTGAAAATGGGGTTGTTAGTTTTCATTCGAATATGATGTTGAGTCAAATTAGTACAAGTCAAAGGTAATTCTGGAGTATAGAAAATGTCTTTGTATTTGAAACAAAGGTTTTTCAGGAGTGTTTGTTCCTCTTCGTTTAAATGATCTAAACGTAGGTTTGTTTTTAAATTTTGTTCCAAAATTTGATTTTTTGAGGTCGCGGTGTTTTCGTTACTAATGGAAAAATTGTGGTTATTAACTGATATCGTTTCAGTGTCTTGAATTTGAAATTCTTCTAAATATAAAGAGGTGTCTATGTATATGGCTTGTTCTTTTTCGGACACATTTAATGTAGTTGTTGTAAACCAATTGTTGTGTAAATGTACTATAGCGGGGGGTATGGTTAGAGTGTCAGAAATTTTTATTTTAGGACATAATTTATTTCCATTTTGTCCAATGGCTGGTAATCTAATAGTCGTTTCGGTACTGGGTAAAATTGTTTTTTGGTACAGAATATTTTCAGGATTTTTAAATTTTAAGAAGTTACATTCATTTCGTTTTTGTCTTTGTTGTTTTGTTATGGATGGGTTATAAAAGAATGGTACGGTAGTATTTTCGGTTTGTATATGCATCCATTTGTAATCAATGTTAGCTGCAATAGTGGCTAATAGGTCTGATCCTATGAGACCTACATATTCGTCGTGAAAGTTATAAAGGTAAACTTGATGGTTGCCAGGTTTTCGAAAAAGTGTAGGTAAAGGAATGTCGGCGACTAGATTATGTTTAGAGGTGCCATGAGAGGTTGTAATTTCAAAGTTGTGTTGATAAACAGAATCTGGGAAATTTTTAAAAACAAATTCTGGGGATATTATTGTTTTTGATGATCCAGTGTCAATTAAGAGTTTTTCGTTGGTTTGTGGAATTATTATAAATGGTAGGTTTGATTTAGGGTTTATAGAGAAGTGTTCTACCGAGGCCTTTAACGAAAATTTACAAGTTCGTCAAGGTCTTCATTGTCAGAGTCTGCGTCGGGCAGACTAAAAAAATCTGTAGTTGGGTCTAACGTTGCGTAATGTGATTCGAAATTATTGTCATTTTGTATTGGAAAATTTTCGAATTCGTCTGGGTGGCTAGGTAATTCGAGAGGATCTTGTTGGAATTCAGCATTCATGTTGTGCAATTGCTGAGATGGAAAATGTGGGGAATTGTTTTTCTGTTGGAAATTGCTTTGGTTCTGAAAAGTTCGATTGAAAGGGTGAAATTGGTTAAATGGTCTTTGGTTTTTAAAGTTTCCTATTTGTTGTGAAGCTGAGCGCTTCTGGATCGTTGAGGTTTCCATGGGTTCAGGTTTGTGTGTGGGTTGAAAATTTTTCTTTGGTGCGAATACATTACGATTAGATACAGCTGGTCTTTGGTAGCCAAAAGATTGAGTTGGAGGTTGATTAGGGTTTAATTGCGTTACAGGTGTAAGATTAGGTTGAAATCGTGGAAAATAATTTTGCTGGGCACGTGAGTGTGAAGGTTGAGAGTTCTGGGTCGAAAAGTGAGGTTTCTGAATGGTTTTTGTTGGTTGTTGTAATGGAATTTGGGGTTTATTTTGCGAACTTTGGAAATATCTAACATCCAATTCTTCTTTAACAATAGTTAAGGCATTTTCTAGTGTACGGGGGGCTCGCGATCTTATGAAAGGTCCAAGCGGATCCATGAGTCCACCAGTAAATGATTTTAATGCTAAAGCTTTCGCGTTGGTTATGCGATAATCTTTAATATCCTGTGCATCAGTTGAAAGGGATATCTTGGAATTTAGAATTGCTAATAAAGAGCGACATCTGTTGTAAAAATCAACAGGATGTTCCTTAAAATTTTGTCTAAGTCTTGTCATATCGATAACTAAATTTAATTCTGAACGTTGATCTCCGAAATTTTCGATTAAAATGGTTTTTAGGTCGTTCCATGATAGAATTGTCTGTACGGTGACTACTTCTAAAGCTGATCCTTTTAGTCTGTTTCGGGCAGCAGATAAAAGAAGTTTATTGATATACGCGTTAGCGTTGTTTGTCTGATAAAATTGTCCAAAAATGTCTTCTACGGCTCGGATGTACTCACTGAGTTCAATAGGATTGCCGTCATATCGTGGGATTTCGTTTAATATTGACATATGAAATCCTGGAGGATAATTTACTAAAATTGGTTGTTGAGGGGCTTGTTGTACGCCACTTTGATTTTCTAAAGACATATTTAAAATTGATGGTCGCAAATTAATTTCAATACGTCTAGTAGGGTTTATTATTTGTTCTATTTGTTCGTTTTCGGATTCTGAAGAATCAGAATCTGAGCTATTCATACGTATTCGGATTTTGAACGTATTCGGATTTTGAACGTACAGTAGTTCAGTAGAGCGTTGCACTTTGTTTTAAATGGGAATTTATTATATTAGTAGGGCCTTAAAATTAACCTAATTCAGGGTACCTACGCATAAGTGCAAAGTCGGTTGGCTGAATTATTAAGCACACCTAACGTGTACGTCAGTACCTCATCTCGTTTTCCACTTACCCAATCTTAGAACTAATTACTTAAAGCTAATAATATTAGTTGGGTTTAAATTATTTAATAAAAATCAAATCGTTGCACTTTCACTTGCAAACTTTAAAAATTACTTACGATGCGTAGAACTGCATCTTCTAGGTGACTCCGATAGTCAGGGGGCTCCGATAGCCAGGTGTCTGCGATAGACTGCAAGTTGCAGGAACCAGCGATGCTCACCGTTGGCGATTTTTGTCCTTGATGAGGGAATCGACTGCTTCCAGGCGGGTTTCCTTCCGTTTGGCTTCCGCGATGTTTGTCTTCCACCAAGGGTTCAGGATCTCCCAGGGATTGTTGGTTTCGGTAGCTTGAATGTCCAGAAAGTTCGAAGTGCACACTACAAATTTTAATGTTCGAAAATTTGTTTAGTGCCCTTTCTGAACATACGAACGACTGCGCCAGTGATAAGTTTGGTAACGCCCAAATCGAAAAAAAACTTTATTGTTTTCTTTCATACACAGAAAAGCGGAGCTTAAGTAGAACGATCTATTAACTAGTACATTCGGCTTAAGACTAAATAAGATATCATGAAAAGGCGAGAAGGCAGACTCGCAAAGTTGCATCTAAGCATTGATAATAGTAATCAACAGGAAGCAGATAAAGCGTATCTATTATAACTAAGCAGTTTCTATATATATAACTGGCGAAGCCCGAGTTAATCAACCAAATGAATGAAAAAAAGGACTTTCAAGACATGTTGTACACGTAGTTTGTTTTTTGCATAGTCATCTCTTGGTCGAAATTTAGTCGAAAAGGACTTCAAAATTGACAACTGTCAAATTGATATTTCAATAAAATAGTAAAAAAAGTGCACCTTTTTTCACGATTTTTGCGTTAAAAAAAGTGGAACTTTCAATACTATTTTTCGTTAAAAAAGACGACTTTCACGATCACCATGCAAAAAAGGCAGTGCTTCAATTGACTAAGTAGGGAAATTAAGATAACAAAGTAAATGAATAATTCAAGTACACAGTATTGTGTTATTAAATAAAAAGTGCATACAACGATTCACCGGCAGAATGTACTAGTCTGCCCTGGTACAATGCCATAGGATCAGAAAAACCACCAATAACAGCAGGCAGTAAAACGTTGATGACCGCCAGCCAACGCAGCAAGCAGCACCAATACAGTCCCATGAATAGCTCCAACAAACCTGCCCTAATGTTCCAGGCAAAGAGTAGAAGTTTTATTGCACGTTATTATTGATTGCCCAGGTTGGATTGCTTAAACCTGAAGTTATAGTTAGGTATGCCTCGCACTTTCAGTAAGAGGTTTTTTAAATCAACTTTGTTTTCATTTGAAACATCCATGTGCCTCCAATACGGCGAAATTACTGCATTTTGCTTATGAAATTCAATAAATGACTATGGCCAAATCTTCCACAAGCCCGCACATCATCAACTTTAATTCAGAGTTATTCTTATATTCTTTTGTGGCTGTATGAGGAACCTGTATTTTTAAAAAAGTGTTTTACAGATGTACCCATTATCTACTATCAAACGTTTGAAGGTTTCAAATTGGCATATGCAACCCCACAGTCAGAAATGTAGGAATAGTAGTCTATCATGTTAGGCAAAAATCTCTCAATATGTCGTACTGAAAATTGAAAATGTGCCAAATCAATAAAACGATACCATATCTAAGAGATTAATAATTTAGGCAGTACTTTGAACAATAAATTGCATTGCTATTTATAGAGGATGTTCAAATTAGTAACACATGTAAGCTGTCATGTATGCAACTGTCACTATCAAACATTGCATTTCCATTGAAAAGTGATATTATCCATTACGTGATTTTCCATGGATGATTCTTATATTATTACAAATTTAATCTCCCTGTCGTTACAAAACGAACATTACTGTTTGTAGTATGTACTTACGTTATTTTTTATTAAAACTATATTCAACTACAAAAAGTCTACCTGATTACCAGTTACAATATCAATTTCAACATTAATTTTCAGAATTCTGTTTACATACAAGCAATCGGAAGAACTGCAACCACCAATTCTAAAAGAAGAAATAAAATTAGCTTTGCTCAAATAACATAAATTTGCCAGGACTGATGGCATATTCGCAGAAATGCTATTGCCATGGGGGACGTCGGAACTGAAACACTACACCAGATATGCCAAGAAGTATTATCAAAACAATTGGCAGAATCAATGTGCATTCTAATTCACAAAGGGCACGCGACAACTCACGATCTACAGAATGATTGCACTAAACATTAACATTACAACGCTTGTTGCAAGCACCGGTTTTTCGGGGCTATGATAAAATTTTTAAATTGTTTAATAGTTTAATATAATGTGATAGGTATATAATCTTTTTCGATTGCCAACGCGGCGTCAAATTTAGATTTATGCTGGACGCCCACTCTTTAAGGCACATTTAGTTTTCATAATGTCTTGTAATGGGGCTTTTAATGTGGTATGGCCGTTATCATGTTATATTATATACATTATCGCGTCATATGTGCAACGAGTTCGGTTAAATGTAATTCTCAAAAAGACGGGAACTAATTGTTGCGAAATCTAGACAGAGAAATATGTTTAAAACTGAGTCTGCAATTTATTAATACCGTTAACGGAGAGCACGAACGGGGCAGACAGCGCCGATAACGTGACATTTCAGATTTAAAGGTGAGAAGAGTTTTTAAAAAACTTACCCGGACCGAGATTCAAACTCGAATGTTCACACTACATCAGTCTGGCAGCGTAGTTGATAACCGCTTGATGTCCATTACTGGTAACGCGAATATAAATGGAAAATACATTTCGAAAAAAGTTACATTCGAGCATTTTGATTCTCGAGCAATTGATTTCGAGCAATTGCATTCGAGGAATTTGCCGGAGACGGCAAAGAAAAACATGATCAGTCTCGCCCAAAACCTTTTCAGTTCTTTGCATTAATTTCCACACAATAATGCACAAAAATAGTCCTGATATGTTATGCCATTCTCCAGTTAGCGTTTTTACAGCATTCTAAATAATATACATTACAAGTCGAAGAAGCAACAAAATAGAGTTTATTAATAAATTAATTTATTACAGTAAGTAATGTAAGTTACAAGTCTCGATAATTATCTATTTTAAGTTTGTGTAGTACCCCCAAAAAGTGTTTCATTTTTATAGTAATATGTGGCCTGTTACTCTTAAGATTCATCGCCGTTAAACTGTTGTCAGTCCGCGCCTGGAGGATAGCATGGCAAAATCAGCCTTAGCTAACATTATAACAATTTGAACAGATCCCCTGATAACGAATAACACAAAACAAAGGTTAATACATACGCTAATATTTCCGATCGCAACCCACGGATTTGAAAACCCCACACTTAATTCAGCCTACTGCAAACGGATTGAAGAGACAAATGTGGCAATGTTAAGGAAACTTAACATTGAAGGCGGGAACCGGCTACTGCCACCAATCCAACGAAGAATATTGAGCTCTATGGAACATATCCAACAACTAGTCAACCAAGAAAATGTAGATAGAGGAAGAAGAAGAGGCAGGTTGCCCAAGAGATTACTACCAACTTACTACAAACGGCTAACAATTTTAGACTCAAGCCTTAGGTCAAACAGGATTAATTACTCTAACCAGCTTCAAACAAACGTTCAAGCTACATGGAGATATTGGAGAGACGAGTAGCTACAGTGAAAACTGCGTGCGGTTCTTTTCTATAATTTATTAGCAAAGGGTGTTCAAATTAACAGAGGTCGCCAAAAAATATTTCACAACCGATAAGTCCATTGGCTTACGAGAACTTTTAAACTCACTAGTACCAATTCGCTACGACCTAAAACAGAATTTGAAAAGGTTCAACACCTCAATTGCTTGCATTACCCATACCCAAAACAATAGTAAACATGAACAGGGGTATATTAATTAACGACAATAAGTAGTTAATTTCAGAACTCGTATAAATCATAAAACCGACCCACGCTACCTGCAAAAGCCGCAAATGCAGCCAACTTTACTGTTGTTACTAATTATATAAGTTTAGCTCACATAACTAAGTTCAATATTTAAATTGGTAACAGATCTCTGGGCAGATTAAATTAGCCGGCAATCACAAAATTAAAATGATGGCGCAGGTCGAACATAACAGGAGGGCGACAATGGTGACACGTACGTAGAAATTTAGAATGTTTTATAAATACGCCAGTAATTACTGACAAACTCGGAGATGATGTAACACTACCCGCTGATTCAAAGCATTCGGTGTTCTTAATGTACAGATACGTTTTTACTTTCACAACAAAAGATCGCGTTTTAATAATCTCAGCAATGATGCGAAACGGCACCGGAAAGCAAACATCAACAATCAGTCACCAAGAAAAGTAACCAGAATCAAGCGGGGGTATAACAAGGGCCTTTACAAAGAGCTGCGAAACGTTCAACTAACAACAACACTCAGCAATAGTTCCAAAAACTCGGTTGTCAAATTAGCTGCTCATACTTCATTGACTCCAAGGTCCAAATATCTAATAAAACAAAAATATCTTCCATAAATCAACCATACAAATCCGCGGTAGCGCGAGTAAGCTAGGACACTATTCTTGCCCTCGTAAGTCACTATAAACTAGCCCTAAACTAAGGCAAAGGTTAACTCTTGCAACCAAGTCTAAGACGGTTGCAGAAGAGAACA
Source organism: Agriotes lineatus (assembly GCA_940337035.1). Classification (NCBI taxonomy): domain Eukaryota; kingdom Metazoa; phylum Arthropoda; class Insecta; order Coleoptera; family Elateridae; genus Agriotes; species Agriotes lineatus. Next base: position 112,513,825 of record OW679199.1, on the reverse strand, counting down.
AAGAACAATAAAACATCGCCGCAAGTGCGCGGAAACAATTGAATGGCACCTGGTCTAGTTACGCATGTCTAAGGATCGATAATTTATCTCGCGCTACTGAAAGTCGTTCAAAACGAGTTTAGCGACCTCGATAACTGTAAAACGTCGTGAGTTCAAATAGCGGTAGCCCAAATTCATAACACGGACAGTACAATTAATGGGCCACTAAAGCTTAAAGCTTTTTACCCGTTACAATATTTATCGACAAATAACAAAATTCTTATTCCCGAAATCATGAGCAACGCTAAAAACAGAAACAACTGGCGAGACATCACAAACTCTCTACCAGCATCAAAAATCATAAGTTATGACTTTCGGAATTGGAAAACCGATGCAGAAGATTTAAGTTTGACTTAAAAATGTGAGCCAAACGTCAAAATCTTTACAAAAAAAGAAAGAACTTCTAAGCGACTTTTCTTAATAACTGTACTGCCACGCCTATAATTGGCTTAACGGTTGTTGGCTGAGTACCAAAATAAATTAAATTCGAGCGCGCATATCTTTTACTATTAACTTTAATGAAATGTCTAATAGTAAATAAAAGACACCATGAAACTCCTTATTCCGATTTGAACTTTTTGTAAATTATGAACTAAAAGCTTTTCACCTAACAAATACACAAACCATTCCTTTTTATTAAGCTCAGCTTTCAATGTAGTATCAATAAACCTACAAAATAGATGCAATATCTTTTATCATTGCAGAGGAGTTACAACTACTCAAAATCCTTTCTCCACATATATATCGAGAGATCCAAAAAAAACTGTTCCTCAGCGGGCTGTGGAAATTCAACGTATGAATAATATGTTGGTGACACTGTACGTCAATGTCAAATTCGAGGTTAGCAGATTAGGATTTGCGTCATTTTGTGTCAAAACTGACGGAAAACCTAACCTGATAACCTCGAATTTGACATTGACGTACAGTGTCACCAACATATTATTCATACGTTGAATTTCCACAGCCCGCTGAGGAACAGTTTTTTTTGGATCTCTCGATACATACATTATATAACCGCCTTCCGAGCATGTAGTTTCAAAGATTGCAAGTATTAGCTTATTATGGCAGGACTTAACAGCACATAAAAACGTCTAATGCTCAGTAACAAACCTCATTTACGTATTTCCTGGAATTTTCACGATCTTCACCGTTTTTATTCTCAGCAAGCATTTTGAGTATAGAATTTTCTTTAACTCTTTCTACAGTTTAGTCAAAGTCATACGCATTAAGTAAACGGCACGTTTATCTTATCTACCACTAACAACTAGTGTTAGAATGAGACAGATTTCTTTGCTGCATAATCAAGAATGTAAAAAGCCGAAGGTTTTCAAACAGATATTCTGTACCCAGGTTTAAAGATCGTCGTCTGTATATTTGTTGTAAAATTACAGTCAGTTTCAGAATGTTGTACTAATGTTTCCTTTTCTCACCATTCTTTTAACTGTCTTTCAGTGCCTAATATACTTTTCAATTTTGTACTGTTATTAAGAGATTTTTCCACATTTTTAAAACATGTTTAACATAATATTGTTTATACACACCCCAAATTTTTTGAACAGGGCTAAAGTGGCAGGGATAAACTATGTGTCTAACTTCTTCCGTGACCTTATCACTATAGTAAGTAACAAGAGTTTGGCAGAGCGAGAAATATGCTTGTGTCTCAGACATCCAGATTGGGTGGTTCTACTTCCTCTCCGGCTACCACACTAACGCCTGTGGTAAGAGGAAACTCTAATAATTTCGACGGGCAAGATGAAGAAGAAGAATATAGTACTTCTTTGTGGTCCTACCAAGCGGACATATTTTTAATTCATAATCCTTTGTTAGAATGTCATAAAGAATATTTAATTGAATATAATAAATAAGACACAAGGTAGCTCCAAACAAGATTAAAATCGTGAACTGAAGACAATAATTATAATGTTCTTAAGTGAACACCTGTCAAATTGCGACATTTTACAAAACAAAATGGAATCTACTAGTAAGTGGATATAAAAATATATGAGATATTAGCTGCTAGGTAATATTAATTAATTGAGGAATGACAAGAAAAAAATAATAGCTCCAACGAAAAAAAATGATTATTGTTGGGGCAAGTTTTTCATGTACAAATCAAATAATAAACCAGTAATCAATGTGAATGAAGTTTTAATGAAAAAGGTAATATCATGTATATTAACACAAGAACCATATATAATTAAGTGGTTCGTGATTACACGCAACCGAGAGCCATTAGTTGAATTGGTTTGCGAGGCCACCAAGCGACAACAAGTGTACCGACTTTCCCTGCAGTGCTTGGTTGCTGCAAAGCCCAGCGGAATCGGTGGAGATCATCTGCGGAGCCATCAAACTACGACAGGTCTTCCTGAGCCAATCACTTCCCGCTGTGCTTGATTTTAGTCTGTTTGGTCAACAGCATTGGGGGAACTCATTTGCGAGATATGTGGAAGGCCACAGATGTTCCCAGGTGCCTATCTTAGTGGTACAGTTGAAAGTAAGCTCCCCATAAGCAGGAGAACCTCTGCGGTGCTGGTGTGGTGAAAGAGAACTAAAACAGGTACCTAAATCAGTATTCCTCTATTACATGCAAATAAAGGTAAAACTAACCTAAATAAACACATTGTAATTACTTGCTTTATTCAACAGTAAATTTAATTGAGGTTATTTCAAAATGGAAACAACATATGTGCAAGAATATAATTTAAGCAATTTTGCATTAGATCTAATGGCAATTCAATCAAATTATTATATAATAATACTCAAGGGTAAAAACCCAACCCTGATTGAGTTATTTTTGTTTTACCGCAGTAGGGAATTAATATGAAGATTTAACGATTAAATTAAAAGGCAGAACTCTTGGTTATTCAATTAAATTTGAACATAATATTTATATCAGCAATTTTGGGTGGCTACAAAATATATAAATTTTAAAATACATATTAAAATACGTATAATCAATTCGCCCAGATTCATTATAATATAAAACAACTACATAAATAGAATCATTCGATTAATAGGCAAACATTGTGAAATTATATTCAATTCAAAAGCGCACAGCAGCAAAAATAACAAAACATATTGTTACAGTTAATTAAACAGTAATGTAATTTATTTAAATAGGTATCTTAAAAGCTGGTGTGATACACGCACACAAGTTCCTTTTACAGTGATCTTATAATTAACCAAAAATTTGATTTTTAATTTTTAAGCATTTGTCAAAAATTTTCAAAAATTGCAAATCCTACAGACACTGTACAAAATAGAGCGTTAGTTCAACAGACAAATTTTCTCTAAAATGTTAAGCTGAATTCAAAAATGTAACAATATACCGGGTGTTCTATTTAAAATGGGAGTTAATCTGGAGAATCACTTCTCACATCAATACACATTAAAAATGTAATAAAAGTGTAAAGTTTGAAAAAAACGTTAGAGCCGTTTTTGAAAAAAATCGAAAAAACCTGAAACATCACAAGAGTAAATATTATACTTCCGGTTATGCGATTTTCTTCAAAAGCTTGATGTCACATTTAGATAGTACACAAAATTTATATTATGAAGTTTCAACGCCATACCTCTTTTCGTTTTTGAGATAGTTTGTTCACGGACAGACAGACACACAGACCAATGAACAAAAACATGTTCTTGGGTTCATGGGACTTTAAAACGTGAAGACGCATAAGGTTCTATCTAAAAGCTTTTAATTCAGTTCCTTGTCCGAATGCCTTTGAGTATATTCTTCGTAACCTCACTACTTTATTTTTTTAAAAATCAACGGGATCGACTGGTTCACGAATTTCATAATTGCAAAAATATTCCAGTCCGCCCCTGTCCAGCACATTGTCATTAAGTGTCGTGCTGCTTTCTCTTAAATCTTCTCCCCTATCCAAGTATTTATTCTCTTCTCCTTCAGCATTGCTCCCAACATCTGTCTTTCCATGACCAATTACACTTTAGTTAATATAACATTTCTTTTTCTTTGTCGAAGTCCAGGCTTGGAGACGGAAGTCATAACCGGCCATATGCACGTATCGATTATGTCCTAATACCTATGTTTGGGAATCTTTCTAGTTTTGAGTTTATAACTTAATTTTACAGAGGCGGGCAATCCTGATTTCATACTTCTCTTGATTTTCTTTGACCGAGCTATATATATATATATATATATATATAGTAAAATGTTATTTCTTGACTGGGATAGGGGTTTGGAATAACTCCAATCTCAGTGCTACGCACAGGTACCAAGCTTTAATGGTTAGATTGAAATAAAACCACTTGTATGTATCGCCTGACGTTTCGTATATTTATTTTTATACTTTTTCAAAGGCTATGGACAAAATTTACAAATAAGCAACGTTGCTATAAAAATTATTGAAAGTGAAGGTCTTACCTAACAACTTGTGGAAACCAAAACACATGTTTTTTTAAAGACATGTGACGATATTCAAATTTGAACAAATTCATAAAAAGGGCAGTAGGCCACCAAGATTACAGAGCTGGGCTGCATGTGATATAACTACACTTAGTCATACATCTAGCCGGTTACACATTAAAACTTACTAGCACATTTAAAATTTGATTTACAATAATTTTATTAACTATTTGGCCAACATGGCCGTCAATTAGATAAAAATCGTGACATTGAAAGTTATTTCTAAGCAAGCAGCAACAGGTGTCTGAAAAGTTGTTAGAGACGCGCATGCGCGGAGCGCAAGGCGTCCAAATGTTACGAGAGACGTTCAAAATGGAAATGACCAATTAGCTTGTGCAATGCAATCTAACATGAGACTAGTCAAAAAAAAAAAAACGACGACAAGGGTTATGTCTGAAGGTTATAAAAGGTGGAACTACAAAAAGAGTCCTAATTGAGCACCTAACTTGTAAGTCTACCAGGGGAAAAAGACAACTGAGAAAATATGGAGGAGAAAAGACCCTAAATAGATCTAAATATAACTAAATTCATTGTGGGACCGTATTGAGTTTACTAAAAAAAAAATTTATTATTAAAGAATTAGTAATAGAATTGGGGCAGTAAAAAGAAAATATTATAAGATAGAAGTTGCTACCCATTGGGCTTTCTCGGTTGGAGAAATTCTAAGGAGAAATCATTGTTGGACATGGCTAACAAAAGGTGGTAGGAGACACTAAGATGATCAATGTCAGTATTTGAATTTAAGGTATTATTTGTACCAAAAATGTGGCACATTTCGATGAAAGTGCGGTGGCTAGAATTTGGTTCAATAGTAATAATTTTTGTATTTTCAAAATCCATACAATGACCAGTGCTGTTGACATGTCCAGCAAGGGCGCAGGCTTTGGGTTTAAGACGAGAGTCGCTTTTATGCTGAATAATTCTTGATTTCAACCTCTGAGAAGTTTGACCAATATACGTAGAAGGACAACCACTACAGTTTATCTGATAGACGGCATTAGGGGTTAGGAGAGCCGGAGTTTTATCCTTTAATTTTGAAAAACAATCTTTTATGATATGATGGTGTTTGTCCGCAATGATAATATGATCGAACTTACGAAAGACCTGTTTAATTATATGAGAAAGTCCTTGGACGTAAATGAGACTTTTGTAAAGTGGAGGTTTATCATTTATATTATTATCAGAATTTTCTGGTGGAATGATCCTGCCCTTGGGGGTGGAGTATAAGATAGAATTTAATAAAGAAATAGGATAATTATTTAATTTAAGAGTATTAATTAATTTATTGAGGTTAACTGCGTGAAAATCCGGATGCGAGATCGTTAAGATTCTGTGCTTGAGCCCTTTCACTACGGATATGCTTCCCAAGAATGTGCAACGCTAGCTGGGTTTCGATGTTGCCCACAAAAATCAAGCGTTGGTCAGTACACCTTGGCTAACACCCGCCTGCTGCCACAATCACAACAGCTTCCCACAAAGCACCATGAAACGGCGTTGTACCGGTTTGTTTTTAGTTACATTCAGCGTTGATTGGCGCTAAGGGCGAAAATTCACGTGGGAGCTATTTCAAATGCAGAATGTGCCTTTAACCTAATTAATGCAGCACAAAAATTACAGATCAGCATTATGCTAGCAGGTTTATATATTGAAAAGCTCTAATGAGATGAATCAGGCCCGTTACTAATTACATAATCATCTGCATATTTCTAATTGCATAGGTGGATACCACTTATGTTTATTCTTTTTCATTCCAGTAAAATTATTAAGCACATCTTTAATAGTCGTCGCCGGGTCGCCGTAGCGAGATTGGTTTGGTTTCTTCCGGTAACTTGAAGCTCACTGTCGTTTCTTCAGAGATGTTATGAATGGGCCTCATATACTTTTGGTCTACGCTTCCATAATGATTGTTGTACTATCAACGTTTCCATCGTGTCAACAGTTTTCTCGTTGTTTACCCGTTAATAGATGGTCAGCAGTACCAAACCCCTTTTTAATTGTTATCAGTAATATTCTCAACAGAAGTGTGGACATCTGGGTTGCGTATTATTATAATATACTATATTGTTTGTATATAGTGATGTTATGGTGGCTCCTTCCATTCGTTTTATTTATTCCTAAGCATTTGTCAAATAGAGCCTTTACGATTTGTATGACTTCCTCTGTGCGTTATATTAACGATTGTTGTTATATTATCTTTCGCTTGTACATATCTTCTTGGACTCTTCTTATTTCTTTACTTGTACCTACACAATATTATACGACTACATTTTTGTACGAATCGAAAAGTTGTCCCGTGGACAGCATCGCCTCGTTCCCATTAGAACAAAGTAAGCCAGTGATGCTGCATAATTCAATGACTCCTGGAACTATTTATTTTCTTATTTTTCAGTATAGAACTTCAGGGGAGCGCTGCTTTCTGTTTCCCATTTGGATGTTTTTAATATTCAGTTTGTTTTTGATGCCTTAGAACGCTTATTTTGGGCTTCTGTTGGGGCATGCTCAGGTGCAGAATTGGTGGATTATTTTGTAAATTGCTGAATCTTGTCTGATTAACGCAGAATTAAAGGTGTATCAGAAGCAACTTACCTTTCGGCGATGCGAAATTCCAGCTATGGAATAACTTATTGTCCTACATCCACGTGGTTTAGTATTCTAATGGATTTATATCAGCCCTTGAAGAAACCGATATTCGTCACGTAATCGTCAATCTTCCTTAAGTAATATACAATGCTGATTGAGCCGTTGTTCGAACCTTTTGTTTATTCGACTGCACATCGCACGCTGGGGAAAAACCTTGCCAATTGGTAGGTCGTGACTACTGTCCCCTGTGCTCTCATGCATGTGAAACCATCCACAAGCTTTGATATCCACTGTTTAATAGCTTTTGAATACGATGAGTTGCTTATTTTAACTAGGGCTCCATGCTTCGCCTAATCAATACTGAGCGCTATTAATTAAGCACAGCATTGCAATAAAACGCCATGTACTGTTCGTTCAGTTTTATATTTATTTATATGTCGATTCGGTTAATTTTTACTTTAAATTAATGTGTTACAATCAATCAGAGATTGTATTACAGTTTATGTACAATACGTTTTTGCTCTGGTGGCAATCCTACCCTCATACGAGGCTCACCTATTACTTCTATTTGTGAGCTGGAATTTTATTAGATTGCGACGTGCATATTGGACACTTCCTGTCGTTTAGTTTATTTTGACCCGAATTATTGCAACAATGATATACAAGGTGTTGTAGATAAACGTTCTCCCATAAACAAGCTCAACAAAATATTAACAGACAGCAGCTTTTTCCAAATCCGGGCAAACGCACTAATTGTTTAAGTCACTGACAAATTAACATTTGAGAAGGTCTTGTCAATTTCTACTAAATAAACGAATGAACTACCTAGATATCTTCTTGTAGAATGAATATATGGTGTACTTACGTTATCGGTAATGAAAAATAATTATTGGTATACCATCAATTGAGAGTGCCATTTCGAGATTTTTGTGGTGATCAACGGCAACACGAATTTACCATCGCCAAGGCACTAACACATGCTTTAAATTTGTTCTATAAACCGTATTTCCAGCTCTCTCTCTGCGAGTAAATGTTAGAAGCAACTTTAAAGATCTGTTTATAAACAATTTTTTTTAAATTCCTACATTTGCTCACACTACAAGTAGGAATAACTGGTTCATTTCAAGAACAATATCTTTTTAAGTTTTTTCAGCACAGTAAATCTTAACAAATTTTCTGTTTATTTTCAGATAAGCTGGTTTCGCAACCTAACAACTTCCCCAAGCGACGCCTCTTCACTAAGCACTTAAAAAGCTCATCTCTTAAACGACTAGCAATCTACTTCACAATAATGCTTACCATATTATCCGCTGCCATCGCAACCTTAGTAATCACACTCAAGCCCAGTTCAGAAGAAGAATCTCCAATGCGATCGCCCACTACGTATTCCAGAAGGGAGTGGGGCGCACGGCCTCCATTTAATTCTACAACCCTGTGCCACCCCACGGAATATGTGATCATTTCCCATACGGAGACATCGTTTTGCACAAACCTAGACGACTGCGCCTTTACGCTACAGAAGGTCCAGGCTATGCACATGACTTCAGGAAGCATGGATATTGGATATAATTTCATGATCGGGGGCGACGGTGCAATCTATGATGGACGGGACTGGGACACTGAGAACTTCCATGACGTCAATAACATCGGGATCAGCTTCGTTGGGAACTTCACGGACGATCTCCTGACGAGCGATATGATCTCAACTCTCCAGATGCTTCTAGATCTTGGTGTGCAATTGGAGAAGATGCCTGCTGACTATAAATTAGTGTGCCATAACCAAACTACCTCAACGCTTAGCCCTGGTGCCCATGTGTATGAAGAAATAGCTAAATTTTCCAATTTCTATACTGGATCTATTGATTTCCATGAAAATCAAAATTGTTCTAATATTAGTTAACTTATTATTAGCTTTGTGATTCTGTTAAGCCTTCAAAGTGAATAATTTTGTATCGTTCTAGTCAACCTCACCGATGAGGTTTTACGGTCTGAAAAGAAACTTAAATTCAGGTGAATAGTAGTGTAAGAAAGTCCTACATCACCTTAGTTTTTCACTCCTTGTATTTTCTGCGTAGCTCTCTCCGTCATGGTTAAGCTTTCCATAGAAAAGCATCCTTTTAAACTGGTCAACCTTTTAGCTGTATGAATGAACACTCCCCAGTCAAACATTTAATCACTGCCAGTATTCAATGTTCATTCCGGAAACTATCACAAGACTATTTACTGAATCGACTATACGATTTAAGATTTTATACGACTCGGGACCAAACCCTCCAACTGACTTACGATAGATAACAAGATACTGCTCTTCAAGGCACACAAGATTTTTCCTTTCCTTGCATAACATGAAACCATAGCTTCGATACTTTTGACTATTCCCCTCGGATAATATAAACCAATCCCATCAATCAATTTTCAAAATTTGAACCAATCAGAGTCGAATACAGCAAATATTTTGCACTAGTGCAATATCGAGTATTTGCGGGAAGTAAATCAAATCAGCTAGGTACACAAGAAATTTCAGAAAGAAAACTGAAAACTCTTTAAAAATTAATAGTGTGATATACAAAGGATGGCACTTCTTCGAGGAATAGTCTTGCAATATTCCCCTCGTGCATTCTGCATAATTCGAGTGTTTCTCGAGAATGCTTCGCTTCACTTCGCGTTCTCGAGAAATACTCGAATATACAGAATGCACTAGGGATATAACTAGTGATGGGCTTATTCGGATGAAAAATAACCGGTTATCCGGTTATTGAAATAACCTATGTAACTCGGTTTTCGTTCCAATTATTCGAATGAAAAATAACCTCATGCTGATACGTACTACGCTTTGAATATAAAACCTCTATTCAAAGGTACTACGTGCCATATCTCAGCGACCTACGCAGTGCTCAAAATTCTGTAAATATAAATACGTCATAACTCATAAACAAAGCAGGTTGTACTGAAAACACCATTTGGTTATCGCGTACCTACCTCCTATCATAAAAAATATCAAATTCTGGAGACCTGAAACCTGAACGCCTAAAAACTGCAAACGCATCAAGCTATAAAACAATTTTTTATTTGCTTACATCTCGAAAGGTTCAAAACAAGATGCGGCGCCTTTAACCCGCCCGATCGATAAAGATAAACGTTTTACGACTGTTTTTATTGCGATTAGCAAGCAGTCCAGCATATTCCTTTCTTTTTATACTTCTTAATAAATACCTCTTAATTTCCAATACATAACACATAATGTACGGTCGGCGCCTTAGAAATCGGGGACTACACACTATTATGATATATTTTGCATGTATTTTTTAAGTGTATAAACTGGGTTTTTACAGTTATTATGGTTTTAATTGTTACGTCAGATTGTTTATTGTTTTGTCAATTATGAAATTCCATCTCACATTAATGAAGTAACCGGAGCAAGAATACTCCAAAGAGTAGAAGAACATATTACGTGTCCCGATTTCTAAGGCGCCGACCGTACATATTATGTTTTGGTTCCTCTGCTATCTGCAAGTTACCATGTCGATGCAGATGACGGTGAACCGATGTCGATGCAGATGACGGTGAACCGATCCCGATGCAGTTGACGGTGAACCGCCAACCGGCAAACCGGCTGACTTAATCGAAACGAATCGAGAGCAAAAATTTATTCGAATGATTATTCAAGTAATTATTCGGTTATTAATATCATTCAAATGCAAATAATTCGGTTATGAAAATTGTCCGGTTATGCCCATCACTAGATATAACTACTGAATATTTGGCGTCTTTCATTTTCAATACACCAACATCCTTAGCTAAGGTCTGTCGTTGCCGGCCACTCTGGGGGTTGTTAATTTTCCCATATATTTTGTACCTAATATGAGCAACGGTTTACTTGTACTTCAAATACAATTTTGAACGTAAAAGCTCGTTGCTTAAAACATCTGCTAACGTGGCATGAAGAAAATAATATTCAATTTTAGAGCTCATTTTCCTCTGGGATATGGACATCGCCAAAATATTTTAGGTCTTTTACCTTTGGGTGTCGGCGATGAGTTAGTTTAAAGTTAAAGCACCTTAAGTACTAAGAGCCTGATCACTATAGTGGATGTCAGTAATTGCAGTAATAGTGATTTGAATTAGACAATAGAGAAGAAAAGTCTATATGTCACCTGAAATTGGAAAAGTATTTCTTGTGTATACGACTGTTTAATACAGAATCGACGTTTTGATGTGAACAAAGCAAATGGTTTCTTTACACTGTAATTAAAGTCACGTGACTATCATTTTCAGTAGCAATTAACTGCAGTAATAACTTAGAACTGCATAATGCCTATTTTTATTTCTTACATCTCCTGTCTCAGTTACGCTGTTACACAATGCGTGTTATTATATATTTTACCAGTACTTAACCTTGTTTCCTTACTAATTTGCTCAAAGCTAGAAATGTCAACTGCTGGAAGATGAAAATGGTGTGCAGCGAAAGAACAGAATATTGTTAAAGTCAAATTAAATATTAGAGTAATCAAAAGTATTCATGCGGTACAAATGATTTATGTTTCCCACATTATATTGCTACATTGGAATTTGTATAGAAGATGATTACATGTGCGACTCAGCATAGGGCTTTTTATGTTAAATCTTGAACGTTGAATTACTCATTTTCCTAATTGTTTTAAAGATGAAATGCGAGTAACTTCTACGTAACAAAAGTAACTTTGTCATAATTACTACCATTCACAATATTCCATTTTTCTACTAAACAAAATGAAAAATGTTATACGGTAGTACATATGACCACAATAGTTCTCTACAAAAATCGTATGCATAGTTTATCTCTAAAATAAGGAGGAAAGCAAATAATTCAACATTCAAAATTAAGTCACTCCCTGGGTAGAATAATATTTCGATGAAGCTATTAATGGCGAAATTTCTAGGATACCTTGTATATGACAGATTGTAAGTTGACATATTTTGGATCAGAAGATCATAAATATATATTTTGGTGTGTTAAAAGTTAAAAGTTTCTTTTCGATTATACATATAATTGTATGCAACCAAGGCGGTCTATACCGTTCCAGACCATGACACTGGCGTTGATGCCAAATTTTCTGCTAAGCCATTCCAGAACACACTATGTTTTAAAAACTTTCAAATATATTTGACGTTAATAAACTATTTTGATAAGACAGTTCACATCCGTTGCAAAAATGGCTGTGATGTGTTGCGTACCAAGCTGCAAGTCTAATTAACTACGCTTCATCAGTTACTCCATGTATTAGCAAATTCAAACTTCCATCGAATGAAACAGTGGCACAAAAATGGTAACAAGTTTTGAATTGAGAGAACTGGCGGATTAAAAGGATTAGGATTGTGTGAGAAAAGTTCTTTAAAAAATAGGATATACAGGTTGATAAAATGAAGAGCTCTGTTCCGACTGCAACACCACTAGACTTCAAGCAAGTTATTTTGAAGATATTACTGTTTTAGATAAAGTGAAAATTAGTAACGATTTACTTGCAATGGAGAATTAGCTACCTGCCCATTAGGAATTGTCTTTAAATCGAATATTACGGTGAGGTGACGCATGTAAATAGCAACGATTTTTAAAAGATTGTTTATTTAGTGACTAAAACTAGTAATTTCTTGTTAAAGGTTGGTGAGGCCATGTTGTCAGATTGTGGTAGGCCATTCCAAAGATCACTTTATAGGCCCAGTGTCATGGTCTGGCACAATATAGACCGCCTTGATGCAACGCATTCAACTGCCATTAAACTCAAATCAGACAATATCAACTAAAATTCGCCCGATTACACGATATGCTATTCATGTTTCATACACGTTGCAGTATATTTATTAATTTATATAAACGGAAATATTGGTTTGCATGTAAGTATTTAAGTAACCTAGAACCTACTACAATAGTTTTAAAATTTACAATTTATTTCTCATTTTAGTGTGACTCTTGAAAAGGTTTTGTTTCATCAATTCGATACAAAAATATGAGCTGTGAATTAATGCCAAATGTTTTTCAAATTTATGACAAAACGTTAAAATTACTAGTTCATAGATAAATAAATAGAGGTATTTCAAAAAAATTTAAAGTGTGTTTTACTGGATTTCCTGCATATTTTTCAACTAGATACATTTAAAAAATTAGCCGCATCAAAGAATAACCCGATGTATGTAAAAAAAATAGTAGATATCAATTAACTCAAAAAATATGACACGCTAGTAAACAACCGTTTATGGCTTCAGATTCATATTAACGTATGTAGATAATCGAATCAATTAAATAAACACTTCAGTGTGCAAACATGGAACATCAAATATCTGCCAGCACAGAGCTTTATTGATTTATCCCATTTCGCTTTGAATCTTTAGTGACCCTGTGTGGATTTTTTTGCAAATTAACAATGTATTTCCTGGATTTTCAGCAATAAAACAATATCTTGTAGGATTAAATTCGTTGTCTCAATTTTTCCGATAGCTAAAGTGCGAGGGGCGTTCTGCTACTTGCTTGTTGATAGACTTACAAATTAATGTATGCGCAGAAAACCTCGTAAAAGGGTTTAAAGGATTAGGCCATCTACTTTAAATGCAGTGCACCTATACTATATTAAGTTGATGGAGTGAATTTTCTTTTATATTTGTAATGTTCTTTTCGGAGCCACATCTGGTGTATCGATTAGGCCGGTTGTGTTTAAAAAATATCAGAATGTTTAATACATTTGTTGTACTTTTATAATTAGCGTCGAAAACAATAGTGTAAGAATCAAAGTTTGGCTCTAATAGTAGTATTGATGCATTGGTGGACTACCTAGATCTACCCACTGTCCGTTTGGCAACTGAGGTAAGCTGCGCGCTGAATTTCCTTAAAAATTGCGAGACCTGTAGCATGTCATAAATGCCAATGAAAACATAAACATTAACATGGTTGAAAGCTCATCTTATACAGTTTCCAGTTACCACTTTGAGAGATTGGTGTTACAGCGTAGGTATATGGAAACAAAATTTTTTAATTTTAGAAGTTGTTTGTTGCCACTAGACATTATGGAAGTGCCGCGGAATTCTTTTCTACGATTATAAAAGGAGTTTGACATATGACTAGACGCCAAAATTTAGTGGCAATTTTTGACGCCCATAATCCTTTCTTATGCGCAGTTAGTTACCGGTTTCGGGAATCGAAATGGAAAGCTACAACTGAACTGAGCTATACCCCTGACGCCTCAACCATTCCATAGATTGTAACTGTCGATACTTACTGATTATTGCTCACTCGATGGCTTATTGAATTACCACTATTAATGTTCTAAGGAGACTTTTAGCCAAGGGAAGCCAGATGCCAGGGTTCAATTTGTTCTCTCAAGTATATAACCAAATACACATGACATAAAGGTTTTATTTCATATAACTATTTTACAGTTCAGAATCATAAATAAACTATAGCATTTTATGTGTTTTAAATAAAAATTGATTTTAATGTACTCAACGGTCTGGCAAACGCCTACTGGGACAGGCAACCCCCTTTACTTCTCTGATCGGAACGGGCTCGTGTCGGCTCGATTATATGACGACGAAGGCCGTAGTTGGCGAGGGCGTCTTCTGACGGCCAAAACCGGACACGCAAGAAAACGAGGTCAAGTTTGTTTACCTTTTAATTCGTACAATAAAAGGGGTTAGAAATTTGTTTATTATCAGAGTTTTTGTGGGTGCTGTGATTGAATTCTGTGCAGGGCGTAAGCCCGTTTCGTTAACTATACTGCAGTGCCCCAGAATCGCTTGAAATGACCGTGAATTTACTTATTGTACGTGCCGGTGTTGCATTAACTTTAACCCGGGATTAGTCGCTAGGTTTCGTTTCGCGTCGTTGGTCGCGCGTGAGCGTTTCGCTCACAGCTGACATTTTGAATGTATACGTGTGTTTTTTTTCATAATTGGCAATTATTACTCTATAATCATAATGTGGGAATATCTGTTAACGTCGTACCTTAAAATTAAAATAAAAAATTATTCATTGAATATACAAAACTTTAGTTTTTACACCATGTGTAATTACAACTCAAATCGTTAAATTCAAATCCAAAAAAGATATAATATAAACTCTGCTTCGATCTCTAGTTTGTATCCGACTCATACGAAACTTGTAAACAATTAGGGCAGGTATATGTGGTATGTTCTGTGCAAATGGCTCATTGGCAAGATCGCAAAATCGAAAATGTTTAGAACAAATACAAAAATATAAAAGTAAACGTGGTTAGTCGCGTAATGAGCGATTTTCTAACACTAGCGCACGCACCTACCAAACTACTTGTCACAATTGCACTGTGCCTTGTTTTTTCATGAAATAATACCACTAGCCGGTGCTTGACGAATAAGGTGGGGATTAAAAAAATTGGCGGGGCCGTACCTGCCATTGCACTAAAATGGCGAATTAATTTGTAAAAACGTGAGGGAATCGCTCATGTAGCGACCAATGCCGGGTTAAACCCAGCTTACGCGCTCAATTGTCACTTTGAAGCTATTAATTTAATACAGGGGCACTCTATGGGGTTACGGGAAGCTAGTTAACAACGTTCTAAGAGGTGAGTAAAGCTCCTTTAAGTTTTGTGAATAACTTCTGTGTTCTAGTGTAGTAAGACTTGAGGGCACTGCAGGTGGTTTTCTGTAAGCATGTTATTTGTTCCTGGAAAGGTGAGTGAAGCTTTGAACTTTTGCAAGTGACTTTAATTAAGACCTGGGTCCTTGTGCTAAGTGCTCGGTCGGTCGTTTGAATTTCGCTACTAACGTCCTCAAACACGATTTAAATTATTTGATGAGATGAAAGGCTTTCGCATTGATTCTTGCGGCTAGTTCTGGAAAGCGTCTTCAGGGAGATTTTTGAGGCGTCAGGTTTTTACTCAGAAAGCCACGAACGCCTCTAGGAAGTAGCGGTTTCAGAAAGGTTTTTTAAAGGCGTCAGATTCTTAGTCAGAAGGCCACGAACACCTTCAGGAAATAACGGTTTCAGAGAGGTTTTTAAAGGCGTCAGGTTCTTAGTCAGAAAGCCACGAACACCTTCAGGAAATAGAGGTTTCAGAGAGGCTGTTAAGGGCGTCAGGTTCTTAGGCAAAAAGCCACGAACACCTTAACCCTCGCCCGGCGGAAATAATTTCAGTTACACGGAGTGCGGAAATGGGTCTCTAGTGACCCGGATCGAATTCAATTTATTAAAATGAGTTTTAAAGCATCACAATGTCTGTTTTTCTAATACATACTTGCACATGATAATATAATCATAAAACTTTTATTTTTATTGACCTGCAGACTAAAAAATTCTTCATATTCAACGCCACTTTTATTGCTGCCACTGTCCTCATCAGACAAAAAATTAAAGTCGTTTTCGTCATCATCACGCATTAGTTCGTCATACAATTGTTGTTCCGTAAGGGGAATTTTATTAGGATCCATTCTTTTTGCCTATTATTTTACGCAGTGTTATTTTACTCCAGAAACCAAGAAAAAAACAATGGAGCGCGAAACGCGGAAACCGGGTCTCAAGTGACCTGAGCGGATTATCTCAGGTATACCAAGAAATTTTTCCACGAAATTTATTCTACAGCATCTCTATAACAGCTTCGAGGAATACGCAAACATCCAAAGCAGTATATTGGAAAACGGTAGAATTATTTAAAAAAAGGAAAGTCCGGGTCACTTGAGACCCGGTTTCCGCAGTCTGAGGGTTAAGGAAATAGCTGTTTCAGGGAGGCTTTATAGGAAATACTGGTCGCAGGAATCAAGTATACTTTACAGCGAGCGTTTTCTAATTTATACGTTACCAATACTGTTTATCTGTGCTGGATTTCGGGTAGGACTGCGTGAACAACGGCCTCTCAATGTCTGCGCAGAATTGATGGTCTCCTCGCTTTATCTCAATCCACGCTCATTGGAGATACTTCTTTCTGATTATTGTGACGAAGTTTTTGCGGCGACCAAATGAACATGCATTATATTGTGTAGAAATAATAATGTATGTTAAGAAGCCAGAAAAAGAGCTAGCGCTGATGGTGAATCCGCAACTGGCTTTGCAATCAGATGTACACAAGACGGAGTCACCTCTATTGTAGTCATTGATTATGGATGATCTAATCAAATTAGATAAGCACGGCAACTAAATTCGAAAGTTTCCATTCTGAATGGTACTCAACTAGAACTCTCCAGGACGCTTGAATATTTGAGAGTTGCACAAAAACTTGCTTTAAACCCTAGGAAAGAATCTTGAAAAACCCACTATTCCACTGTGTACCCGCTATAGCGTTGCCAACACTGTCATTTTTACCGGAAGACATATATGGATTGCGAAAACTTTTATATACGTATATCACATTTAAAAGCTCCAGAACAGAAGTCATTGGTAGAAAGTGGCCAATAAGACAAGAAATATAATTTTAGAAAAATGTAGTTTCGTAATAGTTTACTTTAGCTTCAAGATGGATTTTGAAAATTTTATGAAATGTAAAAAATAGTTTTGTTCTTTAATTCCTATGATTTATAAAAATCGAGAATTATGATATGTGTAACGCAAGCTGGGTCCCTCACCGATAATGTTTATTATGCTTAAATGTAGAAACCAAGTTGTATTTCCTATGTTCTATTATTAGATTTAATATTGTATTTTACGTAAGCAAATGTTAGCAATGCCGGTCCTGAGCTAGACCTGCATTGTAAATTTTAATTTTCGTGAATGCAGCAAGACACACGCTGTACGCGGAGTGCGGAAGTCTCACGCAGCCTCTTTTGAGAGCTACGTGGGTTTGTTCGACACGAAATTATAGTACGTAAATTCGCCCAGGGCAATATAAGTTCATTTGAAGCGGCCTGAAAGAGCATAGCAGGGTCAACGCTTGCTGCAAATAGTATTAAGTGCAGCGAGCTAGCTTGTGTAAATTCTGTAAACGAATTTTCCGAGTGTACATGTGAGTACACCAATTGTGCTATATTTAAAGACTGATTTGAAGCATCCATTGTGAAAGCCCCCAACTCAACTATCCCTACGAGGCCTGCACGTGATTGAGGATTCCCAGCAGTATGTCTGCCAGAAGCAGGAGATGCCAACGAAGCGTGCCGTTTCCAATGCAATGTAGCAGCCAGTTCCAGGTAGACTTTTTTCAGGTCAGCGTGATAAAGTTATGTTTAACTGTGAGCCTTCCCAAACGCGAAGAGATCTGTTTTATCAACGAATACTGAAGAGTGGCTCCTATCATCATTTGTCGCTATTCCGAAAAAGATGAACTCCAAACAATGCACAGAATACAGAACAATTAGTCTTATAAATTATGTGCTACAAATAAATAAATAAAAGAATATTCACAAAACTAGAGCATTGATTGGAGAGCCCTTCTTTGATCGCTGGACTGAACGATTTGAGTGCATTACATCTTAAGCTTAGTAGTTAGTAGTTGTCTACGCTCTCCTCCCTTTAGCGCCGTAATCTACCTGGAAATTTTATATTTTTAGCCTTTATTTTACTACCCTGGAAATGCATTTTTACTTGGATTGGTTCTCTACGTATTGGTGTGATTTGTCTTGCCTGGAAAATGCGGTGCTTTACGAGCCGGCTGGCCGCCCGTTTGTGCAGCTGAGATCTGCTGCCATTACCCCTGCGAACGCTGCCTCGTAGCATCTGACGAGGGGCGAACTACCTGGTTGCCGCGTCTCCAGCAGCAGCTTGGCCCCACGTGCCGTGTGTACCTGAGGTTTTGTAGTGATTTAGTTTCGTATTGTATGTTAATCTCAGTTGATTAGTATGACCTTTCTTTGAATTGCTATATAAGTATTTTGTGTATAACGATTTTCGGTGTCTACTTGAGTAATTAGATATTTGATTAATTGGTTTACTTACCCGGTTGTTTAGCAGCCACGTTTAGATTGTTTTGATTTGTGTTGCAGCTGTTCTAGTAATCACTTTAACTGTACGTAACATCGTGTAATGCATTAACCTCGACTTCAATTTGAGTTTCGCTTTAGCTGTGTTAGGCCTTTGTGATGTAAGATTCTGGGCAATCTTTCCAAGCAGCATCAAACAATACAAAAGGTACACTTGGGTGCAATTTGCCGGCCGCCGGCTCAATCGGTAGTAGGGTCGCGGGATTGATATCGGTAGAGTTAATTAAGTATACAAATGCCCAGTGCGCCAACAATTTTTGAAGGTACGACAATTGCACCCCGGTGAACTGTGGAGAAATTGTAAACTCGGTACCTAGCACATAATACTCCCTGTAAGATGGCTCCGATAAAACAACCGAACCGTAGCTAACACAAATCATATACAGATAATTTAAGATAGTTTAATTTCATGCATAAATAAGCTATATAACTTTTACATTGACAATCTTAATTCTAGCATGAAATGAAGGATGAGAGCCGCCTTAATTAAGTAACACATGCACTAAATGTACTTACAGTTTGGACAAACATATATGTTACAACAAGTTAAAAATGGGCCACCTCGTCAGCGGCTCGCTGCGACAGACTTGAAGCTCTGGATCTGGGCGTCGTTGCGATCGTGGTTCGACGTCGGCCGAGAACGTTTTGCGGTCGTCGGTGGCCTAGGGGGCCGACAATAACAGCGCCGCTCCCACAGGTCGAAAGGCCAAACCTCGGGGCTAATTACCTCCGAAAAACGGTACCCTCTTGTGCCCTAATTGAGCTCCGGCGACAAGGAGAAGCGGGCCCGTGAAGGCTCGACAAATCGCCTCGCGAAACGTTGCGGCACGTGGCCCAGCAGGTCCAGCGACTCCAGAGCGAGGACGCAAATTGCGTCAAGCACGGCTCGAAGGCGAAATGTTGCCTAGTACGTCTTGCTGTAAGAGGGAAAACAGGGCTCTAATAGAACACGCACGGACAGGCCTCTCAGCGTAAAATAGCTACTCACCCCAGAATGGTTTTTGGGCGCAGAAAAGGAACAGCTCGAATATGCTAACACCAAATAGATCCGCCTTAACGAAGGAAACCAATGTCCTTAATTATGTTCGGGGGGCTTCAATCCACGAAAACGTGAGGGCATTCCTAAATTCACGTCTCCAACTCGACCAAATAGCCCTAAATAAGCATCCCCGAACTAGTGAATAGCACTAAAGAACTGCTCGCTTCGAAAGCTGGCGAAGAAGACGCGTAGCGAGTCTCGGCCTGCTAATGGTTTTTCCAGATAAAAGCTATCGCCAGAAGACACGGCCGAACGCCAATGCGCAACGCGCGGGAAAATAGCGTTCAAATTCAAAATTATGGCAGGCGGCGCATTCTGCACGTAACAACTCCCCCCTTACCAGAACAGAAAAATTTCGCAGAAATTTTTTCTACACAAAGAAATCTACGCCAGACAGCTTGGTCAGACAAAAAAAGAAAAAAACCAGAAAGGGCATCACCCCGCTAATACGCTTACGAACACACACACTTGAAAACCCAAACCCACCCCACGATAAGGCAATTACTTGAGAAGGCGGTAGTGACCCCAAGAGGCACCCGTAGCCAGATCAACTCCACGACAGGGATCGAGACGGCTCGTCGCTGCTGGGTGAAAATGCTGCGCCGGTGAGCAGTCCCGTAACGACCCATCGCGAGGAAGCTCCAACCCCAAGAACCCCTCAACATCACCCCGTATCTTCCCAAGTACCCCCCCTGACAACTTCCTACAAAACAAAACCCCGAGGCGGAAGCAAGACCTCCACAGTTGAGGTACTGTGAGACCGAAATGGGACAACACTAAGCAACGAAGACGGTTAGGGTTCTTCTTTTGACGCTAAAGGGGAGAAGGTAACCCCGGGAAAAGAGGGCCACAGCAACCAGAGAAGTGATAGGCAGAGCCAACATACACGCCATTCGACACACATACTGACCGAGAGACCCTGCAGCGCCCCGAACGGCCTGGAGGAAATCTCTACAAGTCTTAATCCCACTCACACCCAAGATCCATTCAGCACCAAAGACCACAATCACACCAGTTCAAAGAGAAGTAAATTATAAGTATAGCCAGATTTCATCGCACTCGCACCAGAGGATCCATTTACAACAGAGAACACATTCACACCAGACGAGAAAGGCGAGAAGCCAGATACAGCTCATAAGACAAGAAGGCGAAGGATGAAGGACTAACCGGCTCCAACACAACATTATACAACACGAGGACATATCAGACCGCGATAACGGATCTCCAATAGTAGTCCTTTCCGAAGGCAAAATCGGCACTAGCCGAAGTAACATTCGCAAGAAAGAAAAACCGATAGGGCCATACCCTAAAGAGGCCCACCCGAAAGTGGCCAAATAGTAAACCTCACCGGAGGGAAAACACGATGCCAAAATTCCTAAGGGTGACCTACCCGAAGATGCCTCGAAGACGGGAAAGCAAGTTGAATACGCTCCCCAAAATAGTGACCTACCCTACAAATGCCCAACCAACCTACCCTAGCAGTATAAGAGGAGAAAAACAAGATGAAAGCGTTTCCTAATAGTGACCTACCCTACAAATGCCCAACCAACCACCCTAGACTCTATACGAAAGGGACACTAGTCCATAGCCGAGTCGTCATATGGCTTCAAATCTTTGGCGTGCCAAGTACCCTTCATCACATTTCCATCCGGATCTTTAAGCTCATACACCCACCGAGAGAATTTCCGATTAATAATGAACGGGCCCACAAACTTCGCGGCGAGCTTGGCCGTGAATTGGCGTGCGGCATCCGACAACACGTAGTTCCTACCCAACACGGCTTGTCCAAGAACATACTCTAGGGGACGGCGGCGAAGATCGTAACGCGCTTTAGATTTCTCATACGCTTTACCTAGCCGACGTTTTACCTCTACATAAAGTTTATTGATGAGCGAGGCACGGGCATTCAAGTCTTTACTACGATCGAATTGGAGCTCAGGGTTCTCGTTGTCCGGGGGAGATTCGTGCTTAAGCGAGATCTCTCTACCAAAATTAATAAAGTACGGGGTCTTCCCCCTAACTTCATGAACCGAAGTGCGAATCGCGCAAGCGACATGAGAGAGATATCTGTCCCAATCTTGATGATGATCGGCGACATACGCGGTCAACATGGTCTTCAACACTCGATTTATACGTTCGGTCGGGTTGGCTTGAGGGTGGTAATTGGCTGTAAACGAAATCTTACACCCATATCGGTTCGCTAGGGACTGAAATTCGCGGCTACGAAATTGGACGCCATTATCACACACAATGCGCTTTGGAGCGCCAAACATCAAGAAAACATCTTCCTCAAAATGGCGGAAGACCAAATTAGCAGACGCGGAGCGCAAGGGGAACGTGAGTGCGAATTTACTAAAGCAATCGGCCACCACCAGAATATACGCATATCCTCGCGATGATCGAGGCAACGGGCCCACAATGTCACCACAAATGACTTCCCAAAGCTTCGAGATAAGGGAATGACCTCCCATAAAACCAGCAGGGGCTCTTTGTTCGGGTTTAATGCGCTGACACGTTTCGCAACGGCGGACGTACGCGGCTACGTCGTATCGTAATCTCGGCCAATAGTACTTATGCGCGATACAATGGAAAGTTTTATTTACGCCAGTGTGACCAGCGGTGGGGTCGTCGTGATTCTGCCTAATAACTTCGCGGCGCCGGGGTTTAGGGACCACGAGCTTGCAATGGTCTTCTTCATCATCCGCTAGATCAGGGTAGTTAGACCGATCATACTTAAACAGCTGACCGTTATTAAGTCGCCACTGACGAAATTTTCGAGGGTTAGTTCCAATCTGATGACACATACGCCTATACCACGGGTCGCGAATAGGTTCGGGTGGAACATTAACTGTATCAATAACCGGAACAGCACGAGATAGAGTATCCGGCACAACATGCTCTTTGCCTTTACGATGGACAATGTTGAAGTCATACTGCTGCAGACGGACAGCCCAACGCGCAATGCGACCAACCGGGTCCTTAATATCGTTAAGCCACTTCAGGCTATAATGGTCTGTCACCACGGTAAATTTTGTTCCCTCAACATACGGTCTAAGTTTCTCTATCGCGAAAAGGACAGCCAAACATTCACGCTCAGTCGTGCTAAAGTTGCGTTCATTCTTAGTCAGCGAACGGCTAATGTAACAAATGACCTTTTCACCATCGGCCTGTTGTTGGGTAAGGACCGCGCCGATGCCATAACCCGAGGCATCAGTTTGTATTACAAAGGGCACGGAGAAATCCGGGCATGCCAAAATCGGGGCCGAAATCAAGTGTTCCTTGATTGTGCGAAAAGCATATTCACAACGCTCATCCCATACGAACTTAGCGTTCTTCCGAAGAAGAGTCGTCAGCGGGCCTATAAGTGACGAGAAGTTTGGTACGAAGCGTCGATACCATGACGCCATACCGATAACACGGCGTACCTCGGAAACCGAACCAGGAGTAGGGATACGCGTGATCGCCTCCACTTTTTCCGGGTCGACCAGCAAACCCTTCGAATTCACCAAATAACCAAGATACTTAAGCTCGGGCTTACAAAAGTGGCATTTGTCCTTACTTAGGGTAAGGCCAGCAGACAACAAACGAGATACAACCTCCCGAAGAACTGACAGGTGCTTATCGAAGGTGGGCGTACAGATCACAATATCGTCAAGGTATGTAAACACATAGGGCTCTAAATCGGCGCCAACTACACGGTCGATTAACCGCTGCCAAGTGGCCGAGGCCGTATGCAAACCGAACGGTAGGCGACAAAACTGATACAACCCGCGATTGGGGACAGTAAACGCAGTCAAAGGCCTCGAGGAGGCTGCAACAGGAATTTGCCAATACGCCGATTTAATATCGAGAGTAGTGAGGTAGTGCGCATCACGAAGTTTATCCAGCGTACTCGATACATACGGAATAGGATAAGCATCAGGCTGACTAACTTTACTGAGACGGCGAAAATCAACGCAAAAACGATAGCTATCATTCTTTTTCCTGATCATGACAATAGGTGATGACCAAGCGGAAGTGGACGGTTCCACAATTCCCTCTTCCAACATATTTTCCAACTCTAGATCCACCTGTTTCTGAAGAGCAGGGGAAATAGGATAGTATCGCTGTTTGATAGGGGGCGAAGTCGTCTTAATTTCATGCTCAACTAAATGCGTACAACCGAGTTTATCTCCCATCTGCTCAAAAATTTTCTTAACGAATACGTCAAGTTGCTCGCGCTGAGACTGCGTCAAATGTTCGACGGCCTGGATAGCGTTCACGACAGGAACTAAGTCATCCTTAGAAAACGTCCATTCATTACTTCGAAGGTCCGGCACGATACCCATGCGACGCCAAAAATCCGTACCCAAAATTAAAGCATGTGGTATAGAAGGCACAACTATTACGTCCATAAAGCAAACTTTGTCGCGAAGAGTTATCGGGGCCGTGACAGTCCCTAAGCTTCGACATTCCATGCCATTAGCGATACGACACACGGGGCTTGACTTGACTCAAGTCGACAATGGCCTTTTACCAATTCCCAACCTTCTCTACCTAGAATCGTGCGTGAAGCGCCAGAATCCAATAATCCAAGAAGCTTATTTCCAAAAATAGAGATCTGTAGATAGGGTCGCTCATCAGGGCCAGCATGACTCAAAATAAAATCTAGAACCGCTTTTGAACAGGAGGCCTCCATAACAGAACTAGTGACCTGAGGATTTTTTCTAACGCACGCTAGTCGGTGTCCTAACGGCGCTGAATTCCGTTTCCCGAACACGAAGGGCACGTCCTAATCGTAACGTCGGGTTTCCCGCAGCGAAAACAATGACGTCTCCTCGGCGAGGGACAATCGATAGAACGATGATTAAGTTGATTGCAATTCCAACAACGCGGTGGAGAAGCACCGACAGGATTATTCAATTTTGCGAAAGAATCTCTAGAGGGAGCGCAATTGTCATTGGGTGAAACGGCGATCGTATGAATCCTAGGATGGGCTCTAGGCCTTTGATACGCGAGGTCAGGCTCTAACATGCGACTAACGTTAGTTGGTGGCCCACGAAACCCTTGAGCACGTACGTGTGCATCTTCAATTGCCTTACAAGTCTGGATCAAATTTGTGATAGTATGGATAGTCTCCAGGGCCAAATGTGTTTGGAAATGCGGCAATAAGTTTCGTCGGATCAAGCTAAGCCGCGTATACGTCGAGGGCACCGAAGGTAAACGGCGGAATAAATTTTCCATGACAGCCACGAAGACAGTGACCGGCTCGTCAGCACCTTGAGTGCGATTCCGAATCTCATCCCATAACCCGGACTCATAATCGCAAGGGAGAAAGGCAGCACGCAATGCCCTAACTAAAGCATCCCAATCACATACTGTATCCCTAATCGAACGGTACCAAATTAATGCGTGATCAGTAAAGAATTCGACAGCTGACCGGAAGAGTTGCTCTTTCGAAACGCCACGTGCGATACGTAATTCCTCTATTCTTTCCAGAAAACTAGACAACCCCGAATGGCCATCAAAACTAAGGTTCCATTTATTAATCGGTAAGTAATTGTTACAGCGAGACGCGGGTTCAAACGCTTGGGTGCTATTTAGGCCCAAAGGCGATTGGAATGAACGAGGGTTACTAATGCCAGGCAAACTAAATCGGACTTGCGAGGGAAACTCGACAGGAGCTCTAGATTGACTCTGAGGATGATCGTGCGCATCATCGAGACTTTGCTCATCGACCTGCGAATAATTGTCATCCAAATTTAATAAGTTAGCCACGCGTGAAACCGAAGGTGCTGTAGTTTCGCTAACCGACGCTAATTTCACTTCCAGATCATCCATAGCTGTTAAGCAGCGATTATACAACTCATTCCTCCTATCGCACAAAGATCCCGTAGGGTTCAAGCGTTCCAGACGATTCGACACATGCAACAACCTAGTCTGAAGGCGCTTATAATCGTTGCTATTACGAACAAGATGTCCCAGGGCCGAAATTTCCTCCACTAAAATTCCCAGTTTCCGGAAACAAATATCTAGTTCCTCCTCAATATTCAATTCAATTCCGGGAAAAGATGCATTCCCAGATTTCTCCAATCTAATCCGTGCACGCAAGAGCTTACGCTTATCTCCAGAATTACCGTCACAACAGACACCCCTAATTCGCAGTTCGTAATCTAACTCCTCTACAAGAAGCCGATCGATATCATACTGAACGATTATTACAAGAAAACCCAGTAGAAAATTGACAGATAATAAATAATAAAAGCGCGCGACGCGAAGGCACACGAGGGACGCAACGTGCAAAACTTTGATAACTAATCACGATCAAAGAATGTCTTACTACTAAATTTAGAAAAACAAAACGCGGGCTACCAGCGTACAATCGCAAGAAGTTCTCCAGGCACTTATCAAATAATCCAGAAACAAAAAAAATTGAACGCGGTCCAATAGCAATAACCTCCGAACCAGAGCACAATTACATAAATTTGCAATATTTAAAATAATGGATTAGGTTCATGCACAAATCTTAATAACTAATGGAATAAATATAGCTTAAAATACTGTTAGTACAACGCATGCAATATTATCACTAAATATTTAAATCGGCGCAAAACATCCTAACAATTCGAATGCAAAAGAAATGGTTCGCTAGCTACGGTTATCACATTAAATGGCAAAATTTGGAAACGCCAAAGCACACTTAACAAAGACAGGCCTCACGTTCGGCGCCAAATCCTTCTTGTTAGGCCTTTGTGATGTAAGATTCTGGGCAATCTTTCCAAGCAGCATCAAACAATACAAAAGGTACACTTGGGTGCAATTTGCCGGCCGCCGGCTCAATCGGTAGTAGGGTCGCGGGATTGATATCGGTAGAGTTAATTAAGTATACAAATGCCCAGTGCACCAACAATTTTTGAAGGTACGACAATTGCACCCCGGTGAACTGTGGAGAAATTGTAAACTCGGTACCTAGCACATAATACTCCCTGTAAGATGGCTCCTATAAAACAACCGAACCGTAGCTAACACAAATCATATACAGATAATTTAAGATAGTTTAATTTCATGCATAAATAAGCTATATAACTTTTACATTGACAATCTTAATTCTAGCATGAAATGAAGGATGAGAGCCGCCTTAATTAAGTAACACATGCACTAAATGTACTTACAGTTTGGACAAACATATATGTTACAACAAGTTAAAAATGGGCCACCTCGTCAGCGGCTCGCTGCGACAGACTTGAAGCTCTGGATCTGGGCGTCGTTGCGATCGTGGTTCGACGTCGGCCGAGAACGTTTTGCGGTCGTCGGTGGCCTAGGGGGCCGACAATAACAGCGCCGCTCCCACAGGTCGAAAGGCCAAACCTCGGGGCTAATTACCTCCGAAAAACGGTACCCTCTTGTGCCCTAATTGAGCGCCGGCGACAAGGAGAAGCGGGCCCGTGAAGGCTCGACAAATCGCCTCGCGAAACGTTGCGGCACGTGGCCCAGCAGGTCCAGCGACTCCAGAGCGAGGACGCAAATTGCGTCAAACACGGCTCGAAGGCGAAATGTTGCCTAGTACGTCTTGCTGTAAGAGGGAAAACAGGGCTCTAATAGAACACGCACGGACAGGCCTCTCAGCGTAAAATAGCTACTCACCCCAGAATGGTTTTTGGGCGCAGAAAAGGAACAGCTCGAATATGCTAACACCAAATAGATCCGCCTTAGCGAAGGAAACCAATGTCCTTAATTATGTTCGGGGGGCTTCAATCCACGAAAACGTGAGGGCATTCCTAAATTCACGTCTCCAACTCGACCAAATAGCCCTAAATAAGCATCCCCGAACTAGTGAATAGCACTAAAGAACTGCTCGCTTCGAAAGCTGGCGAAGAAGACGCGTAGCGAGTCTCGGCCTGCTAATGGTTTTTCCAGATAAAAGCTATCGCCAGAAGACACGGTCGAACGCCAATGCGCAACGCGCGGGAAAATAGCGTTCAAATTCAAAATTATGGCAGGCGGCGCATTCTGCACGTAACAGCTGTTAATTTTTTTTGTATTGTGCGGCTGTGGCTGTGTTACCGCCGACGGGATTATTTCTGAGTTTAACTAGCTGTTCGTTTCTGAATTTATAGTCAAATTTAGGGTTTAGAATAACCGCAAGTAGTGACTTGCAATTATAGTAGACAACTGGATTTTATTTAGCAAAAGTTTTAATGTTTTTACTTTGCTTTTCTGATAAAGCGTTGACGTAGTATCGCATTTACTGAAGGCATAACCGTGAAGAATAGTGTTTTGAAGACGTTCCTGATTTCTTTGAATTTCTGAATAAGAAAAAACTTTTCTCTTCACTTTTCTTCTTCCGGGCTGTATAAAAAATATATCTTTTTCTTTCGAGGAAAAAAAATACACTCGTAAAGCACTATGGGAATTATTTATGTATACTTTTCCACGGTTACGACGCTGATTACCAATTTTTTATACTTTGAAGAAAAACTAAAATACTAATTATACAGGTACTACATGTACGCAGTTTACGAGAAAACTGATTCTAGCAGATGTTATCAGATCTACGGAGATCGTTACGCGGCGGGGGAGCGCGAAGGAACTTTATACCTGAGTTTTAGGGTCGAGCACACCTTGTGGTAATAACAAAAACACCAAGAAACAATAAACATATTTACATAAACAACAAACCTATAGAAAAAGTCGGCATATATACAAACTTACGCACAACTATAAATAAGGATAATGATTGCTTTAAAGAACTAACGATAAAAATAGCAAAGGCAAGAACAAAGTTTTTAAAAATGATGAGGGTATTTTGCAGTAGTGACGTAAGTTTAGAACTGCAAACAAGATTAGTAAGATACTACGTGCTATGAGTATTATTCCACGGCATGGAAACATGGACGCTGAAGAAATTAGATACTCACAGACTATAAGCATTTTACTTCTACCGGAGACTAATGAAAATAAATAGACAGATAAGATAACTAACATAGAGGTCGTGAGAAGAATGAAAAAAGTGTTCAGGGTGGAGCTTGTAATGGACTGTATGAATTTAATTTGGACAGTTGCAGGAATATCTTAGGGGTGCAGGAATTAAAAAGGGGTGCAAACCAACGGTCTCGTGCGGTCTCACACGAGATGATGTACCAAAAAAGACCTGGGGCCGTTGGTCAGCGTGACACAGTGAAACAAGACTTCAAACTGTATGTTTATTGACTAGAATATTTTCCTATTTATACATATAAAAATACTGACTTAGCTTACAAAGTTTAATATTTGCCCTAGTTTCAGCTCGCATATGCACTTGCGTATTCAATTTCATAACAAACAAACTTGCAGAGTGCAGAATTGCAGGCTATTCACCGGTCATTCGAGCACTGATTACATTACCGCTGACGCTTTGTTAAGCATTTTTCGTATGCGATATGTGTTTGTGAAATATTCGCGTAATTAAATTAAAAGGATTAAAATTTATGTTTGGTTCCTAAACATTCTGCCGATCGACAAAGGGCCGGGATGGTGTGGCTGAGGCTGTCTCTCCATCTTCTTCGTCAGGTGGCAGTGGTTGTAACCTGAAGCTCTCTGACGGGTCTGAATTTGGGCGTGGCTGCGGTTTCCTATTCTTTCTCCAGTACTTCCATAATGTCCAGATGATACAAACTGATACCAAGATACCGATTGTAGTACCAGTGTTCACCATGATGGTATGTTGATGGTGCCACAATGGATATTCCTGATGTAGCTGCAACTCGTCCTCTTCTTCTTGTAGGCGTTGAAAATGATCGGACGGTAGCAACACAGGTTCCTCCATTTGCAGTTGAGGGTGGGTGCTCGTATTCTGCAAAGTAGTGTTAATAATTACTTGCATTGGTTTGTTGAACCCAGCTATGACAGGAATAGTAGTGAATAGCTGAGTATGCAAGGTAGTCCGTTTGCCAACATCTTGAATCTTCACATCTTCTCGATTCCCGCTGCATTGTACTGCTGCTGTTGTGGGTTGATTGGGAATAAACAACCATGTATTCGCTGCGTACAGTTTCTTCCATACCAGGATCTTAACTGTAAACTGATGGACCAAACATTTGATCTTGTTTAATCGTTGATAGATTTCGTCAATGATGCAATTAGGATTGTCTTCAATACTTCGAACGGCGGATGGCCTACATAGGTAAAGATGTTTTCCTATTGGCTCGATCTCCTTTAACTTGTCCTCTTGGATTTCAAAATAGGTTTGTTCGTTGTAGTTGATAGCTAAGAACTCCATTGGCAAGTTCAGTGATGCGTAGGTTCCATTTCCTTTCTTTACTGGAATAGGAGTTGGTTTTATCAAGTTGTATTCCCGCTTCTCAGTTATGTGAAAATAACTGAAGATCTCGATTGATTCATTGCTGAAGCTAACTTCCATCTTGTGCGTTGGCGTAGTAAGAATCTCTAGGTTTGCTGGAAGATTGACCATTGCATTAGTCATTATTCTGTCAAATTGTGACGATGGAATAAATTGCATGATGTCTGCCCTTTTAAATTTTACATTTAGAAGTTGTTTGTACTTCTCACCCATCTCTTGTAAGTAGTTGGTGGCCATCTGATATGATGTCAACACATGTATGTTTAGCTTGTTGTCGTCCGTCTTCTTGTACCAAGGTTCCATCGCATTGATTGCTAGCAACCCTTCATTGAGTTTTCTTCGAAAATTATCCAACTTCTGGGATATTCTGGCTTCAGTCTCATTTAGAGTTGCTGCAGTTGACAACATGATCTTCGTCTGACGATTAGATGAATGTATTAATTCTAGTTGATTTTTCTCCAATGATTCGATGTCATGGTAGACTTCATCGTTGACTCCAAACACTGAGGTTAGTAGTTGCCCTAATAATCCTCGCTTGGTTCTGACATCTTGACTATAAATGCTTCTCATATTCCAGATGATCTGTCTTTGCTGCTCTCTCAGGTGATGATTTAATTCTTTGCAATGGGATTCTGCAGATAATACCAGTGCATTGTCGCATAAGGTATTCATTTGTTGGATTGTCTTGTTTATATCTTCTTCATCTACTTGGATGCTGGAGATGTTCACTGCTACTTCGATCCTGAAGTTTCCCCTCGAGAGTTTTGCGTGGCCAAGTTCTTCAATGAATAGGCCAGGTGACGGATACTTTACTGTATACGATCCCTTGGTTGCCGAAATTATAGTGCATAACGTAAGTAAGAGTGTTATAGTTTTTGTTACTGTTGACACTCCACTACCCCTGCTTTGCTTTCTACTTCCTTCCTCTTCCTCCTGTCTTGGTAACGGAACGAGCTTGGTGATAGGACGCTTGAGAATTGTATCTTTCTTTTTCTTAACAGCTGCAACTCTGCCAACACCATAGGTGCTGGATGCACTTCTGCTGCTCTTGCTAAAGACCATCGATTGGGAGGAGTGTTGTCATCCTTCTGTAACACTAGATCTCCCACTTGCACATGTATTGTTGAATCCCCAAGCTTTTCTATTGGTTCCTTGAACGGAATTTTCACTGTATATGTACCATCAGCATTTCTCTGGTGGTTGCAGTTGTAGAATTCTTCGCATTCCATGTCTTCGTTGGACATCATCTTTTCTGGTACAACTTCTTCAATCTCCCAAAATTTTGTGAGTTGTTCATCTTCTGCAGCACATGCGACCATGCTAAGAATTTTCCTTTCTTCTGATGGTGCTGTTGCATTCCCCGTGATGATCCATCCAAGTTCCGTGTTTTGCGCTAACAGGCCTCCGTTGAATTTTCGTACTCCTTCCAAAATGATTTCCTTGTAGATGTCTGCTCCTAGGATAACGTCTATTGGTCCAGGTTTCTGAAATAGTGGATCAGCCAACACCATATTCTTACAGTCCTGAAGTTGATAGTTTTCGACTGGTTTTTCTGGAAGTAACTTGGTTAGCTGTGGCAGTATCAGCATCTCACATGTGGTTGTGTAGTTGCTTGGAAATCGTGGACGTAGGTTTACAGTTAATCGTCCTCGGGCTGTACCTGCTCCTTTCTTGCCTAATCCAGAAATGTGCACTCTCACCTTTTCTTCTGGTAGACCCAGCGTTTGAGCTGCATCTCCTGTGATGAATGATGCCTGTGATCCGGAGTCTATCAGGGCTCTGAGATACTCCAAACTCCCTGAGGATGACTGGACCTTAATTAGGGCAGTTGCAAGCAAAACGTTGCGATGCTGTCTTCCTACTAGGCTTGCAACAATGTTTTCGTTCTTATTGGTTGCTGTCGCACTGGAAATTGCCGTTGTGGTCTTGGGAGGCTGTTGTTTGCTAAAATCTTCGTACAAAAGCCAATGATGTCTTTTATTACATACCTTGCATTTCCCTGGGCAAAAGTGTCTGGAGTTATATTTTCCTGTAGGTTTGAAGCAGTTTGAACATAATTTTTTATTCTTTATGAAGTCCCAACGTGCGGATATATTTAAATTGCTAAATTTTGGGCAGGATTTAATGCTGTGTGATCCTCCGCAGTGGAAGCACGATATGTCAGCAGTGTGGTACGTCTTCACTGCCCACCGATCCTGGTGGCTTTCCCATGGTTTCCCAATTCCTTGTTTTCTGGGTTCGAGTTTGTTCCGTCTTTGTACAGCTTCCAGCGACTGAAATCTTGTTTCTAAGAAATTCAGTAGCTGATCGAATTTTTGCACTTCTCTTGGTGCCGTTAGTGACTGCTAATACAGTCTGTTGGTTTCCTTGTCCAACTTCCGTGTCACTATATGACACATGATAGGCCCCCATGTGGCCGTTTCAATTCCTAAGTTCTCAATTGCTCTTAGGCATTCTGCAGTCGTGTCATGGAGTTTCTTGATCCCTTCTGCAGATTCGTTCGACAGGGTTGCCTGGTTGAATATGTCATCCAAATACTTTGCAAGTAGCAGCCTGGTGTTGTCGTATCTGTTCCTTATAATGAACCATGCAGACTCGTAATTGGCTTCAGTTGCCTCCAGGTGTTGCACTAACTTGCTGGCTTCCCCTCGTAACTGTGACTTTAAGTAATGCATTTTTTCCGCCTTACTTAGTCGTGAATTTTCATGAACAATTCTTCGGAAAATATCATGAAAGCTAGGCCATGCTTCGTAGGTCCCTTAAAAAAATGGAATATTAAGAGTAGGCAACACTATATTCGCATGGCTGTGTTCCTTGACACTTTGAACCTCTCCATCCTGGATGTGTTGGTACAGGACTACAATTATTTCGTTGACCATCTTCTTGGTCTCACGGAACTCATTGTCGTCGTAGCTACCGTGGGATAGTATCTCCTGGTTTAGAGCTCTGATGTCATCCCAATCATCCCTAAAATTCTTAATGTTGTATTCACAATACCTCTTACTGCATTCCTCATTCAACCTATTCCAGACTTCCTGAATGTCGCTTTGGAGTGAATTCACCTTGATCTGTAGCCTTCTTATTCGAAACTGCACGTGCGGTCCTTCTTTTGGTCCAGCTGGCTGCTGTGAACTTTCACCTAGTGTGGCTAGATTTTTTTCGCACTTGTCGAGCAGGGCAACCCCTTCATTGTAAACGTCTTTGGTTTGCTGAAAAAAATTGTTTTTAAAATAAGGGTGTTCTTCCTCGACTTCCTTCGCCAGGTCTGAATGGTTGGCCTCAAATTCTTCCCAAATTTGTTTTAGGGTGGATCTGCGAGCGGTGATATATGCTGCATCTTTTCTTGATGGGCCATCCTTCCTCACGTTGATAATCTGCCTGCGAATGGATTCTGCTAAATCTTCTTGGGTTGTGAAGATCTCCCGTCTCTGCGCCATCGTAACGGTCTTGTTCGATGAGGGCTGGTACGTTTTAAGGGATCACTGGACCAAATGCTAGGGGCAGGAACGTTGAAAGGCTCGAAAGGACCAAAATGTTCAGGGGCAGGAACGTTTAAAGGCTCGAAAGGACCAAAATGATAGGGGCTGGAACGTTTAAAGGCTCGAAGGACCAAAATGTTCAGGGTGGAGCTTGTAATGGACTGTATGAATTTAATTTGGACAGTTGCAGGAATATCTTAGGGGTGCAGGAATTAAAAAGGGGTGCAAACCAACGGTCTCGTGCGGTCTCACACGAGATGATGTACCAAAAAAGACCTGGGGCCGTTGGTCAGCGTGACACAGTGAAACAAGACTTCAAACTGTATGTTTATTGACTAGAATATTTTCCTATTTATACATATAAAAATACTGACTTAGCTTACAAAGTTTAATATTTGCCCTAGTTTCAGCTCGCATATGCACTTGCGTATTCAATTTCATAACAAACAAACTTGCAGAGTGCAGAATTGCAGGCTATTCACCGGTCATTCGAGCACTGATTACATTACTGCTGACGCTTTGTTAAGCATTTTCCGTATGCGATATGTGTTTGTGAAATATTCGCCTAATTAAATTAAAAGGATTAAAATTTATGTTTGGTTCCTAAACAAAAAGAAAAATAAATTTTACTCACCATTAAAAAACCGAACCTGCAGTATTTGGGACACGTCACGAGAGGAGAGAAATATTTTCTGCTCCAACTAATACTACAGGAAAAAATTCAAGAACAGAAGTGTGAGAAGAACGCTCCATTGATGGCTAAAGAGTTTGCGAGACTGGTTCAATTGCACGTCTAACCAACTATTTAGATCCGTTGTCTCAATAATAAGTATTGCCTTGATGGTTGCCAAACTTCGTAGCAAAGGTGACATTTGAAGAGGAAGAAACGGCCAATATAACAGCAAACGGTTGGAGATGGTGTATTGTTAATGTTGAAAAAGAAACAAATTGGGACTTTCACACGCGTGTTGAATGTATAGTAGAGCTAATTATTATCAACATTTATCCTGATAGTAACAGTAGTAGCGATAGTGACGATTCAGAGTTAACTTTTGAATATGGAGCTACTTTTGAATGTTGCTATGTACGCTACTGGAATCTCCATTTTGGTTCAGGTAAGCAATGTAGATAAGGTAACGTCAATTATGGAACTGTACTATACCAGATACGGAATCCTCTATAATTTTTTAAATGATACTATGTATATACCGATGGAGCCACAATTATATATAACAACAATGTGATAACATGAACAAGAAAATAACTCGTATTGCTTGAGTAAGAAAGAGATAAACATAGTAGCAAATATTCGAGAAGGCTTGAGCTTAATTTAATTATGACATTTGTCAACTAAACATGCCTACTAAAATAACTTTTTCGTATGGCCATCTTTTTCTTACTCAAGTATTTTATTTTGTTATTCATGTTATCTCATTGCTGTTATATATAATTGTGGCCCCATCCGTATACTAATAATAGCAATGATCTGAAGCTATATTTGTGACTAAAAAATACTAGTATAAAAACTGTAGCATTGAATAATATCAGAATCTATCAACGTCGATAGCAGCTGGTAAGAGAAAGCTTCTATTGTCGTCATATCTTAATTACATTGGTACACAGCGTCACATATTTTATAAAACGCGTTCGTTTACGTCAGAAAATCAAAAACAAACGTAATTGCCATTGCTTACTTGTAATGAAAGGTATAATAACTAAGTATAACGACAGATGTGACCTAAATAGCATTGTTGAAATTCGAAAACTCCTGTGGTTTTTTGTGCAATGACGTCTTTTAAAAGTTCTAAGTTAGAATTTCACACAATCGAATTACTAGATTGTGTGTGAAAAAAACTTCATAATTCAATTTTTAGCAGTTTTATTAATAGTAACTAAAAGTTATACAGTTTGTTATACCGATGGGGCCACAATTATACATATGCAGTGAAAATTCATGAACTGCGAACACGAGTAAATCAAGGCGAATTTACGATTGCCCAAAAAGACGCCAAGACCGATGGACAGTCGATCTAAGGTACTTTGATATTAATCCACGGGTCGTCTGCGTTGATTGTTTAAGTAATTGTTGAACGCAGAATGTATGAGGTACTGTTGTATTCTGTGATTAATTCAGGTGATAAATTCAGAGTTGAAAAACAGAATTTTTAGAGATTAACAGTAAAGTAGAAGAAGGTAGTTCACAAAGTGAATCGCATTCTGAAGAAAGAAATAATTTCTTCCGAACAAACTAACTCATAATAAAAAAAAGATGTAAACAAAAATAAAACTATTTTTATTTCAAACAACAAAATTCGAGAAGTTTAAATTAGCTCCTGTTGAAAGAGCCTGCCTTCTTGCGCTAAACAACATCCTAAGCGATCGTAGAAACTTCGCACATTAGCCGACGTATTAGTGCTGGTCTGCTAGTACTCTGAACAATCCTTTTATTTTTTAAACGCAATTCTTCAAATCGTTAGTTGTAGTAAAAACGACTTTCCAGAGGAAGTTTTCGGCATTTCTGTCACAGTTTCACAAAATTCCATACTTCTGAAATGGCCAACGGGATGAATATCGCAGCTAAATCTACTAATTCTGCAATTTATTTAAATGCATAATCTGGATAGTCATTAGCGGTAATACAAACCTCTTTTAAATTCCTGTCTTTGTTGGGAACATTAGGCCTTTTGTGCTTTTGAGGAGAAACACATCCAAAGTTTCCAAAATTTAAAATAACTCCATGTAACGTTGATAACGATGAAGAATGCCTATTTCCAAATGTTGTGAAAGAATTTTGAATTTCCCGGACCTTTGGATCCTGATAAGGTACACCGGGGTAAGTGGAAATTTGGGGCAAGTGGAACCAAGGCTTATTCTCATAAAACCAAATTTTCTAAAGTGGCTCCACCTATTGCATACTAACCTATCTACATCATTTTGATGCACTGTGGTACATGGAGCCGGCAGCGCTTCATTTCCGGTTCAACTTCGACAGTGTACTGAACGTTGGCGATTTACGTTGCATAGTGAGCTAACACATGTTTGTTGCCACTTGCCCCAGTTGAATCAGTATTGAATATTTCTAATTGTTTACATGTTAATTTACTTGATTTGTTTTAGACATGGTACGTACGTACGTTCGGAGAAAGCTGCCGCCTAAATACTCCAAGGAGACGCTAAAATCTGCCGTTGGCGCAGTAAAAAATCAAGAAAGACGGTGTACAGAGCATCAATAACTTATAAGATTCCTAAAGCAACACTATTTAAACATGTTAAAGGCCAAAGAGGTGTCAAAAGTTCGACCATGGGTAGACCCACTGCCATCCCTTATGAGGAAGAACAGAAAATAGCTGAAAATATCAAGCAAATGGAAAAATGGGGTTTTGGCCTTTCCAAAAAAGAAGTATTGACAATTATAGTCCGTTATGTGGAGGCAAATAACATTCAGACTCCATTCAAAAATGGAATACCAGGCAAGGATTATTTCATACGATTTAAAAAAACATTCAACCTCAGCCAGAAGAAACCACAAATAGTGGAAGTAGCAAGAAAAAAGAGTGTAGATCCATTCATCATCAATGATTACTTTACTCTGTTAAAAGATGTCATAGAAGATATCCCTCAATCAAGAATCTATAATATAGACGAAACCAGTTTTTGCCTAGACCCAAGCAGAATAAAAGTTGTTGGCCCAAAGGGAACAGCTGGAAAAGAAAACATCACTGTATTATTAGGTGCAAACGCTGCTGGGGTAAAACTACCACCGCATATTGTATTTAAAAGGAAAAATGTGTGGGACTCATGGCTCGCAAAAAAGAACGAGGAATATACAGGAATAACATATTCGGCCACAAAAAATGGCTGGATGGAAGCAGAAACATTTGAAAATTATTTCAGAAACAATTTTCTGAAAAATATCAGCCCAGATAGACCTGTTATTCTTATCTACGATGGGCATAGTTCTCACATTTGCATCTCACTTGTTCAAATTGGAAGACAAGAAGACATACACATTTTGAAGCTTCCTCCACACACCAGCCACATCCTTCAACCAATGGACCTTAGTGTGTTCCGGCCCTTAAAAATCAAATGGGAGGAAGAACTTATACAGTGGCAAAGGAAAAATTATGGGTACAAACTTCCAAAATCTATTTTTGCTGCTATCATGTCCAAAATTTGGGAAAACATAGATCCAGTGATCATCAAACATGGATTTCAAAAAGCAGGAATTTTTCCATTTTGCAACACTGTAATACCTCGAGAGTTATGAACCACAAGCATATAGACGGTGGTGCACTTTTAAAGAAAATCAAGCAGATA
This sequence comes from Agriotes lineatus, assembly GCA_940337035.1. NCBI lineage: Eukaryota > Metazoa > Arthropoda > Insecta > Coleoptera > Elateridae > Agriotes > Agriotes lineatus. The sequence continues at coordinate 112,475,717 of OW679199.1, read as the reverse complement.
AAGCTGCATCAACTGATATTATAACTGAGGAAGCATCTACAGCTATAGCACCTACAATAACCATCATCGTGGAAGAAAAGCTACCTGTACCATCAACATCCAGGGCATATATGTTGAATTTTGTACCTGCAGCACCTTCACCTGTAGCACCTTCAACAACCACTATCGTTAAAGAAAATCCACCTGTACCATCAACATCCATAGTCAATGTGTCGGAAGGTGGAGTCTCAGCACCTTTAAACAATCAGAAGAAAACGTTTGAAGAGTTGCCTTTGGAGCAAATAAAGCAAACGCCAAAAATTACAACCGGAAGAAAAAGAATCTGCGTAGGTGCTGAAGTGATCACTTCAGAAGACGCCATTGCTAAGCTTGAAGAAATCGAAAACCAAAGGCTTAGAAAGAAAGTCAAAATAACAAAGACTACGAAAAAACTAACTGAGGATAATAGTAGCGAAGATGGCAAGTTAGAAAAATTAAGACACATTTGAAAACAAAGAGAAAGGGAAGAAAAAGGCAACTAAAAATAAACCCTTATTTGAAGAGGACAGTAGTGATGATGACAGTCTTGATGATATTCAAAGCTTTTCAAGTGATTTTACCATAGATGAAGTGGAAGAGATGAACGAAGAAATTAATTTTCTCAACCAAATACAACCAGACGTGTCAAAAATAAACGTGGGTGATTGGATTGTTGTGAAATTCAATGGGAGGAAACAAATTAAAATGTATGTGGGCCAGCTCACAGAGAAAGAACCGTGTCTAGAGGCAAAATTTTGTAGGAGAACCGGTAAGACATCCACATTTCATTGGCCTGTTGTAGAAGATAGAAGCATAATAAATGAAGATGAGATTTTTATGCATTTACCCTCGCCTACAGTAGATAAAAGAGGAAAGATATTATTTAGCATTGTATTTCACTCATATAATTTGGGTTAAGGGCTGAATTTTTTTTTAGAAATAACAATTTTTGCAGCATATATCAAGGTTAATTATTTACTCTTACCCCAGAAAAGTTTCTTATGCTCCAAGTGCAAAAATGTATCTTAGGTTACACTTGCCCCATACCACAGGGTAAGTGTAACCCAAGGACCGCAAAAATTAAAAAAAAAACACAGAATAAAATTAAAAGCCATGATTCGTTCGAATGTGTGCACATCCTTTAAGTAATGTCTCTTCAGTCAGCTTGCCAAATATGAACAAGATTGAGAGACAGGTTTTCTGGTTAAGTCACTTCAAACAGGAGCTACTGAAATTTGCGGTTCCACTTACCCCGGTGTACCTTAATACCATTTTACAATTTGCACTGTTCCGTTGCTTCGTAGTTATCGATTTTAAGATACAAATGACAGCAGATATTATCTACTGACAAAATACCCGAACTGTCAAAGTCAAATTCTCGGCATTTGTAAATTCGACATATCATCTGCCGTGTTCGTAGTAAAGAAAATCTCTCTGTACATACAAATAACAGCAATGAGATAACATGAACCAGAAAATAACACGTATTGCTTGAGTAAGAAAGAGATAAACATAGTAGCACATATACGAGTAGGCTTGACGCTGATTTTAATTATGACAGATGTCAACCAAACATGCCTACTAAAATAACTTTTTCATATGGTCATCTCTTTCTTACTCAAGTATTCTATTTTGTTGTTCATGTTATCTCATTGCTGTTATACGGAAGGGGCCATAATTATATATAACAGCAATGAGATAACATGAATAACAAAATAGAATGTTTGCGTAAGAAAGAGATGGCCATACGAAAAAATTATTTTAGTAGGCATGTTTAGTTGACAAATGTCATAATTAAATTAAGCGTCAAGCCTTCTCGAATATTTGCTACTATGTTTATCTATTTCTTACTCAAGCAATACGAGTTATTTTCTTGTTCATGTTATCTCATTGCTGTTATATATAATTGTGGCCCCATCGGTATATCGAGAGATCCAAAAAAAAAACTCATCCCCAGCGGGCTGTGAAATTCAAACGTTTGAATAACATGTTGGTAGCACTGTAAGTCTATGTCAAATTCGATGTTGGTAGGTTAGATTTTGCGTCAGTTTTGACACAGACTGACGCAAAACCTAACCTGCTAACCTCAAATTTGACATAGACTTGCAGTGCTACCAACATGTTATTCAAACGTTTGAATTTCACTGTCCGCTAAGGATTAGTTTTTTTATCTCTCGATACAATATAATTACTAGCCCAGACATATTAGATTAAATTTTACCATAACATAGAAATAAATAATGTAAATCTGAAAATTGGTAGAAATATTCTATTTAGTGTGCTGAACAACATACCAAAAGTCCTAAAGCGAAATATGCCGGCTTCATGTAATTTTTGACAAAAGAAAATTAAAAAAAGTTTTTTCCTTAATAATAACGCATATAATTTGCCATTGACCTCTATGGATGTATTGGTAATTACCAACTGAGTTCATATTTTTTTAATTGAAATATATTATGTTCTTTGACAAATTCTGCTTACCGCAGAATGATCGAAGGGCGTAACAACGTGGCTAAACTATAAATCAGTGCGTGTCTACAGCAGACTGCACTTGCATTACTGTGTAACTTATACGCGCGTGGTTTTTTGTGATGTTATTGATATAAATTGGTGATAATAATGGAAAACGTTTGTTTTTACTGTAATAAACTACTTAGTGAAGGAAAGTATGTGGTGGTAGGCAAATATTTATTTAAAAGATTATAAACAAAATCAGCTTTATGATTCAGATGTGTCATTGTCTGCACCTAAACTTTCAACAGATATGGCGATCGAACAGTCTTTGATGCGCCTTTGAAAAGTTCAGGGAGGTCTCACTCATGGCCGTGGTATATCTGATAGTCAGCTAGCATATTTCGTGCTCTCTTTTCGTGGATGTCTTAAAATTTGTAGTTCCGTTGAACTGACTGGTATTACTAGAACTTCAACAAAACAACACGTTGAACTTAGAGATTCAAGAAGATCAGTGGATGCAAAATATTTGAACCTTTTTATAAATTGGCTGTCGACCCGCTCTCCTAGGCAGGAATGTAGTTCCTTACGGTCTTTATCATCTGGGTTTGTTGGAGATCAAACTATTAATTGTCATAATGCAATGGAATTAGGCAACCATGCGATGAAGGCAGTCCTCGGTTGCAGTTCTCCGACATGAAGCTATCAAGAAAAAAATGAACTGTTGCAGATGGTATCATGTGGGTGTAAATCTGAATGCGGGGCTCGGTGTTCCTGTAGAATTGCAGGCCTTGCTTGCTCAATAATGTGCATAAATTGCAGGGGTCGAAGCTGCAGTTACGATACTCCAGTAAATGAAGTTGAAGTCGACGATGATCAAGACGAAATATAAGTAAGCAACCATATTATACTTAAAACGAAAGAAAGGAAAACACTCATTTTGTCGACACTAAGTTTTCGAGTTTTATTCTAAAATAAAAATATATTGTATGTAACATTTTTTTAAATTTTGCTTTTACCTTTTTTGACCTTTTTTCAAACACTAAATAAGCTTGTGGTGGAACAAAGATCCATATATATACGAGCCCTAACCACTATATATTCGGCCATTTCAATGATTTTACTCTACTAACGTTAAAACAGGATTTTATGAGTGGACGGATAACAATTAAGGCACCGCGTTTGCTATTCCGTAAAAAATATTATTACATACTAGCAGTCCAGTGAGACAAATGTCTCATTTAATAAAACAAAAAAGACCGTCCCGGACGGACCAGCGTCCCGGACGGACGGAAATCACGTGATTTCTCGAAAACCGGAAGTGTCACGTGACTGAAATTCGGTTCCTGATCTGACATGACCATTCCAAACGTATAACTTTCATAACTTTTTTCTCTATCTCTTACGGTTTGGCTGCTGAAACAGCGTCCCGGACGGAACAGCGTCCCGGACGGACGGAAATCACGTGATTTCTCGAAAACCGGAAGTGTCACGTGACTGAAATTCGGTTCCTGACCTGACATGACCATTCCAAACGTATAACTTTCATAACTTTTTTCTGTATCTCTTATGGTTTGGCTGCTGAAACAGCGTCCCAGACAAAACAGCGTCCCAGACAAAACAGCGTCCCAGACAGACGGAAATCACGTGATTTCTCGAAAACCGGAAGTGTCACGTGACTGAAATTCGGTTCCTGATCTGACATGACCATTCCAAACGTATAACTTTCATAACTTTTTTCTCTATCTCTTACGGTTTGGCTGCTGAAACAGCGTCCCGGACGGAACAGCGTCCCGGACGGACGGAAATCACGTGATTTCTCGAAAACCGGAAGTGTCACGTGACTGAAATTCGGTTCCTGACCTGACATGACCATTCCAAACGTATAACTTTCATAACTTTTTTCTGTATCTCTTATGGTTTGGCTGCTGAAACAGCGTCCCAGACAAAACAGCGTCCCAGACAAAACAGCGTCCCAGACAGACGGAAATCACGTGATTTCTCGAAAACCGGAAGTGTCACGTGACTGAAATTCGGTTCCTGATCTGACATGACCATTCCAAACGTATAACTTTCATAACTTTTTTCTGTATCTCTTACGGTTTGGCTGCTGAAACAGCGTCCCAGACAAAACAGCGTCCCAGACAAAACAGCGTCCCAGACAGACGGAAATCACGTGATTTCTCGAAAACCGGAAGTGTCACGTGACTGAAATTCGGTTCCTGATCTGACATGACCATTCCAAACATATAACTTTCATAACTTTTTTCTGTATCTCTTACGGTTTGGCTGCTGAAACAGCGTCCCAGACAAAACAGCGTCCCAGACAAAACAGCGTCCCAGACAGACGGAAATCACGTGATTTCTCGAAAACCGGAAGTGTCACGTGACTGAAATTCGGTTCCTGATCTGACATGACCATTCCAAACATATAACTTTCATAACTTTTTTCTCTATCTCTTACGGTTTGGCTGCTGAAACAGCGTCCCAGACAAAACAGCGTCCCAGACAGACACGTCTATTAGATAAAGGATCTTCTAAATTTTTTAGGTTTTTATTTTTGAAAAGTTGAACAACGTTTTTTGCTCAATCATAAAACTCTGTTTCTACGTGAAGGAAATAATATTATTGAAATGGCCGAATATATAGTGGTTAGGGCTCGTAATAGGCTTGTCTGGGACGCTGTTTTGTGTGTCCGGGACGCTGTTTCAGCAGCCAAACCGTAAGAGATAGAGAAAAAAGTTATTAAAGTTATTTATTTGGAATGGTCATGTCAGGTCAGAAACCGAATTTCAATCACGTGACAATTCCGGTTTTCGAGAAATCACGTGATTTCTCGAAAACGCGTTCTATTTGAAAAACGGTCTTTTTTGTTTTATTAAATGAGAGATTTGTCTCACTGGTTGCTAGTTATTATTATTATTGTATACATGTATGATATAAAATACATGAATAGTGAGATATATATACCTATTAAGTTATATACTGATGGCAAAACACGATATGTATAATAATATCCTGTATAAATCCGAAATACCCGCCTATGCCTTTTTTCATCATGAAGCCGACATAGGACCGCTTAGGACTTTTGGTATGTTGTTCAGTATACTAAATAGAATATTTCTACCAATTTTCAGATTTACATTATTTTTTTCAAGGTCAAACCCTAATATGCCTGGGCTATACGGCCTCATCCGTTATATAGTTTGTTTATTTACTATGCTTTGTAGTAAATGTATAAAATTCGCCTAATGAATAAACCAAGCAGAAGAATAATATTTAAAGTTCTTTTAGGTGAAGCTGGGCACACTTCCCAAAAGAAGTCGGCCTTTCATCTATATCAAAAACCTCATTATTCCCATATTATTAATAAAGTATGAACTTAGAGATGCCGAGGATTCCGAACCACAAGATAACCTTCATCTCTTGAATTCTTAATTGACGGACGCTCGGTACGAGTAAACACGATAAGCTTATGTAACTATTATTAAAAAACAGTACGCCAGGAGTTTGTAAATTTCAAACAATAAAATAATGTGGTATAATAATTAAACATTTAGAATAAGAATATGCTTCAACTCGTAAACATTCCAAAATCCGAAACTCGGAACTTTCAGTATATTCCTTTAAACTTAATTGTTTGTTTTTAAATTCATTAATTAGCTACAGAATGCCAATTTTTGAATAGTCAAAGATGTCACACAGGAAAGTTGAAAAAAATGTTAACGTGCTCACCGGCCTATGGAATGCCCAATTTTACAATTCGTCTTACTGGTGCTCCCCATGGGCATTTTAAAAACGTAATTCTTTACAAATGGCCACACAAAAAAAGCCTAAAGGACTTAAATCGCATAACAGTGAAGAGAGAGAATTTTGAGTATTGCTAGTAATTATAGAATCATCGAAGAATTATTGGCAGTAGTAGATCACAACTGAATACTAAGTAAAAGCAGCAAATTCTTAGAAATCATATAAAAGTAGCTACATTTGGGTAGATAGTAGCAGTATCTAGCAGGCCACAGCAAGCAACCAAATAATGCTAACAAGATAACACAACTCCTGTTTATGATGATGAGTTAAATAGATGAATCACAAGAATAGTTTGCCGACTATCGAGTAGATACGAACTGCAAACTACTTTAAAGTCAATGACATTGGTGCTATATTTTTCAGTATTTAAAAAGTGACTTCACAATTCAACGGAATCAGCACGTCTACGCTAATGGCTGACCAATAAACACTTTCGTTTAGATGTGATTAAGCAACCAGTACCCTGCAAAAAGACAGTATTGTTGGGAAAAGGTATTGTGAGTATTTAGTATTCCAGTACAAGGATGAATGAAATAACATTGAAACTAGGTTATTATGCGAGCTATAAACAAAATTCTAGGCACAGCTTAAACAGTAGGTTTTTCCTACTGCTATTAAATAATATAACTTTTTGTAAGTACTCTTATACAGTCAGTCCCTGGATTGACTTCGTAACAGGTATAATTCAATAAAACTTGATATAGAGATGACCGATGACAGTTGGCACAAGCAAAATAGGTGAGGGTAGGTAGCTTTGGAACATTTCGTGTTTCGAATGACAATTAGGCAGTTACCGTTACTTGGAATAATTTGAAATTTTAGGACCTACTCTTTAACTTTTTTGTAATTATACACATAGAATCATAATACTTTTTTTATTAATACTTAAAACACAATAAAATGTTAAAAATATCTCCCAACCTCCTGTTGAGTAGGTGAAATAGAACTGTTGAAGAGAATTGCATAATAAAATCAATAAAATGACTACGTCTCCTAAGTGAACTAATTATTGTAATTGAAATTAATTTCAAATTAAAAAGTAGATGACCAAGCTCTACCAAAACATTGTAGAGATGGCAGCTTCCAGACAATGGCATCCTTTGGCTCATTGCTTGTTACATTAATTTTGAATCAACTGAAAGTAACTAATTTCGATTAATTTAGAATAGTAATTTCAACTCCCGAATTGAAGAACTGTTTACACATTCCCAAAATTCAATCCATTTGCTGTAACCGAGGGTTATTATTCAGGTACCTGCATGTTCGCGTAAAACGATATTAAATTAATTTTGTTTTTCTCATAAACCAGCAAGCAACTATACTGAGAAATTATAAGCTCTCTAAAATTTGGAAAGTGTGCAACGTTACATGGTTAATGAATAAGCGAACCCGCTAATATAATGGTTATTTAAATTTAACACTTAAATATGTCTCACCACCGCTTCTGTCCATTAACTTTAACAACGTGTGCAGGTGAAGCCTCAATAAATGCACACAATTTAACAACGAACGAGGTGAAACCCCGGTTCAAGTTAACACATGAATAAATTTGGCTAGTTAACTTAGCTAAACAAGCCACACCAAACGGTGCCCCGTTGGGAAGGTCCTACTGGGGCCCATGAAAATACCTAGGCAAAGCGAACATCTACCCAGAGCTCGCCTTACGCCTTGCATGGAAATTCCTCTAATAACACAACGTTTCCGCGGGGGGTACGGCATAACAGGATTCCAATAACCTTCAATTGCACTTCGGTGTTGACCATGAAAATTTTGGCCGCTCAAGCTTCCGCCCCAGAAGAAGCTAACGAAAAATACGAATTACGAAGTTACTTCATAAAAGCAAAGAATACTTACTAGGAAAATCTACCCCCAAGCTTAAAAACTGAAAATTACCGGGAGCACGCTCACACGTATTTTTTGAGGTTAAAACATGATATGCTGCCATCCGGGATTTTTACGACCACAACAACAATTCACGAACTCTAGGGCTCGTCCATAGCACACGATGAAGCAATATAAGTCACTTACAGCCCCATAACTACAAAACTCAAAAAGTTGACATGTGATTTCTCTGTCAAAAACACTGTACCGGAAATGCTTTCAGGACCGGATCGAAAGGACGCGGTTGTATGCTAGTCGTCCCAGTCGTAGAAGCACAAGATTCGCTCTTACCTCAATGCGGCTAAGGGATTGTCAATATTACTTTTGTTGTTACCTGTGGAGCTGTAATTATACATGCAAATCCTGCCAGAAGTAAAAACCACACAGTTTACATGAACACATATAATCTAGAAGAAGATATACATTCACACAAAAACATAAAAAGAATACACTACAAAGTGACAATACATAAAGTTTACACTGTCAACAACGTAGTATAAGCTACAATAAATTTCTACGAGCTTAGTGCTCATCTCTACCAGCTTTGATACACGTCTTAAATGCAAGTGTCAAATATTAATGGTTGACGCTAGGTCAAATAACAAACTACGCGCCACTAGTTTAAACTCACGCACAATTCTGCTGAAGCCACCTCTGTTTATTCATATGCCACGAACGTAGCTGTTTGCTGACTCAGGCGATCTCACAGCCTCCGAACAATGCTTGGATCAGCATTGACGCTCCACTATAGGCGTACGATTGCGTGTCAACGAATGACGCAATATTTCGTAGTACCGGAACTGGGTTTCCAGTTAAATGCTGAATTATCGATGCAATCGGTTACTATAGCTTTACATCAATGACCGTTTTTACTCTTTGTGTTATTAGTAAAACCTGGATTTGCCTACCAGTGACGGCGTCGGTCGTATCAAGGGCACACAATTCTTGACGCTGATTCGCACCCCACGGGGTTGTTACCGTTTCCTGCTGTGGACTGCTGTATCTCGAAGGCGTTTCTCCAAGATTGCACTTCCAATGCTTCGCGTGGCATCCCTTTTTGCTTGGGCGACACACACAATTCGCTTGTTGGTGAGCGACTGTCCCCCGCGTCGCTGTTCGAGCACAAATTACTTTGCTCTATTAATAAACGCAAGCAACACTTTATCAGCTGGCTTGCACTATTCGCGAGCTCAGAATATTCGTTACAAGTTTTAAATACATAATTCACTATATAATTGCTACAATGTAAGAACTACAGTTTAGTTTATTCCTAGCAGAATAATGGTTAAATACAAAGGTTACTATTAGTTAGGCATGAACTGAACCGTTACAACTTCGTACGTCACTAGAGCCATGTTTTGTTTAACATTTGAATTTTTTGTAATTCATAAATTTTACTTTTTTAATGTAGTTTTCTGGTTCGGCTGGAATATAGCTAGCCCAGTTTAACGTAAATTTAGTCCTTTTGCTGTTGATAGACTTGGCTTATTATTTATACGTTGGATGACTTCGAAGAAGTCGCTCAGTGTGACTATTGTCACTTGAATATTTGGCAGTTGGCATACTATCATCATCAAAGCCTAGGGCATTGACTTTTACTTCTGGGGTTTCTTCTTTATAAGCTACAGCAACCTCTTTGTTTCTTTTATAGTTTAGGTCTTTCCGAGCTGAGTCCCTATACGATAAGTTGTATTTGACTGCAAGCTAAATAATCTCTGAAGGTAGACGGTTTGTTTGTTGTCGTTGTTGAAAACTAGCGCCCCACTTAGTTTTTTATTTATTAACCTTAAGAGCCGCCGCCTAGTTCTTACCCGTAGCCATAAATTGCTGAAAGTTTTGAGCTACTCCGGGTTGTGATCGCTATTGGCTGCAGGATAGCACACATTTTTTTTTTAATTTTCAATCATAACTAACAGTGTCTATTGGATTCAATTTAAAAACTATTCAAACAATGCGACACCCAAACTACCCCATAATTCAACGCTTAAAAATTGGCGATAACTATTTCGAATTTCTCCAACAGGTACGGTTCTGATTGCATCAATAATCTTGTTTTAAGTATTTCCAAATTATTGTTAAATCTGTTGTTTTACCTTGCTACAAAAGTAATAATTTATAATTGTTTTGGACGAGCTTGGCCTTTTTTTCTTTAAATATACTAGTCTATTTGTATTTTAATAGACATTAAAACCCATTTGACCCAAGCATATGTGTGTTTAAAAACTGGTCTTTCTCTATGAAAAAAATATGTGTACTCGAATAAGTAACTGAATACAGTGGGTACATTGATTGACTGATTGATTTGTCTATGGGAGGGCTATTCACGTCCTTTAGCAGTGCAGCCTCTTGGGTCTATTGTGCGCGAGCTAGGGCTTCCCATTCGAATATTATATGGGAGGTAGTCTCCTTATCCTCGCCACATAATCTGCATTATATCTTCATTATATAACCCTATGTTGTGAAGATGTCTTCTGAAGTGCCAGTGTCCCGTTAAGAGTCCTGTCACTGTTCTGATTTAAGTCTTGCTAAGCTGCAAGAATGCTTTTGTCAGCTTGTGAGGATGGTTACCCACCATAGCTTTACTGTGTCTTTGTCTTGGTGAGAGTCTCCAGTGGTGTGAGTGTTTTGTAGATATCCATTTTTCCACTGCTCTCTCACTGTTTTCTTTGTTTTGCGTTGACGTCGACGTTCTCTTTCTCAGTTGAAGACCATTTTTTCACTTTTGAAAGTAAGTGGTAAGTTGTAATTGCTTGCTATTGTAACAATAAAAGTATCTTTCCAAAGCATAAATAATAAAGAATTGGTTTCGTCAAACACCACATGAGAGTACCCACGTTTTTCTTTCTGGACAGGCGTTAAGGGCATTTATTTGTTCGGTTGTCCCTGATCGTTGCTGTAGCTCTAAAACTCCATGGCTGGTAAAAGAGTTTTCAAAAAGTACAATGTGGCCTAATGGTGTTACAACTGCTTCCAATAAACCCAATTCTACCCTTGAATCCAATGTGATAGACATTTTCTTATCATTTCTGCAGATATTTGTACAGCAACACATGTCAAACGAGGAATGGTAACCACTTGCGGTGTATATCATACAGTCTCTAAAACAAATCTAACTGGCTTCCTTCTGATGAGTGGTTCGGCCGAATGATGTCCAAAATATATTATATTTGCTGCGTTAATAGATAACTGCTCATAGATGATTTCCCACTGCCGGAAGCGCTTATTGCGCATGTACATGTGGTCTCACTTTGAATATTTTACCATTGTTATCAAGCTTTAAGTTCTTCGCTAAATGTACATGCTTTAAATCTTACAACAAATGTACATAAGCACTTCAATAAAGAGACACCAGCACATGATACTATTTTCAACCAACTTTATGATCAAGCCATAAAGAGTACGTCTGCTATATCCAAATAAACATAGTAAATCTGATCACATCTAGGAGAAAATGTAAACCCGAATGTAGTACCAAAAAATTGCAAGAGTATAGCAAATTGAACGAAACGAAAACAGTGGGACCACATCAGTTTAAGCGATCTCGTAACTACACTGTGAACTGCCCAGCCTGAGGAGGCGAGTTCGCATCTCGGTCCGGACAATTTTTTAAGTTAGCGAAACATGCGGAGGCAAATTTATATCTTTTCTCAGCCAGAAATCTAAAATTCCACATTACCGACGCTCTCTGGCCCGTTCATATTCTCCATTACCTACATTGATAAATCGTCGACTCAATTTTAAACCTATTTCCTCCGTCTAGGGTGTTCGCAATAATTAGTTCCCGACTCCTTCACGAATTCTCCTTATGTGAAATCGTCGCACATATAATGTGATACATGTATAAGACAATTAGATAGCGGTTATACAAAAAACATTCCATTCCAACAGTGCTCCGGAGTTTCGATAAGGAGCTCTCATCTTGCTTATTATTCAAATAATTTCTTACATTTTACTGAATGTCATTTTTTTGGTATTTCCCACAAACTTAGTTCGTCAAGGTAATATCGTCTGACTAGTAACAACAATTTTGTGACGAAACTAATCCATTGAGAGTAAATGCTGTTTCGTCCGAAAATACGTATAATGCTGTTAATACAATCCCTTTCGTGTAAACATTTTTTTGGAACCCACAAACAAAAGTTCAATCGCTTTTATTCGTCTTTTGGTTCTAAGGTGAATTAATTTGGGGTTATAAGGAATAATTTTATTCGCTTTAAAAATTCTTTCCAAATGCCATTTACTTACGCCAAGTTGCAGAGTCTTCTGTCTTAATGAAACGTTTCCATTTTCGTTTACGTCGTTTAAGGCCAAAACTGTTACTGCATCAGTTTCATTTAATCGGTTTTTAATATTTTCCTAGCACTCCCGGTTTTTGTCAAGTTTATTATAACAGCTTTAACTGCATTATTGCTTACTGATGCACTTAGAAATCTTTCTTGAAAATGTCTGACCACAATTTGGAAGTGATATTTTACTTTTTCATAAATGTAGTGGAATTTGGCACACAGCTCTAATTTATAATTTGGAATATTTTAATTCAACAACATTTCTTTGTATAAACTTGATAAAAATATCATTTTACCTACAATGGTTTATACTTCGTGTGCAAACTCGGCCATATTTATGTCAGCTGAACTACGGTTTGATATGGATCGATGTTGGACCATGCCGTCATCGACTGCAAATATGCAAACTGTTCGCAAAATTTTTGGTTTATTATACCTATCGCGAAGTTAATTCGGGGACTTACTGTATATATTGTGCAACTATAAACAGCACAATTTGTGTAATAAGATGTAATGTTTAATTTGTATCACATTAGAGATCACCTAGCGAATTGCTTTTATTTAACTAATATTAATGGTTAATCTAGAATTATAACTTGAGTCAGTCAAAGTACCATTATTTTACCAAGAGAATAACGTATTTGAATTATGCCGATCGTAACTAACAGTACTAGTACAGCCAACAGCACATAACTCATGTAGTAAAACACTACGTAAATTGAAAGATCGTGATTATAATGTGTCTGATACTTCAGAGAAACTGCAAAGTCGTTCCATGGACGCTTAAACAAATGTTTATCATGAAATTTAGTAGTGGCACTAATATAAATCATTGAAAATGCATTCTTGATAGTGGATAGCATTTGGAGTTGATCCATAATATGTTTTAAACGCTTTTATCTTCATCCGTGTTGTTATAGCGTCTTAACCAAATTAATTTTAGTATCGTTAAGAGCTTCATTACCGCACTGAGTGCGGTAATGGATATTACCGCACTCAGTGCGGTAATGGAGAGATATTACCGCACTCAGTGCGGTAATTAATATTACCGCATTCTTTTTATACAGTGAACCAGAGTTTATTGATGAAGATAAAATATTGAACAATACACGTTTGCTTATGGCACACAACGAAACTCGTTTGATTGCCGCAAAACTCGGCTCACCGCCTCGTTTTGGCAATCAAACTCGTTTCGTTAAGATGCTCATAATCAAACTTGTATCGTTAATATCTATTATGATTTACTTGAAGCAATTTTTTTTAAAGATTTTGATGTTTTCTGGGGCTTTGTGGTTGCATGCTAAGTAATTTATTTTTAAGTCTCTTAAAATTTCCGTTTCGTTTCGCAGTGGTCTGCGAATTTTTGGTGTTTTTATATTTAAGACAGTGAGAGAGAACGTTGTCAATAAATTTGGATATAAAATGGTTTTTTTGTTTAATTATAAAGGAACTGAATGAAACCGCAAAGTCGAGGAGTCGAAGTTAGGTATCATTCCACGGACAAACCCACCGACTGGCCACAGATCAAAACAAAATACCAGACCTAATTAGTTTCTTCACCTCCAGGAAAATATGAGCAAACGTCGTGAATAGCGGAAGGAACTTCGATCTATGCTCAGATTACCTTCGAATAATACTGACTACAGGGGTAGCGGGTAGGAATTACTTAGGGATAATCACATTCAGAGAATTAAATCGACCCTGCCCTCCATGGATTTCAGGAACTTCTTGGTCCGGAAATCTAGCACCTGCAAAGAGTCGCTTCACCAGGATTATGGGTGAAATCCACAACGGTGGCGCTGGAGAAGATGGCAACCCTGCTTATTAGGATAGTATAGAAGCAAACTTGCAAGCTTTGACTCAGAGTGAGCGCCTGGAAACAGCGTGTGTTCTTCATGTTAGACGCGGCTGCAAATAAAACTCGCAAGCCCGCAGTAAAATAGCATAGAGTTTTAAATCCTAAGTCTCCTTACAAAAATGGCAAATTTTAAAAAGACAGAAGTGTATCCCAGATGGGTTGAAACAATTAGCCCAAGTCCCATACCTTCAAAAAGAAGGTTTGCTTTATGAATTATGGGGGAGGCAGAAACAACCCAAAAGTAATAATGATATAGGTAATCACGAATTTAAGAAAATAGAACTAATCATCGTAGCAACTTACAACTACTGTAGATCATTGCTGCACGACTCACAATTATTCAACTTAGAAAATGAAGCACAAAAACCCAACTGGAATATACTTGGCCTGTCAGGGTTAAGAAGAAAGGGCGAAAGATTACGTTGTAGTCAAGAAACGCATTACTATACAAAAGTCATTAACACGATAGCCGATGTGGTGTAGAATTCCTTGTTAAAAAACACAGGTGGAAAATACAGTTGGTTTCAAATTAATTTCTGAAAGAGTGGGTTATATTAGCATACGAATATCCAGTACATGCAAAATGAAGGTAATTCAAACATATTGATATGGTCATTAAATGATAAAGCATTCAATAACTACAAAAATAGAAAGCAGCTTAAAGTATTGTTTCTAACAGGAGTAATGGTTTCGTTTTATCATTGGAATTTCGGTCTCCTACAACGGTATTTGCAAATCATTTGTAAATAGTCCAGTTTTGGTTGCAATTGTAATAGGAATTAGTCGGAATTTGTCTGACAGAGTTGATTATTGTTATAAGATGTAATATAGGGGTTTGGTTCTTACATATTTGGTCATGTAGTTGAAGACATACACAATGTAAAACTATTAACCTAAAAATATGAATTATGACAATTAGAAAAGTCATAACAAGTAATAAAAGAAAACTGTATTATCATTTGTTTGTCAGAACAAAAGTAAAGTCACTAGATAAACAAAAGGGGTTGTAGAAAAATATAATTTGAATTGACACAAGTACTATTTGAAATCGAATTTAATAGTCAATTTTAGAAGTTAATGTACTGGTATGTACTTATTAATATTGTCATACACCTAAAAAGTATAATAGACAATTATTAGTGGAGAAGTAAAAACTTAGTGTGTGCATCGATTACCACTACAAGGATGTGCTGCCAATTACAACAAGAATACCTGTAGCAGAGATCTGGCGAATAGAAGAGTATAGAAGATAAAGAGCTCGAAGATAGAATCTTACAAAGTGAGTCTATTAACTGTCAATTAAAAACAAGACACATATAAGAGAAAGGTAGTAATATAAAATATACCTGCTACTTACAAAGTTAATAAAAATTGAATTCAATTGAAACATAAATTAGATAATAATAAAATTTGTGAACAGACTATCTAAAATTAAAGTACCTGAAATTAAGTATTTATCAGATATTATTAACAAAGGTGTTAAACGTATGATAAAAGCAACTATTGTTTACTTAATAAATACAATTGTCTTATATTTTGCATTATAGTTATTCATGGTTTATGTCTTAATCTGATTTTAATAGTAACCTTGAGATAGAGTCGAATAACTAAGGTTATTACAATTACATGATAAAGACTGTGGGCAAAAGGTAAGAGTGAAATCGAAAGTTTAAATAAAACCTTGAAAATAAGAATTAAATTAAATTAAATTAAATTAAATAAAGCTATTAGACCACAGCAATAAATGGCGCCCAACGTGGGGCTGCAGAAATTAATGATCAAATATTAACCCTACAGGGGGCGCGTGAAATTTTTAAACATCTTAAAATGCCAGAGAAAAGGATTACAAGAAGAAAACAAACAGTAGAAGAAGTAGAAGCAAGACGAGCAGAAATGGAGATCACAGAAGAGGTAAGTTCTGAAGAAGTAAGCAGAATGGAAGGCGATGTAACAAGAACTGCTGAAGTTTCAAAGGAAAAGCAATATGAACAAATGTCAATGATATAAATGATGAGGCAAGAATTTAAGAAGGAAAATGACAAGATGCAACTGTTACAAGAAGATATTAAACAAGGACGAGATGAAGCAAAACAGAGTAAGCAAGAAATGCAAGAAGATAGGAAGAATGATGAAGCAAAAAGGCAAGAAGAATTTGAACGATTACAATAAAGCATATTTAAAGTACAACAATAGCAAGAAGGAAACCTGCAACGGTTAGAAGTTAAATTGTTACAGAGACAGGAAGAAAAACAAGAGGAAATCAAACAAAGCATATTAGAAGTACAGCAAAAGTTAGAAGATAAGCAGTATAAATTGAGCCAAAGTCAACAAGAAATCAAACAAAGCATTGTACAATTAGAAGAGAAGATGCAGGAGAAAATAAACATGAACAGGCAGCAATTAGAAATGAAAATTACAGAATAAGAGCAAAAGTTTGAAGGAAAAATCCAAAAACAGCAAGAAAAAATTAAGAACATCGACCAATCAGTAAAAGAAACGCACCTGGTTATTCATATAATTATGGAAACTGAAATAATTTAGGACAAGACCCAGGACGAAAGTAAGAAAATGCAAACAGACAAAATATGATAATTTTAAGAATGGGAACAATTAGCCAAGAAGGATTAATTATACCGAATACAGGCAATCAGCACCAAAGGGTGAACAAGAGCAGCTGGATGTGTATTCAGAAGAAGCACATTCTAGCAAAAAAAAAAGTCAATTATCCAATTAATTTCAAATTAATAACAACTATTATAGGGGGTATGAATGATTTATTAATGCAGGATGATGAAATTTTACCATTTGTACTAATTAATTTTAACAATAAAAATTATTCCGCATTATTAGATAAAGGTGCCCAGATATCTTTAGTTAGGGAACAAGTAGTTTTGGAAAATAAAAGTGTTATTGAAAAGCAAATTTTTCAAATTCTTCATGTGGAATTATATGCGAGTAGTATTGCGGCAGAGAAACTGGAGCAACCTGTCAATCAAACGATTAATTAAATCCGCGAATTAAATCCGCGGATTAATTCCGCGGTTTGATCTAATTAATTTCGCGGTTTGATCTAATCAATCACATATGAAGTTTGATATGTAATTTACATATGTGCTACTGATTAAATTACGCATTAGATTTTTTAATTTGCTTCTGGAATTACGCGTCGGACTTCGGCGGCCATCTTGGATTTCTGGCGGGAATATTTGAAATTTGAATTTTTTCCGATTTTTTTCTAAGTTCCATTATTTGAATTTTAAACTTCCCGGGCGTCGGCCAGCTTGGTGCGCGCGCACTTCTCACGGCTGTCGTTTTTAATTTTGAATTTTCCCGGAAATATTTGAAGTTCAAACTGGTAGATCTTCCGTCTCCCTCATCGAAGCTGCTGTCTCTCTCTTGCATTCCCTCGCGGAAATATTTGAATTTAAAAAAAGCTTCCTGCGATGTCCCATGGCTGGAGTCGAACCAGCGATCACAGCATTACGAGTACGAAGCCTTAACCAACTGGGCTATCGAAGCGATCGAGGTTAAAGGAATTAAACATGGTCACTTGCGTGTCACGAGCCCAGCTTTAAACAAACTATTTTTCAAAAAAGGTTATTTATGAAATTGGAAATGCATTGCCTGTGTTGTTAAATGACTTGTAGTAATTTTAAAAAACTGATTTTACGGTTGGATGTGTCATAATTGATAATTTTATAATTTGTGCCTGCTATATGGCTGGATTAACGAGACCCCCATTGTCCCTACCTACTATTGGAAATTTCCGTCTAAGTTCCCTTTTTAAAACAGGTCGGTGACTGTGTTTTGTTTGGTTTTAAAGGTTTGAATATTGTACCACTTAGCTGTTCTGACATTACACTTCCATACCCATATTATAAATAAATTTTAAATGTTATTTTCGACTGAGTTTTAGCCGTTTATAAATTACAACAGCTAGTTTAAAATTAAATGGGCGATCGGTCACAATTATATATATCCGCAATAACATGAACAAGAAGATATACGTATTGCTTGAGTAAGAAAGAGATAAACATATAATCCGTTCACGACCTTTTTGGGACAGAGTTGGCTATTATTTTTTCTTTTCATGTTGGACTAACTGATTCGGTGATGTAGCGGATGCAACTTTTTTTCTGTCAGTGTCTGTTCGACATTTTCTTGCCACCACATTGCCAAACTTATTATTTTAATATTCGTAAGAAAATAAATGCTTTATCAAGTGTGTAAAAGTAATTTTAATTTCCGTCAAAGGAAAAATCAAAATGCCCAATATAATTTTGTTACAACAAAAAATTTTCCATTAAACGATGCTAGTTGCAGTTTAAAAAGGACAGACCAGATCTAAAAGAACACGAGTTGATGTAGAGACTAGAGAGAGATCCGGCAACAATGTACCTATTCAGAAAATATAACCTTAAACTGAAAACAACCTAACCTAACAGAAAAAGTGTCAGTTTGCATTAGGGAGTTTAGTTGCCGCAGAGGTACTGCCAACAAAAATACTAGATGGTCATAGCCTCACCTGACCCAAAAAGATCGTGAACGGCTTATATTAGCAAGTATTGGAGAAGGCTTGACTAATTTTAATTATGACATTTGTCAACTAAACATAAAATAAATTTGAATAAAAGCACGCAAAATTACGAAAATACGTAGAAAATTTATAAAAATCGGCATCTTGTCACATTAAATTCTGCAAAAACGACAAAAAACAATATTTTTATACAACTTTCATCGAAAAAATAGTAAAATTTTACGAAAATACGTCTGTGTTGATGACAAATGAAAATAAATTTGAATAGAAACACGCAAAAATTACGAAAAGACGTATGTGTTGACCCCCAAAGTAACAAAAATTTGAATAAAATCACGCAATCATACAGCATCTCACATAAATTTTCACAAAAATCGACATCATGTCACATAAATTATACAAAAACTGTCATCATATCACTTGAAATTATACAAAAAACGACATTTTCATTCAATACACGATGAAAATTGAACAGAAATCACGCAGTCATACAGCATCTCACATAAATTTTCACAAAAATCGACATCATGTCATATAAATTATACAAAAACTGTCATCATGTCACTTGAAATTATACAAAAAACGACATTTTTACTAAACACACGACGAAAATTGAACTACAGTTTTGTAAATTGCTAGCGAATTTTTAGAAATAAGACATTCTGCTGTACATTTATATTTATATTATTAAGTATTATACGAAATAAGAACAATATATTTGTTTATTACAAAGTGTTTGTGTTTTTTATTTCTACTCTGCTTTGTTTTTTCTCGAATCTGCAATAATTACAAAGTCTAAAGCTAAAATATTAGTATTTGCAGTTATTTTACAGTTACAAAGTGTAAAATTTAAAAAAAATCAATCTACGATTTCATAATGGCGTGATATAATTTAAAAATTGTGATTTCTTTTAATGTTGAGCGACACATTTTATAAAAAGTGTAAAACATTTGCAAATTTTTCAACGAAATTGTGTGTTTTATTCAGGTTTATGTTAATTTGTGATCAACATACATATATTTTGTATAATTTCAAGTGTTATGATGGCAGTTTTGTAAAATTTTAAGTGAAATGACGGGGCCAGAACATTTTTTCAACAAAATTACGTGTTTTTATTCAAATTTATGTTAATTTGTGGACAACATATATATATTTTTCAATGAAATTACGTGTTTTGGTGGTGTCAGAATATTTTTTTCAACGAATTGCGCGTTTTTATTTAAAAATTATGTTAATTTGTGGTCAACATACATATATATCCGTCAAAAGTATAAGATTTTTTGAATTTTGTTTATCGAAATGATTGTGGTAGTACATTTTTTCAATGAAATTGCTATTTCTTTTAATTTTGAGCGATGCATTTTATAAAAAGTGTAAAACATTTGCAAAATTATGCATAGTTTATGTAACATGATGTCGATTTTGTAAAAATTTATGTGAGATGGCGTGTAATTGTGTGATTTTTGTTCAATTTTCGTCGTGTGTTTAGTAAAAATGTCGTTTTTTGTATAATTTCAAGTGACATGATGACAGTTTTTGTATAATTTATATGACATGATGTCGATTTTTGTGAAAATTTATGTGAGATGGCGTGTAATTGTGTGATTTTTGTTCAATTTTCGTCGTGTGTTTAGTAAAAATGTCGTTTTTTGTATAATTTCAAGTGACATGATGACAGTTTTTGTATAATTTATATGACATGATGTCGATTTTTGTGAAAATTTATGTGAGATGCTGTATAACTGCGTGATTTTTGTTCAATTTTCATCGTGTATTGAATGAAAATGTCGTTTTTTGTATAATTTCAAGTGATATGATGACAGTTTTTGTATAATTTATGTGACATGATGTCGATTTTTGTGAAAATTTATGTGAGATGCTGTATGATTGCGTGATTTTATTCAAATTTTTGTTACTTTGGGGGTCAACACATACGTCTTTTCGTAATTTTTGCGTGTTTCTATTCAAATTTATTTTCATTTGTCATCAACACAGACGTATTTTCGTAAAATTTTACTATTTTTTCGATGAAAGTTGTATAAAAATATTGTTTTTTGTCGTTTTTGCAGAATTTAATGTGACAAGATGCCGATTTTTATAAATTTTCTACGTATTTTCGTAATTTTGCGTGCTTTTATTCAAATTTATTTTATGTTTAGTTGACAAATGTCATAATTAAAATTAGTCAAGCCTTCTCCAATACTTGCTAATATAAGCCGTTCACGATCTTTTTGGGTCAGGTGAGGCTATGACCATCTAGTAATTTTGTTGGCAGTACCTCTGCGGCAACTAAACTCCCTAATGCAAACTGACACTTTTTCTGTTAGGTTAGGTTGTTTTCAGTTTAAGGTTATATTTTCTGAATAGGTACATTGTTGCCGGATCTCTCTCTAGTCTCTACATCAACTCGTGTTCTTTTAGATCTGGTCTGTCCTTTTTAAACTGCAACTAGCATCGTTTAATGGAAAAATTTTTGTTGTAACAAAATTATATTGGGCATTTTGATTTTTCCTTTGACGGAAATTAAAATTACTTTTACACACTTGATAAAGCATTTATTTTCTTACGAATATTAAAATAATAAGTTTGGCAATGTGGTGGCAAGAAAATGTCGAACAGACACTGACAGAAAAAAAGTTGCATCCGCTACATCACCGAATCAGTTAGTCCAACATGAAAAGAAAAAATAATAGCCAACTCTGTCCCAAAAAGGTCGTGAACGGATTATATGTTTATCTCTTTCTTACTCAAGCAATACGTATATCTTCTAGTTCATGTTATTGCGGATATATATAATTGTGACCGATCGCCCATTTAATTTTAAACTAGCTGTTGTAATTTATAAACGGCTAAAACTCAGTCGAACATTTAAAATTTATTTATAATATGGGTATGGAAGTGTAATGTCAGAACAGCTAAGTGGTACAATATTCAAACCTTTAAAACCAAACAAAACACAGTCACCGACCTGTTTTAAAAAGGGAACTTAGACGGAAATTTCCAATAGTAGGTAGGGACAATGGGGGTCTCGTTAATCCAGCCATATAGCAGGCACAAATTATAAAATTATCAATTATGACACATCCAACCGTAAAATCAGTTTTTTAAAATTACTACAAGTCATTTAACAACACAGGTAATGCATTTCCAATTTCATAAATAACCTTTTTTGAAAAATAGTTTGTTTAAAGCTGGGCTCGTGACACGCAAGTGACCATGTTTAATTCCTTTAACCTCGATCGCTTCGATAGCCCAGTTGGTTAAGGCTTCGTACTCGTAATGCTGTGATCGCTGGTTCGACTCCAGCCATGGGACATCGCAGGAAGCTTTTTTTAAATTCAAATATTTCCGCGAGGGAATGCAAGAGAGAGACAGCAGCTTCGATGAGGGAGACGGAAGATCTACCAGTTTGAACTTCAAATATTTCCGGGAAAATTCAAAATTAAAAACGACAGCCATGAGAAGTGCGCGTGAAACTTAACATAGAGAAATGTGAGTTTCTGAAAGATGAAGTTATTTACTTGGGTTATATAATAAACAGAAATCGAGTTAGTATTAGTGAAGACAGGATAAAATTAATAAAAAGTTTTCTTAGGCCCAAGAACATAAAGGAACTAAGAAGATTCTTAGGAATGTTAAACTACTATAAGAAGTTTATACCAAAATATTAAGATTTAACAGTACCTTTATTAGAATTGCTCAAGAATAACAGAATGGCAAGATGTAGAAGAGAAGTATTTTGAATCTTTAAAAGAAAGTTTTTATAATAATTTGTTGGTAATCTGGTGTGATACAAGCACACAACTTCCTTTCATAGTGATTTTATAATTAGCCAAAATTTGATTTTTAATCTTTAACTTTCTAGTTCAAGAGACAAATTTTCTTTAAAATTTTAAGCTGAATTCAAGAATGTAATAATATACTGGGTGTTCTATTTAAAATAAAAGTTAATAAAAAAAATTGGAAAAGAAAGCAAAAGAAACCCATTTTAGAGGTATTCGACTGAAAAATTGCCTAGCTCACATCAATACACATTAAAACTTTAATAAAATTGTAAAGTTTGAAAAAAATCGTTAGAGCCGTTTTTGAAAAAATCCAAAAAAACTGAAAAATCACAAGAGTAAACACCTACTTCCGGTTATGCGATTTTCTTCAAAAGCTTGCTGTCGCATCTAGATAGTACACAAAACTTATATATGAAGTTTCAACGTCATACCTCTTTTCGTTTTGAGATATTCTGTTCACAAATAGACACACAGACAGACCGACACACAGACAGAGCAATGAACAAAAACATGTTTTTTGGGTTCAGGGCACTTTAAAACGTGAAGATCTGTTGAAAACTCAATTTCGAATTTTTAGGGTGAATCCAATACTTCTTTTATCGTAAGCAAATGCTCGAAAAAAAATATATTTCGACGCCTATGAATTCGAAACAAGCGAAGATATGACAAAAATGTATAGAACATTTTTTGTAGAGAATTTACTCTTCTTTAATTTTGATAACTGCGTATTTTGCTCAAAAGTTGATACTAATCGAGATATTCACTAATATTAGGAAAAATATAAAAATTTAGACCTTTTTTTAAGCATAGCGGTTAAATCCGGGCCTGTCAAGGGGTGCAAAATTAATATATATTTTCTGAGTCCCAACAGAACAGATTAAAATTTATTCCAGCTTGTCCGGAATTATTCCCGCTAAAATGTACTTGTCGACTGGCCTAAAAAGGAAATGTTAGCGATTGTTCATGCAATAAATAAGTTAAAGTTTTATCTAAGTGGAAATCAATTTTTAATAGAAACAGATAATTCTGCATTGCCATTCATGAAATAGAAAATTTTTATGAATAATAGATTACATAGATGGGCATTATTTTTACAGCAGTACAATTTTGATATAAAACATCGAGCAAGAAAACTAAATATTACAGCAATATATGCACATACAACTAATCGTGAGGGTGAAGATGTCGAGCTTACGCAGGAAGATATTTCGAATGTCAGAAGAGGAATAGATTGTGACTATGATATACTAATTATAGGGGATTTCAAAGCCGTTGTGGGACAACGAAAAGATGAAGAAGATGTATACCTAGAAAAGCACGGATTAGGTGTAAAAAACAACAGAGGAGATATGCTGGGAAACGTTTTTGAAAGTCAAAATGTATACTTACACTTTTTTAACAAAAAATACAAACAAAGAGGGCCTTTAATCACACCAGATGTCAGACCTACAGATAACATGGGATATAGGATATGTTACGGTATTAAAACAACTTTACGACACCCACCCAAGGTGAGCATCGCACCACGGAATCAGTCCTGGAAAACTGGCACACTTGCCCTGAGATTTGCTAAAAACAGGCTAAAGGCCACGGCTGGAACGCTCAGGGAGTCGGGCGTGAGTCACACGATACGTTCTGGGCAAGCGTGTTGAGGCATATATATATAGGGTACGTCAAAATTATAAGGGCGCCACCAAACCTGACTTCAAATGGGCTCGGGTAACCGGGCTTGGACGGTTAGACGAGGCAACAAGTACGCTAGTTGCTACTGGATAAGGGTACTCGAGAAGTATCGAACTCGGATGACAAAATCGATAATTTGAGGTTTGAATCGTTGGTTCGGGTTTGTGCTGCCACTGCGGGGGCGGCTGCCCCGCTTACCTGAACACTCCACTACTCAGAGGTCGTCGTACATCTAATCGTGACACTAGCTGCTTATTCTAAAAAGTAAAGCATGCAGGGGTTGTACACAGTAATAAGCCCCGCGCTTGCACAATAGTCTATTGAATGACGTTATACAGGATCAGGCAACGAATGGGTCACCATACTAAACCTAGGGCTTAACGTAAACCCCAGCTGGAGGTAATCGCACTATAACTAAAGCGTACAAATGTTACACACAAAAACAATATCCAAATAGAGTATTACAAGAAAGCGTTCGAAACGCCTAAAATTAGCAAAGCAGCGAAAGTCAATGTTTGCACAGTTACAAACCAAGAATGTACTACTGAATGAATGCGACCAAAGTCCATCGCTTACACGGCACATTCGCGTAAAAGGGGTCACTAAGTTACATAATCTCTTTAAATGGTACCTGGTATTTATTCTGGACTTCTCCTGAGCAGTACGGGTGGCAGTCAGCAGCGCCTGCATTTGCAAGCACATCTCCTTGGGCAAAGATTCCGCCGAATAATGGCGTAATATTTCAATGGAGTCACTCACATGGGATCGGTGTGACAGAAACGTATGGGCATTATTCACGTCCTGCAGCGAGTCCCCAACAACTTGTAGGAATGAAAGAACCACTCCTTTTCACGACCTATACCCACGGGAAACACAACTAGCCTTCGCGGCAACGACACAAACAACCAACGGCAGGCGCCCTCAAGCGCCGAGACGCAAGAGAACGCCTCCCACGGTAACACAACAACTAACTGTTCTCTTCAGCCGCCTGAGATCAACTGCCCAGCAAGAAGCGTTACGACGCCCGAAGTGGCGTGAGCCAAAACGGCGTTACCACGTGACTCTCGACAGCCAATGGCGATGCGCCCAATAAAACAAATACGTTCCGGTGACAAAGAGAGCGCGAGGCCCCGCAGTCACACGCGTTCAAAAGGGTGTTCCAAAAGATCCAAGCGCGTCTACATACAGGGTACTCGAAAACGAATGAGCACGGAATGAGCTTGCGTTTGTGACTAAGGGCCAGTTCTACAATCCAAGGATAAAGTTATCTGGGGCATAAATACCCTAGAAACGATTGTTGTAACAATGAAAACTATGACAATTATACCTCGGATAGCTTATTCTAGGTATATACTTGCATTGTAGAACCGGCCCTAAAAGTTAAAATAGGTTTTCGATATAACTAAACTGCCCTAAAGGCGTGAAATGTAATTCAAATTACTGCCGACGGCAAAATGGCTTAACAGATACTCTCTTTTACAAAGATGGTTGTACAAGATGTGATGCTACTAAACTTATTCAGTGCCGAAACTGACCATCGTTTCGTTAAAACTACGATAAATTAAGAAGGACGAGACGAATAAGGCATAGACGGAAACGTAAAAATCTAGTCTATGTCAATAAAATTTAAGAAAACAAACACAAATACAAAAACAAAACTAATGAACACAATGCGTAACATCGAACCCATTAAACAAGACCTACACATGCTATATAAACTACTCACAATCTCCATAACAGAAACAGACAGTAATATTGCAAGTAGAACCGATTCGAAACCCAACAATATAACTACAGAAACCAAACAAATAATAGAAAGAAAACTACAGCTATATAAAGAGGGCAAATACGGAAGAGAACAATACAGAATAGTAAAACGAGATGATCGAAAAGTGATTCGAAAAGTTTTAGAAACAACATATGAACAACCAATATAAGACATAATTGAAAGAAATATAAATATGAAATGTCTAAGACGACAGTATGAAAAAGTTGAAGTGATGGTTATTAAAGACAACGGAAAAGAAATTAGAAATAGATGAGATGGTAGTTGTCATAGAAGAATTTTACACAACACTCTAACAGTTCACAAATTCAGAATACTCAAAGACACAAAACAAACACCGAAATAATTAATATATAAGAATCAAAGGAAGTGCCTGATAAAAGTGAAGAAGACATCATACATACATGCTCCACAAACAGAGAAAACAGATTAGAAAAAATCTCTTTATATGTAAGAAGACTGTTATACAATTACTGTGTGCTAGCAGTTCTATCATGCTGAACAGACATGGACTTTAACGAAAACAATGATAAAAAGGTTGTAAAATCCAAAGGGTAATAAAAGTAGAAGAAATAAATATAAAGAAAGTCCCAACGTGCCATACACAGCAAGTTACATCTGTACAATCAAGTAGGTATTAAAACCAATATGTAAATGCGGTTGTCAATTTTGGGGCTCTGCCAGAAATATCAACACCAAGAAGATCCAAATTTTTTTGAATAAAGTGCTAAGGAAGATCGTACTGCATACCGCACTGCACCCTTTAGACAATAACGCGAACCTTTCTAGGACTCTTCATCAATAGGTCCCAACACGTCACTATGAATAAGCTCCAATTTTGACTATGTCCTCTTACCCTACTTGCTGCTTTTCAGTTTCTTCTTCTTGCCATCATTAGCCAGCAATGCTGATCGACGATGATGCATCCTTTGCTCTTCGCCTTTCACTTTCACCGAGCAGGGCAACCTTACCTTCATCGAAAGTGGTCCGTTCCTTCGACTATTGCTTGCTAGAAGAAGCTAGTGCTACATAGTCAGACGAGACACCATGCATCATGATAAAGGTAACCCATTTGACCTCCATAAGTTTGCCCTATCTGCAAGCTTTTGCGCTGTTACGAGGGTATCTGTTCTATATTCTTTTTTTAATGAGACACTGTTCTGCTTCCTACTGAACGATTTTTAAGTAATTTCGAAGACGGTGGACATACTGAGTCTATCAAGCGCCCTTTTCACCATATTTCTTTTACATTTCTCGCACTTAAAACGTAGACATAGCAGTTCTGCTTCATAGCAATCCCTAGAAATGTGTTTATCCAACGCCTCTTTATTATGACACAATTGTGTCGATTTTAGTTGAATTATATAGGTCATAACTCACATGTTACCTACATGTACTATTTGTAACTCACTCCTGTGCCACTTAGAATTTTCACAACTGTCAATACAAAATACAATGTTTTTTTTGGTAGTTATTGAGTGGTTGGATACAATTTTGTATGACGCGCGTGTGTTATTACAAATAATTCACCAGAGAAATTACCCCACTCGGTCTGGCAGCCTCGCCGGCTCAACTTGCTTATTTGCAATATAACACATTTTTACCATAAATAACGATTATTGGAACGTTTAATGGATAAGAATTGGAATTTGAAAATAATATGTTGTACTAGCAAGCCTGATTTGTTTAGCAACTGTTTTAACTGTTATGGTTTTCTTTTGTAAACCTAATAGTGGTTCTGTAAAACTATAAAACACATTGCCACGCAAAAAATTTTGCGCATTTACTTTATCGTGTACAGTCTATATATTTCTAGTAGGTACATATTTTTGTATAATCTTTTTAGTTAAAATGTTCCAACATAGCACCCTGTAGGTATATTTAGCTTAGTTAGCTACACATGCGAGATTATATTTGCTATTAAAAACCTAGCAGTTGCAAGGCCAATAAAACAAATGAATCAACGTTTTATTTAACGATTTTTGGCCTATGCGAATTGCCCAAGGTGTAGAAGTGACATTACTACTAACATACAATACATACAAACCAATTTTCCTTGTTGCTATTTCCATTCCAAGAATAAATATGAGTGAGGCTTCATATGACGTCGGTATGTACATTAACAACTCTTCCACCTTGCTCCAAGGCCGCTACGCCTTCTTTGTGCAAAATTCATTGCAATTGCGAATCTATAATAAGTTTCCTTTAAACCACTAGACAATCTCATACATATTGATGTCGCACAACATACCGGTGTAATCAGTCTGCATTTATTATTCTGATATGTGATTAATTACTAGATTACACATATATCAGCAGTTATACATATTGATTGTTATGATCGTGTTTTTATTTCTAGAATTTTGGGTTGATTCGTTTAGTTTTTGTGCAGGAATTCGACATAGGTTGGCAAGCACGTAATTGTATTATTTTATTACCGGGAACCTGCTACGAGAAACATGTTTGTCAATGTTAAATTTTTAAATATTATTCTTGGGAAATATATTTGAATATACTGTTCAATAATGACATAGTTTAAAGTTAAATTCGTTTCTTTGTCATTTCGTCATTTCTAAATTAAAGAAAAACACGTCTAAGCCTGCTGTGCACTTTATTACACGTAAATTTATCTGATGACATTTAATGTCTGCCCAAGATTTTCCAATGTAAAGCCATCATTAATATTGTTAGTTCAAGCGTCACTGAGATGGAGAAAGTTCTCTTGTGCTAGTTTATACTGCATCAGTGCGTCAGCAGTAAACCCTTTCAATATTTAAAGCTAATCACCTGCATGCGGTTTCTTAAACTGTTGTAAACAGTAGGTTATATTTGCATTTAATGGCAAATCAAAGGTTATATTTAATGTGTAATCCTCAAAATTATGCAAACAATAAATTTAGAATAAATGTAGAATAAATTCAAGAAGAAATTTATTATATCTGGGGTTACATATAAACACAAAAACCACGTAAATATAAAACAAGAAGAGTTCAAGCAGGAAATAGGATCTACTACCAATTCAAAGATCTCATACATTACAACAACACTAAACTTAGCATATAGCGATGTATGATAAGACCTCTGGTAACCTAAGGCTGTAAAAGCTGGGCTCTTTTCAGTAAATCAGCGAAATAAACTTAGGCACACGGAGAAATATATTAAGATACAACCACGAATTGGATGAGCTAATAAAAAAACTGACATAATTCTTTTCATCAAAGCGGGTATCTTTCGGAAATGACACGCAACAGGATGGCCAAAGTTATCATGGAATGAGATCCCGAATACGGCAGATCGCGAATAAGATCGCCATAAAGGTGGAAGGAAAGATTGTAAAAGAGACTACCATCGATAAAGGGTTGTAACGCTGAAGTAAGTACATTTAACACGAGATTTACATTATTTGATATTGTCGGGAATGAAATCGTTACTAAAACAAAAACAACCGGTTTGAGGAATCTAAAATGGGTTTTTTGCTACTTCAAAATAGAGATACGTCGAGAATATATTAGAGTGGGGGGCCATAAGGTTAAAACCCAATTTCAGGTCTTCACGACGTATCTAACATTAACAATACGTCACTGGAGTCGCAGGGAAAATGATGGATTGTTCTCGATCACTTAACTTTACTCTCAGCTGCTGAGTTTGCTATAAAACACGTTCTACACTTCTGCCTTACGGCAGAATACAACAAACCACCCAATAATATTTAAATACTATAATGAACACACCAAGTTACAAGAAATTCTTGTGCAAGAATCCAAAGACCAATTTCAATTAATTATTTCCTTTTGTCACATTACGAAAATACAAACTATAGAAATATTGACCTAAACAGCATACAAAAGTTACTCAAATAAATTTTAAGATGGAGGAAAAATTTAGTGTCCGGCACGTTTGTTCACAGATGTGTACGAGACCCGTAGAACAATTAAGAAGAAATGCACCCTTGAGATGACCAGTTTGTACCGTGGGTACGTTTGGGATTTGTTCTCTATTTTTATTCCAAATGTATGGAGTACTAGGAAGTATTCCCATCTTTCTCAAGCCGCCGTTGCTGTAATTTCAACCAAGATGCAGACCGTGCGAATTTCATTTCCATTTCCATAATTAGGTTATGCGCGTTGTAGTTCCGCTAGGATAACATAGAAGCGGCATGTAGATTCTTGCTCTCGATCACCTTATTCGCCACCCGAAACGCTCCCGCTTGTTATAGCTCAAATATGTTTCGCGAAGGCTTAAGACTTTTTGCAGAATTTCTGCAAGCTTGATTCCCTTCCCTCGATGCATCCTGGTGAAACGACGCCGTTGCGCTCCGGAAAACCACATGGCCATGACTGCGTTAGGACATTAGCTCATTTTGCAACTTTTACGTATCTGTGAATTGTGATTAAATACAGTGCGAAAGGAAATTTCCTTTGACTTTAGGCGGACAGCAAAAATTGCAAATCTTATTTGATGCGGCATTGTATATGTTTGGCTTTATTTTATCATAGGCCTCGCAACAGGTACACATCGTGGTTCAAGTCAGAGAGCGTTTTGATAAACGCCTACAGGATGCTTATTAATTAGGACATAGAGTAAAAATAGTAAAGAGATCCAGCCTTATGAAGTAAGGCGTAACGACTGCGTAATGGATTGTCTATATATTGCTATGATATCCCCGCTGCCTTATTTATCTTTGCTAATTATATAAATAATAACTGGGTTATGTAACCTGTAATTGCACCGTACCTATCAAACCAAACGTTGCTATAGAAGCAGGGGATACACTTACCTTACCTGTGGTTAAAAATTATATTTGGGCTGGGAATACTACCAGCCGAGCTTATTTTATTTATGCAAATATATTTTATACCAAACTAGCATATGACTCAATGGTTAAAACAAATTGTCGCTCGGGGTTCAATAAAAATTAAATAAATTGCTTGACTTTCATTAAATTGGCAACAGCTTATCTGCCATTTCGTGGCTTCCTAGGGATTTTTATGAAATCAAAGGAAATACTTTTTATATTACGGTGAAATTTTGGTCTTAAATTGTCTTTCACATTATTATGGCAACAAACATTTAACAAACTAACGAGCTAAATATGGGGTGTCTCAAAATGAGCCGTCATTTTAATTTTTTAATAAAACGCATTATTTAGTGGAAAAGTTCTAAGTTTTTTGTTGCAACATAGAGTGCAGATACGGAGGTTGTGTTTGGAAAATAATATCCATCGAATGGCCATCCCGACTTTGTTGGCAAATGTTGATTTTTTTATGAAAATTTTGATGACTTTTTGGTATAATTGTGGACTAATTGCGTCGAATTTCTTCCTAGAGGTCTGTGGATCATTGACGTACACTTTATCCTTAAAAAACCCCCGAGTGTTCTGAACTGAACCAGAATTCTCAAATTTATGGATTAATTTCACCACAGTGCTGCGAGACCTTCTCACCATTTTTGTAGTAAATTTTTACAACCTACGCGTTGCTTGTTCGCGTATCTCTCCATGACTAAACTTCAGGTTTCCTCTTTACAGCTGGAAAAGTTCGTCACAAAAAAAATTGCGGCAAATTTAAAATGATTGCTCATTTTGGGACTCCCGTTACAGTAGAAGTAAATGAACACGCTATCGTACTCTACTGGTGTCATCATACGATCGCTGGGATTTCTGCGTCGAAGCAAGATGAATTTTTGATAAACTTCCTTAAAATGGCCGCCCTCAGAATCACGGTCACACTGCTTAGATATCTATGAAGTAGCTATAGCCGATGTGCACGTGCTCCAAACTCATTAGGACAGCTGCTACACCCTCTCATTAGGGTAAGCACTTTTGTTAATTAGTGAAGTTTATTAGCGTAATAAAAACAACCACTTCCGTAACAGATTTTTAATGTGAAGAAATGTTCGTGTCAAAGTACAACTTTATTTACATGGTCAAGACATTGACTAACATAATGGTTAATAAGAACAGATGAATAACAATGATAATAGACAAAAAAAGTTCTTTTATAACTCCCAAAGTTTAACACCATCAAACCAAGCATAAATTGTTTAAATAAAAGCTTAATTGGTCAGCCGTATCTACGTCGGGCCTTTAGTGATTGGCTAAACAACATCGTGTGATTTGCTGCCTGTTTTAAACAATAAAAGCTTTACATGGCAAAGTACGTTATAAAAACGCGGCAAACACTTTAAAAACGAGGGAAACTCACATTTTAATTAATTCTACACCCAGATCTCTAAGTTACACTAAAATTCATATGCTTCGGAAATATGTTACATGCAGTTCTCCAGGTTTTTTTACTCCGCCAGTGCCTTGACAACGTGCTCCATGACCACCACGTGGTTTTCCAGTAGGCTGTGCTCATAGAACATTGAACAGTATCGTATGTACCGTCACATATGTTCGTAACTCGAAAACACACGCACTATCACCAACTGTACCGTTGCGGTTTCAAAGCGCATATAAATCTGTCTAACTCGAATGTTCGTTGTTATTTAAGCTCTATTGAATGCTACAGCTTACTGCTTTATGTTTCAAAATACTTTTAATATCAAATTAATTAACTCGTCTTGACCCTATGGGTTTTTAATGAAATTTGTAATTGTTTTTCGACTACAAACACTTATTTTATTTTTAGAATCCTTTTATATTGAATACTTTGCTAGTTGCATCATTATTTATTATTAATTGTTACTAAGTTTCAAAGCGTTTCTTTCACATTGAACTTTTACTTACAAACCTAATTCATTTGACACAAAGGCTGTTAGAACAATTTCTTGAAGCTTGTGCTTTCCATATTTTGAGCATAAATATTAGCATTTTCAAATTCAAATTCATAAGTTTAGTGATGTTCTCAAACCTTAACTCCATATGATAGTTATTTCCGCTTATTTCATCTACTAACGCATTGCAGTTCTTTATATTCGTCGAAATTCAATTATAAATGGGGCTTTATTCCTGTTTGGAGTGATGTAAGATATTCTCGCATGCGAAGCGATTGTATTCTCATAATGTCTGTTGTACAACAGGCCCAAAAACTTCTTTCGAATTTTTGCGAATCGTTTAGTCAGATACTGCATCAGTTTAGAATCTTTCGAACGTACCGCATAAGTGGGACAAGGAACAAGTTAAGTCACGCTTGCGTGGTCTCATTCTGTTTCCGCACTGTTGACCGAAGCCTCACTCAGCGTCCAGGCTTCAACCTGTTAACAAGTAACGCGGACGCCGGCTTCGTTTAACCGAGGGCCGCGTAAGTCGAAATTGTTAGAAGTGAAACTGTATGTTAGCTGTCGTCAAGTCAGTCAAGTTAGTGTCGTAAAATGTTTAGCCAATGGTCCTTTTCTGTACCGTGCAACTGGTATCTCCGAATTTACGCTAATGACGGATTATTAAGGGAAACACCCCGTGGACGCGCTAAATCATTATCGTAGTGAAGTCACCAAGTACCATACCGCATGTACCTGTAGGGTGCTTCATTCTTCCCTTCCGGGGATTTATATAGTCACGTCTGCTTGAATACCGCGCTGTGCAGTTTCCAGTTGTTTCCTTTATTTGTGGCACTAGTCTGGGGGTGCGACCAAAGTAACCAGTACATCTGACTTTCTATCAAGGTATTTGTTAGCCCTTAAATTTACAGTGATTTGTTGAAGTGAAGTTTCGTCAAGCTATGCTTTTGTTGTTTAAAGTGTAAGCTGTCAAACAGACACTACCGTTTTAATGTGAATATCGTAGTCATCGTCAAATTTTAATGCCTATATGTCGCCTTGCGTTGAAAGTTCAAGTAAACATTGTTGTCGTGTCACTACTTGAGTGGCTGTTGCTAATTGCGTTTATGTAAAGTAGTTTCTGTTGTAAAACTTAACGTTAATACTGTTTTAAATGTAACCTTGTCAATTTTTGTCGTTTTGTCACATGCGTTTACTTTAAACATTGCGTCTTTAACCTGACTAACCCATTTTGCCTATTATTTTTACCTGTAACCAGTAAACATTTTCAGCTTCATTGTTATTTACATATCTAATCATATCAATAGAGTTTATTGTTAATTGTTTATTGTTTTTCATTGGAGTTTGTATGCCCTGTTGTGTTTGTTTCAATGTACAGGAATAAAGATGAGTGTAAGTGGATGCCACCAAAGGTAGGTTCGAATCAGATGTTGCAGTCGCTACCTCAAGTTGTGCTAAGGCAGAAGTAGAAAGTTGGGCCTACTTACTTCCACGTTCAAAGTGGGCCTACCTGTGTTAATTTTATCCAGAGCTAGTCCGAATGTGCCGTTGGGTAAGTGGAAACAACTAGCGACCAGTAGTAGACAGCTGTTTAACGCGTATACGGCGAAGGTTGCTGTGGCTGAGCCTCTTGTCATTATTTACACTTTGGTTAGGATGAGTTATTCTCTGGTTAGTTTGTGCTACTGGGCTTCACCCTATTAAATGATTTTAAGGCTTTCATGGTATTTGAAAAGGCATATTGGGGGCAAATTAAACCGAATTTTAATAATTTTTCTCACCTTTAAAGTTTGACTAATTATTATTTATTTGCTTAACTATTTTAACTTTGTTTAATTGTTTTCGTTTACCTAAGGTAGCTTCCTGGAGCGTATTGTATATAGCGACTCAGTTTAACATGTATGCGCCCACTTTGAACTAATTGTCCATTTTTTAACCCCAGGTTTGTTTGAATTGACGAACCTCGTTGAATGATTATATGCCCAGGAGGCTAATTATTTTCATATTGTTATTTTATGCAACTGTATTCACACAGTTTATCGTATCAAAGCCTCGTTATTGTTTTCTACGACTGGTATTACGTTTTATTTCTGAGAGTACATGGTAATGTACGCTAGAGGCCGTGCACGATAAGTGAGTTTCCTTAGACTATGAGTTAGATTGGTATTGTTGTTGACGACTGGCGCCCTTTTGTAATTTGCTTTATTTTTAGTCATTTATTAATCTTAACAACCATCGTCTGATCCTAGCCATGACAACCAATCATCGAGGGTTTGAGCTATTCCGGGTTGTAAACACCTTTTATTGAAGAGCGGCACAATATTTCACTACAAACAAACTTTTTCGGTTACTTTTATTATTAATTGGCATCGTATGTAAATTAACTGCGTTGTCCCTCGAAGACCGATTAAATTGAATAGTTTCTAGTAAATCCGCGCGTCTATTAAAAATCTGTTTAATCTATTATTATCGAGCTTTTACGAAAGGATGTATATTGTCAATGTATCCCATTTATCAGTACGCTATTTTAACTGATTTAACAGACGAAGATGTTTCAAAAATGAGTTTTTCAATTTTGCAGCGGTTTCAGAAGTAACCGCTTTTAAATCAAATGTAGCCTCAGTGTGCGACTGCAGTAACAATTTACAAAAATCTATCGAATCAATTATTTCTACTACTTCTTCCTTTTACAATTGAGCGCAAATACTGAATTTTATTGATATCGTTTAATCATTCGTTCGACGATTAGAGTATACGTATATTGAAATTCTGATCACTACTGAACAGACCATACAATTTTGGCATTTCAGCAGTTGGCATTTTTATAAATTCCATTGATGTATGCCTGGAATTACGCTTTCAGTTCGTGCAAATGTTCGGGCTTGTGTTATTTTATAACATCATTTTGCTCGCGAATTTGAGTTTTAATAACCCTGCTCAAACCTTTCCCGTTCAACAAATTGCTCCCCCATATTTGACGCATCGTCTGCAATAGCTAATTGAATCTCCCCGTATTTATTTATTAACGCTTCTACTGTGTTCGTTGTTGTAGCTCGATGAACTGCAAATAATTCAACACAACCACGGTTGGTATTGCCGGACAACCGACTTAAATAATTTAGGAAATGGATACTCAAGTCCTTGATATTAATTAAACTTAGGTGTTGGTTCAACCTTCAACCAAATATTAGAGTTATTGAAAACTATAGAATACGCTGCTCGTGTAAATGAGGCGTGAACTATTGTGTGTTCAGTACACTCAAGGTTTTTATGAACAATAAACACAACAGTTGTGCTGTTTTTTATAAAATTGTATTCTTCCACAGATATTTGGAATCGAATTAAAGCAGAAACTAGTTTTTGCAAACTTGTGATTGTTAACTGTTCCAATAAATGACTTTCAAATACAGGAAACACTTTAATTAATTTGAAAGTAATGTAATGATAGTTGTAATATATCAACACGTAGCGAATAATTTACTACTACTAAAAGCTAATTATTATTAATCGATTTTTGTAATAGAACTAAGAGTGATCTTTCCTTGAATATCTATGAATGTCGTAGTCATTTGTTTTTTCAAATTATTTATTTTATTTAATTACCTCGCTTATAAGTTCCATTCTGAAATAAAACATTCTTGGGTTTTATCGCATCATAACTTGAAGAAAACAATCAACCACAAAGACGATTGACTAGATAATTTATTATTACTACCTTTTGATATTTATAACTGTAGAGAAACGTACTATTTGCCAAAACAAGTTAAAACCGTGTCGCGATTCCGAGAACTTGTAGAAAACCTTGAAATATTAGCAAAACCTTTTGCAAAATCGTTTAATTATAATTGTATCTTTCTGAGAAATAAAAATTCTTATTATATTCAGAAATGCTGATCACATTTATCTTTGTAAATACAAGTTCAATCAACAGATATTAACTTTAAATGTCACTTTTCTTTCTAAAGATATTTAAACAGATTTATTTAACTTTAACAGATCTAACAAATTGCATCTTGCATAATTAGAAACAGAAAAAAGCATCCACCTGCAGCAAAATATTCAACAATCCTCGCGTCGTATCTCTGGTTTTAAACTGGGTTCAGTAACCATACTGGTGACTCAAGGTTTACTGATTGGAGCGTATCCGTTAACTTGGAAATTTCCCTGTCCTTTCAATTAAATCGAGAGGCATATTCATCCCGACTTTTGCCAAAAATATAACCTGCTTCGTTTAACAGTGCTGAAACATCCAGAAAAAATTAACTAGCTGCATATTTTTGAAGACCTTTAACCTGTGAAAGAACACCTTGAACTCTAAAGCTATTTTTCCTTAGTATTGTTGTTTACATTTTTACTATGAGTTCTTCCTTGGCGGGACAAAAAGTACACACACTCATAAAGCTTACTAATTCGCTGCGTGTATTTTTCATAATGAAATAAAAATATGTCATCGCCTTCACCATTTATTATGTGAGTTAAGATCAAATAGAAACCGGAATTTTCCTTTAAGGCTTAGAATAGTATATTATGATACTAGTGTATAAGTACGCCTTTAAAGCACGTGAGTGCTATAAACGTCATTTTTGACACTAGAAACTGTACAAAACGTTGTCGTTTTGACACGATCGTAGAAAAAAGTATTTTTTTAGGAGGAATGCGATTCTCAAGTTGCTAAATTCTATTAGGGACTGAAAATTAAAAAAATACAATTATACTATATAAATTCAATACATAATAAATTCCTGTAAACTTCCAAGAAATAATTTAAAATGAAATTACAAAAGTTACACTGAAAATAGTGGAAATTACAATAGAAAAACTCATTTGCCGTATTAGAATCAATTGCAAGGGAGCATCTAGTTAGCATAGGCCGCTTTCCTGGGATAAAACAAAATCGCGTTACCATAGCATGAACAATGAGTTATTGGAAATATCACTGTGAAATGTTACTTCAAAAGATGAAGAAATTCAAAAGAAAGCATGTCGGCCGTAATTGAGAAGATCCATAAATTGTATTATTAAACAGTCTTACGTACCCGTATTTATAGGTTTTAAGAGGTACGCAGATTTACAAAGATATGTTTAATACACTTGCTGATCAATGCTCTTCATATGCGACTATAAAAACATTAATTGCATGCTCCAAAAAAGATAAATGCTTCGTTGAAAATGAGAAGAAACTGGGAAAAGCAATTTCCCGGAAAATGTCGATGCAGTTCACGACATAATTTTATCAGTCGAATGCAGGCTTCCCCGACCATTGGCCATAGTGGTAAGGTGTTCCGGATTATGCCGTGGACGTCGATTTGCACTTGAAATTTCGCTGATCATGTTTTCAGCTTCTTCAGAAGTTTTCTAAAGACTAATGTTGTAGCCTTGTAATGAGCATCCTGGACTGCGTAATTTTCAGCAATTATTTTACATTCATGGGCAGCACAGAGCCAAGGTTCGATTTGATCGCGAGTGTGTAGATTAAGAAGAGATTAAATAGAACTTATATATTGCTCTGTATATTACAAATCAAGTTCTCTTACCTAAAATTATTTATTTAATGGATGTAGTAAGAAAATAAAATGTATTCGGGCGAATGCTACAGAACTCGGCCTGGATAGCTTGCAACTCAAGGTGCCTGGACTGGTCGCTGAACTTAATTTATTTTAGCAGGCCAAATATCTTGGTTTCATACCTCTCTGAGCCTCTGAATTTGGACTATTTTCTGGGGGAGTTTAAGAAGGGTTGCTCGGGACTTTGTTGTACGCGGCGTAGCGCACCGCTGGGCTCCCAGTTTATCGCGTAGTCCTCGCGTACAGGATATTAAAGCGCTGATTGTGGCTTATTTGCGGCATATAAATTCAAAGTACATATTTAATTTTTGCATAAATTGAATTTTGTGCAGGTGCAAACGTCACAGCGTTATGCTTTCCGTTATATAGGAGAAGCTGACCTGTGACGGCCCTGCGCTTGTGATGGCCCTATGGCTATATTTAGTAGACGGAATAGTGGGGAGCCAACTTCGTCATTAATATGTGTAGAGCATCTAAGGATTAGTACTTATACAAATTTACGAGAGTTGGCGTCGTTCCATTACGTCGTTGTTGGAGAAACATGGATTTGGTGAGTACCAATATAATAATAATGTAATTTTAAATGCATATTGCATGAGAATCGAATCAGCTATACAAGTGAAATTCAAAACGTGTGTGTTCGTGGGTATCTCTGCCGTACACGTACAGCGTCAGCTTTGAGGTTATGTGTCCTATATAGAGAAACATTCTTCATAGCAGTGAGAGTGTGCTTTGGCCTATGATGGCCCCTAAAGGGTATTCCTATGATAGCCCGAGGGCCATCATTGGAACCTATTAGCGGTTCATGGATATTCATAGTTTGACTTTGTTTTAGAATAAAAAGAAAGAAAGGCAGCGATGGAAGGAAGAGGATATGGCTTCCGCAATAGACGCTGTACAAAGTAAAACAATGGGTTATACGACGGCTGGGAAAACGTTTAATGTCCCTAGAACTACACTGCGTAGAAGATTAGGTAAGAATCAGGGTAGTAAGAAGGGGTACCTAGGCGGTTATAAGCCTACATTTAATACTGACACTGAAGCAGAAATTGCGATGCATATTGTTAATTTAGAAACGAGATTCTTTTGACTCACCAGTGAAGAATTGAGAACACTTGTTTTCCAAATAGCGGAAAAACACAAAATACATCATCGATTCAATAGAGAAAAAGGTACAGCCGGTAGAAAATGGTTAAGGGGTTTCCTTGCAAGAAATCGAACAATATCGATTAGAACTTGTTACGGTATTAATTCATCAGATCGACAAAGGTCGTATTTATTGTCCAAACTCGGATACAAACTACAGTGTTCGCCGGCTTTCCCTAAAAATCACAGATCTTAATGTGTCGGAACAGATTTTGTTGCTCCGGTCACTCGCACTTAGCTCAGTCGGGAAGGGGTAGTTCGAAGACTTGAATGAAAAACCGACGGGGTACTTACCCTAAAGCTTGCTTAAAAGAATTGCCTAAGGACGCCACTCGTTTTGATAAATTAACAGCCCTCGTGACCCAAAATGAGAAATATCACAGGGCTCTACTAAAGATTCGCTGGGTTAGCTGCACGCTGCGAAGCGTCGTCCACTAGGTTCCCTTCAAGTCGGGCGGTAAACACCGGGTGGACTTAATGACTTACCTTATGACCACCTCCCTAAAGGGGTTCAAAAGAATTTACTCAAGCCCAAAGACTGTCGGGCTTTTCCAATAAAAGCACGTGTTCTAGCTTTACATTTGATTACACTCGGCTTTTTGCCACATTAGGATTGAAGATCCACAGATTTCGGGTTTAAATCAATTAAACAAATTAAGTGTGACTATATTATTATTTAATGAATGAAAATTGACACACACAGGGCCACAAGATGGCCATAAGAAGGTTACACCCTAACTGAAAATTGTCGGGGGATCCCAAGCAAAAGTTACCTTAATGGCTATTTACAATACACATGTTATTTGACGAAATTAAATTCGCAGGCGCAAAGTCCCGCAGCGGCGAGGCACCATAAACATACAATTCGGTAGCACTTTCGCGACACATTACGACAAGAAACAAAACAAAAATACAGCGGTAGATCCTACCTTTCGTAGCTAGAACACCTACTGGGTTGCTGATGATCGGTTCTTGGATAGGCCTAGTGGCAGCTTCCAGCAATACAGCTTCCAGCAGCTTGAAAGGGTTGTTGAAAGGCTTTGCCAAAAACCAAGCGGGGACTGCGAAGACGGCGTCCACAAAGACTAAGGTTGCGTCCCGCAGCGAGCGTAGAATTCCAAAGACACGACGGGCGACAGGATTTGCATAATGCAGATTGTGCCAAAAAGCACTTACGAGGCTTAATCGAAAGGTCTCCTCCAAATGTCCAGTATAGCAGAATGTTTTCCCCCACAGACAGGTGAGCGAAAACGGCAAACGAAATGGACACTTCGCCTCGGAGATCACCAGGTCGGTCGTAACACACACCAAAACTGGAATTCAGCCCACCATAACTACATCACGGACACGTTAACACGAGAACGACAATCAACCACGGAGTTTTAACAGATGACAGCTCCTCGATTTGCGGCAACAGCCCACGAACCGGGAGTGCAAAAATTACATAGGTTTTGGTCGCTTGAGTGCTGGTTACTAATTAATTCTTTCAAATGCACAGGGCTTAAGAACAACGTAACGGAAGAACGTTTTGAACTCCAAAATTAATAATCCCACATGCACGGCTAACTAAGGGTTTATCAAACTTTATTTCAATAGTCCCAAACTTGGACGTAAAAGCGTAGGCGAGAAAATGCAACCAACGGAAGCCTTCAACGGGTGATGCAATTGCCGACTTAGCAAAATTTGGCTACAAAATTTCCTAGAAGTCCCGCTTGAGGTGATAAGGCTTAAAGGAAAGTTTCACACAATGAACAAAAGCTACTGCGTATCGGATTAAAATTCAAGGGCTTAAATATCAAGTTACAGAGGCCAACAAAAGGCAATACACAAAACTTAGCGTTATCAATAATGCAAACCAAAGAATAAATTCACGGACACAATTCGACGAAATCTAAACTGGACGGGAATGCTTTTAATAAACTACGTGCTTCCAAAGACTGTTTACGGGGCAAAATCTACGGATCGTGAACGCATTATTATTTGGGCCAAATGGAATTTAACATGTAGCTTTAAGACCCAGGGTTGAACTTTAAGCAGAGCCGTCTTCAGAAATTTATCAAGACAAAAAAAACTATTAACGCGGCATCAACTCAACGTAATTTTGAGCAAAACGAAAGAGGTCGAAAATAATCTAACAAACTCCTGAACACACATCTCTGGCAAGAGCTCAAGCATTTAACAAAGAAAATATTAAATCATTTTTTCTTTCTCTGCAAAAAGTTCTGGATATATATGATTTTCCTCCTGAGAAGATATTCAATGTAGATGAGACTGGTATGAGCACAGTCCCAACCAAGACTCAAAAAATCCTCGCAACAAAAGGACGCACACAAATTGGAGTCGCCAGTAGTGCCGAACGTGGACAACATTATACTGCCGTATGTTGTATGAATGCAATAGGAACATTTGTTCCTCCTGCATTTATCTTCCCAAGCAAACTATTTAAGGCCGAGTTGATGGATGGTGCACCGATAAGCAGTGTTGCATTTTGCCAAGAAAATGGGTGGATGAACACGGAAACTTTTCTGAAGTGGTTGAGTCACTTTGTCCAACATGTTAGATCTTCGAATCAAAATAAAGTTCTTTTAATTCTTGATGGGCATAGTAGCCACAAGGGGTTGGAAGTACTTGAGTATGCAAAAAAGAACGGGGTTATTTTATTTTGCCTCCCTGCACACTGTTCACATCGAGTACAACCACTTGACGTGGGATTTTTTGCACCACTCCAAACTACTATAACCAGGAAATCCAAAAATGGCTCAAACAAAACCCAGGCCGGACAATCACCCACTTTCAAGTCACAAAACTTTTCAAACATGCTTACTTGATGGCCGCTACAGCCTCCAATGCAATAAGCTCTTATAAAAAAACCGGAATCGCTCCTTTCGATCCAGATGTTTTTGAGGATTGGGAGTTTGCTCCTGCATCAACAACTGACCAGGAGCAACCCGAACCTGCAATTGAAAATGTGATTGAAGAAAACCACGAAAGTGATGTGCCAAAAGAAAATCAGAATGATGGTAACATTCACAAGAAAATTAATCCAGAGACCTCTCATGAAATCGAATTTGATGAGAACGAAGCAAATAAGACATTCACAAATATAAGCCTGGAGCAAATTGAAGAGTTATCTCCTCTTCCTCAAGCACCAAAATGAAATACACAAAGAAAAAGAAAGCGTGGAAAAACAGGTGTTATCAACGCTACTCCAGATTTAGAAGAACCTAAAGAAAAGAAAAAAGAAGCATTGGAGAAAGACCGAAGAAAAGCAGCAGGAGCAGCTAAAAGAAAAATTAATAAACAAATGGAAGAGAACAGTGACAAAGAAAGTATTGCACAAGATTTTAGTGACGAATCAGATAGTGCTTGTTTGTACTGCAATGAAATTTATTCTCGGTCTCGTCCTAAAGAAACATGGATAAGGTGTCAAGCATGCACAAGCTGGTGTCACACCGAATGCGCTGGTGTTCCAAGATCCATCAAAATGTTTGTTTGCGACGTGTGCACATTAGAATTTTTTTTTTATATTTTTTTATGTATTTCTTTTTATATTTTTTTGTGTATTTCTTTTATTATTTTTTATTAAAAAATAAGTTTATTTGAGGTAGTACTAATTGGTGTTAATAAG
The DNA here is from genome assembly GCA_940337035.1 of Agriotes lineatus. Lineage (NCBI taxonomy): Eukaryota > Metazoa > Arthropoda > Insecta > Coleoptera > Elateridae > Agriotes > Agriotes lineatus. The sequence goes on along the minus strand of OW679199.1, from coordinate 112,432,563 downwards.
AAAAATGCTTCTTCCTTTATATATTTAAGTGCATTTATTAAAAAATTCTATAGTTTTTTCGCGAAATATGAATTATCTGCCCCTTTTATCGAGGAGGGTCATCATAGGAGACTGTGTGCCTATGGACGGCCCCTTTGTCCTTTTCTAAAAAAAATTAATTTTTGCAAAAATTGAAGCATTTGAAAATTCTAATCTTTGGTTATTAAAAGAGGCCCATGACTGCTTGCCTTTAAGGCAAAACCTATTCTGAAATCTTAACTGGTTTCAGAATTACAGCCAACTTAAGTTAGGGGGCCCGTCACAGGTCACCTTCCCCTACTGACCAATCGTTCTGGTTGGCTGCTCATTCTGCTTGGTACACTATGTGGCATGTCTCTTTAAAAGATTTGAACGAGGCAAAACCAAAATACAAAATGTATACAACAAAATTATAAACATTTTGTTTAACTTTGGGAAGGTACTAGTAATCCAAAATTTTAGGTTTCCTGTTTTTTTTTATTATTATTATTGCTGAATTATTCTCCATACATTTATATATTTTAAGTTTCTCAAAAGCCTCGGTAAACGGCTTCTCATTCCTTTCGATAGCGTGTACTGCTACTTCCAAAAACGTGTCGACACGGAATTTCTACAAGAAGTAGCAGTCTTAACTGGCAAATCCACAAATTGAATACAGTAACACGTTTTCCTTACTGCATCTCTACCTAATTCTAGATATTTAAAATTTCTATTTTTCAATTTTCATAATGAGTTGCTATTAGGAAATATACAGCATGATTAAAAATTACATCGACAAATTTTAATAGCCTTCTCAATAGTTAAAATAAGAAGAAAAACTTATAAACATTAAAATGTTGTTTCCAAACCATTCTACTGTTTGCTGTTCGAACAGCATTTTCCAAGCTGCTGTCAATAAGGTTGGCAATGGAGTCGTCCGCCCTGTTGGTGATCGCCCCATTGGACGTTGTTCATTAATTTTGCCTTGGACGACCTATTTCTCCACATCTTCACGGCGTGTTTTGTTTAACACCCGAGTGTAGACAATGCTAGACAGCCTTTGTTTGGGTTGGATGGAATACTCGCATAAAACGGGTGCATTTGTCTGTATTGCCGTTTTGGCTTCTTCCACTATTTGTTGTTTGCATGATATTCTTCTCTCCTCCTCTGCATTTTATTATTTATTATCATTACTTTACCTTCATTTGTGTTAATTTGCATTGTAAGGATTTAAGTTTCTTTTATCCACATTTCTACTATAGATTGAATTTTTCTTGGTCATGCTACTAGTATAATATGGTCCGCATCAAGCAGGCTGTCTCTTTTATGTGCTAAAGGCTAAAATTGATTTACAACAAGTAATCAACCCAAACGTGTTTTTAGCTAAAGTGGGACACAGGGGTGGTTCTATTGTGAAAGCGTGAGTGTTTCTCTCTAAATTAATTTAAGGTAGGGAAGTATTATTCGTACGGCACCGCTAGATTATAAATTCTCGCCGCAAGGGATGATTGGCATTCTCTAAAGTAGAAGAGAACGGCCTAGGCGAAGGACGGGGGGTGGGGGTCGCCGTCATTGGTACAGCTTCAAACTTACCCGGCCTCCACCTGTTAAGGTTTACTTCGCTCATAAAATCACCTGTATACCGTGGTACACAGTAAGTGCGAACACACTCTATATGTGATAACGCACATTGAAAAAGACCCACAGGAAAAAATTAACCGGCTACAGCCGGCGTCAATCACTATGCAATTTATTACTATCTGAGGAAAATGTCCTTCGATTGATTGATTGATAGATTTAATGCAGGGATTTGGATGGGTTAGTAGTGAACCCAGTTTTGAACCCCCCCCCCCCCCCCCCCCCGATCCTATTAAAATAGATCTGCACGTTCAACGAGTTGTAGGATATTTTTTAAGAGGTGCTCGTGTGTGAGAGCTGCTCCTTCCGGAGTTTCCCGGAAGATTTGCTGTCGTTTGCGGAATAACACTGGACAGTCGAAGATTATGTGTCTCCTCCTCTTTCTGACATAACCTACAGAGTATATCCCTTCTGTATATATCTATATTGTGTAGGTGTTTTCTCAGATGGCAGTGTCCTGTGACTAGTCCTACCAGCCGTCTAATCTGAGTTCGTCCTAGATAGAGGACATCAGTTGTTAGTCTGCGAAAAGGCGTTCTAATTATTTCCTTCACCAGTGTTTGTCCCTGTGTGGCATCCCAGCGAGAAGCATGTTGCCTAGTAGTCTATTTTTCTATCACTGTTCGGATGCTTTGTTTGGTTATACCAAATCCACGGTCTGGGCCTATAAACGGGGTTGATGCTCCAGTTTTTGAGAGGGCGTCTGCCGCTTCGTTACTCTCTATCCCTGTGTACCCCGGCACCCAAATGAGCTGAACAGTGTTATTCTCAGGTGATTTAGAAATTCTCTTGTTAGCATAGAGCTGACACGAGGTGATTCAAGCGCTTTTAAGGCCGCTTGATTGTCAGAAAGTGTGCGTATGCGTTGTTGGGAATACCCGCGTTTTGAATTTTTCTGAACACATTCCATTATAGCGAAGATGTCAGCTAAAAGTACTGTGGCTTTAGTCCCAAAAGATACGCTAATGTCCTCTTTTGGTCTCACTCCATGTATTCCAGCACCCGTGCCCTCTGCTGTTCGGGATCCATCTGTGTACCAGACTAGCCCGTTTGACAGGTGGGTTGAGATTTCTTGGGTCCAGTCATTGTGATCACACCTCGCAGTAAAAGGTTTGTCAAAAGAATACTCTGGCAGGGTGTAGTCTGTGCCCATTATTAGGATGGGGTTACCTTCGCTCACTTCCTGTATCCGTTTGTGTTCGCACCGTTCGTGGTTGGTGTCCCAGTTTTGGGTGGATTTCATTCTGTATGCTCCAATCTGGGATTCCCCTTTTAAATATATGTCTAGAGGTGTTAGTCCCAAGAGAGCTTCCATAGATGCTGTTGGAGTGCTGTTCATAACTCCACAGATGCACAAACAAGCCAGTCTCTGTATCCTGTATAGTGTTTTGATTGCTGTTTTTGTTCTACCTTTGGCTACCATACCAAGGTGCCATAGGATAGGTCTGACTACTGTTATGTAGTACCAATGAACCATCATTGGTTTCAGTCCCTATGTTTTACTAAACATGCGTCTACCCATCATAAGGGCCATTTTTGCTTTGTTTGCTCTTTTATCTAGGTGTGGATTCCAGTTCAGTTTTGCTTCTAAGGTAACACCCAAATATTTAAGTTTCTGGCCGACCTGAATTCTTTCACCAAAGATTGTGAGGTTGTTGAAAGCCTCTACATTTCTTTTTTTTTTGGTGAAAGGTTTTAAAGATGTTTTGTTAGGGTTTACATTGAAGTTTTCTTTATTACACCACCCCTGAGTAATGTTTAGTGCCCCTTGCATGAGGGCCGCAATGATGGTTGGATACTTGCCCCTTATGAGAATGACTATGTCGTCCGCATAACCTTGGATGAAGAAACCCCTTCATCATTGAGTATCTGCAGGAGGTCGTTTACTACCATGTTCCACAGTAGTGGAGATAGAACACCCCCTTGTGGACAACATCTGACAGCACGTAACTTGAGGGATTCTTCTCCCGAATCGGCCTGTATCTGACGTCCCTCTAACATGGTTTTTATCCATCTATTTGTGATGTCGTCAACGCCATGTCTTAGGGTTGCAGTCATTATTGATTCGAAGGAGGTATTATCAAATGCTCCCTCTATGTGGTAGTTATAGCTACTTCCTTGTTGGTTATCGACACTTCTACCCCGCTAATTAGGTTGTGAAGTGCCGATTCGCATGATTTTCCTGGTTGATATGCAAATTGGCTACTATGTATGGGATTGCCTTTCAAGACCCCATCTCGTATGTGCCTGTCTACCAGTTTTTCTATAGTCTTTAAACAGAATATATGCCTTTGGCAGGGTGTACGATGCTTGCCCTGATTTGGGAATGAAGGCGACCGGGATCGGTCTCCACGCCAGTGGCAAGTAGTTTCCCGCTAGGCATAAGTGAAAGATCTTAATTAGGATCGGTACCAGAAGGTCTATTCCCCGCTGCAGTAGTGCGGGGAAGATTCCATCTGGTCCGGGCGATTTATAAGGTGAGAAGGACTGATCACTTTTCTAGCTACCTTCCACTAGTCCCTGACGGGTCTCTTCGAGAAGTTGCTAGCTACTGGCTGTGATGTCATGCCGGCCTGATCAACTATCAGTGATCCTGGAAAGTGGGCTTAAATTAATATTTCCACGATTTTCCTTTCACTGGTTGTGTATTCCTGTGTCGCTTTTAGAATGCTCCCGACTGGAGTTAAAAGGTTTTTTGACAGAATTTGTGGAGCGTGCTGTTTCTGTGGTGCCTTCAATGTCTCAACAGAAACTCCTCCATGATTCTGTTCTTGCTTTCCTCAGAGATTTGTTATATTCGGTTAGAGCTTGGGCACGTAGGTCCCACTGTTAAAGAGTTTTCGTGCTCATTTTATTAGGTTGGCCAGGTGTTAATTCCACCATATTACCTTCCTGTTAGTCTGTCTCTTCGTTAGTGGACAGTTGTTTTCATATGAGGTTAGTATGTCGTCATTCATTTCACAATTACCTCAATGTCTGCTGGTGTATGGATTTGGATTTTAACATCGGATAACTTGCTACGAAGTTCCTTCCTGTATGCAGCCCGATCAATTTTCCTCGGATTTTGATAAGTTATTGCTGCCTTTTCAAAATCTACCAGGCAGTACTCAATGTGTCTGTGATCAGACAGTGATGGTTCGTTAGATACGCGCCATTGCATTACTCTGTCTTGCAATCCAGCCGCCCCTCAGGTGACATTTCTAATACAAGCTATACTTCATCGAACCTAGTAGGCTCATTACAATTCAACTTCTCTAATTACACTATTCGAAGCCTTCTCTGAGGGGAAAGGGAGCTGAATGTCTGACCGTAAAGCGAACACTCGAATAACACACATATACTATCCAGAAAAGACCGGAAATATTTCACTTAAATCGAGCCTGTAGCTTGAAGTATCGAACTTGAGAAGGCTCCAGCTCTTTAAAGACACACCTGATGAAATGGGAGAGGTTTCTCAAACCTGGGGCACGATTGACCCATGATGATAGTTTCCTGAACGGCAGATATGCGGGAGTTTGACCCGGGGCACGTAGAGTGGCTGAGCATGTATTGTTGTACATGTATTGCAGTGGTCTTAAGCCCCACAACTCAACTCTGATAGCATTGCCAAATTAATGGACATTTCACTAAAGCTCAGGGTGAGGTATTTTATATAACTGCAAGGCTAGAACTTGAATTTCATAGAATGAGAGCATTTGTAAAGAGATGCCATTATTAGCAGTATAATTAAATAAAGAACGCAATAAGCAAAGCTCAATTCTTACAGGGATCTAAGTTGACTGTAAGATCAATTTAAAATAAGAAGTTTGTGCAAAGGTAATAGCCGAACTATTAATTCCAAAAGGGATTGCAAAGGCAAGGAAATGAAGCGTATAGTTCAAGTTAAGTTAAATAGTAAAATATTTGTCAGGGTTTTAAAAGAAAGGTATGAGAAGCTAGATAAGCTAATGAACGTTGCAACGAGCAGCTAAGAAGGCAGGCATTAAGGCATTTAATGAATATTGTAAGAATCAGCAAGCCAGAGTAAAATAAGCTACGAAAAACAAACACAGCAGATGGACCAAAAATTGTGTGGAAAAACAAACAGGTGAATTCAAAGGACGCCTTGGTGCAGGAAATACTCTAATAAAAATTAATCAGTGCAGTGACGTGTGTGAACATTTAAAAGCAATTTAAAAAACGTGGAGTGGCGAAAATACATGGTTAACTAATTATAAATTAAGACAATAATATTAAGAATAAGAATTGTGTAAATAATTTTAGTTATAGGCAAATTTAGTGTTATAAGTAATTATTTTAAACTTCGTTCATATCCGTTTTTTATTTAATATTTAACCTGCAATTGTTTATAGCGGATATTGGAGAGAACAACAGAAATTAATTATGAATTGACATGTTGAAAATGTACTCCTATTTAAATCAAATTTTCATATAATAAATAAAATAATATCTACAAAAAAGTATACCATTTCAGTGTACGTTAACCTATAAGCCGAAGCAGCCCATTCCGAGCCCTGCGTGGAGGAAAGCAAGCGGATACAACCCAGAGGGAAAGACTCCAGAGCATCGAGCAGCCCCGTGTGTACGTGTGCCAGAAGTTGCAGCAGGATCTCACCCATAGCAGCCTGAAGAACTACATAAGCGTGTCCTTCGAGCTCCCTATACAAGATCGGTGGAGAGCAGGTACTGTTTAACCTAAAACTAGATACGTGAGGCCGTTAAAGTTTATGCATGTATAAGAAGAGTCATACTCAAGACAATCCAAGTAATCTCCGTTGCTGTAATGTAAATGCAGCCCGTAATATTGGCCGAATCCATAATTTGAGGTTATGCAGGAAGCAGAATTCAAATCGACGCAGTGAAAAACAATTGGGAAATTGGCGCGCGTCCCTTCGACGAATGCTAGAAAACAAATGACAATTAATTCCGCGAAAACAGCCGAATTTAAATAATTACCGGTGGAACTTTGATGAATTTTAATATTGTTTTTAATTCACTTATCGCAACTTGTCAGAGGAATCCATTTTGGAGGAGCGTTTGACCCAATTTCGAGTATTTGCTTGTGCGCAGTAGAGCTGACACGGAATACAGATCCATACTCAATTAATTTAAGAATTACACATTCAGCCAGGAACCTAACCGAGAGTGAGTGATTGCTGTACCAAATTGAGCTAGTGATTATTTATTAATATTTGCAGATAAATAAAATATAATACAGAGCATATAACCATTTATTTCAACGAGTTAATAAAATACAACTCACTTTCAATCTACCTAGAATTTTATAGTGTAAAGAAAATATTTGCATGGTGGTTCTTAATCAATATTTATTTATTTAAATCAATTAAACAACCATATCATTGCAGTAACTGTTTTGTTGTCTGCTGCTTGCATACGCCACTTGCCCATATCTATATCCATATCTATAACTATAACAAACAGTAGTGGCCTTAGGTTGTCCTGTGTTTTACACCTTTTTTCATTTCGAAGGTTTCTGATTTTCGTTCATTTATTTGTAATTTGGCTGTTTCACACTTTGATATACACCTCTTACTACTTATATTTGTTTTCTATGTACTTTTAAGTCTATTAAGTTTTTCCATATTACTTCTCTTTCTATCATATTTCATGTGACTCTTTGATCTATAAATATTAAGTGTAGGTGTTTTGCGATACATATTGGCCTTCTTATTGAATTTAGCACTATACTTATCTTTGAATGCCGCTTGTTCATCTTTATTTTTTACGGGTTTTTTAGTCTTATCTTGAATATTCTTGTATATATTTTTAATCCTAAAGATAGGACGATGGCTGTATAAGTCTTGCATATTTTGTAATCACCCTTATAATTCTTGCATATTTCGTAATCACCTTTCTTATGAATTGGTAGTGTTAAGTTGTTTTGTCAGTCCTTGGAAATTGTTTTATTTTCCCATGTTTCATTACATATGACGTTTAACCCCCTTTTCCCTTCCTCGGTCAGCCACTTTATCGTCTCATGTTCAGTATTATCAGTTTCTCCTGTATCAACATCCTTTAGCGCTTATTCTAGCTCTTGCAAAATTATTTTATCTAGTCTTTCATTTCTTCTCTCGTACTCAACTTTTTTCGTTCTTTTTTCCTCTCATATTTATTATTCCATTTTTATTATTATTTTTAAAGTTATAGTTTAAATCTGTCCCAAACTTTTTTTTAGTTTTTTTTTCATCTCTTGGTGCCCTCTTGCCTCATTTTTTAATATTATATTCGTTTTTAGTTGGAGTTTATTTTCCTTCTTTCACATATTATCTCTGATTCTTTTATACAAAGTTTGTTGCAGACTCTACCATCATTCTTCTTTTTTCAATTATTGTTTTTTGTATTTGTATGTCTCGATTTGGTATGCCCTTCTGTCTTCTCCCTCTTTGAATTTATATAATTCCAGTATATTGCTTTGTCTCTTACTGCTCAAGGTTCGCTAGACGTATATTAGCTACGACGAATCAATAATTTGATCATATTTATGTATCTAGGATAGTTTTGACATACTTTACATCATGTTGTGCGTCTCTTACAGTCAATATGTACTTTTTTTTAATAAGTATTTCCGATTAGTGGTTAATATTCTACGCATAATTCTAACACTTCTTTCAATGTTTAGTATAATTCCCCGAATTCTCTCATACAGCCCTTTCTTTGTTACTTTCGATTCTAGAATTTTGGTCTTCTATGATTATTATATTAATTTTGTTTCGCTCAATTGTAGTTTTTTACAGAACTCGTTTGTTACTTCTTCCTCCTCTTTTTCTGGTGTGCATAACTGCATGAAATGGGTTACGTTTAGTAAAAAAATACTTAATTGATTATATTGCTTCAAAGTATTCTGTTGCTAATTTATTTCTTTGGTAGAATTTCTACTCCTTTTGTGGCTTTCCTTCCTCTGTGTACTTAATATATCTTCTTTGTATTGCTTATTCCTAGTATCTGTAATTCCTGTTCCGTCATACTTTGCAGTTTTACATTTTTTTAAATCAGTGTGTTTATATTCCATGTCCATGTTATATGCTATTAATTTTCGGAGTATCTCAACTTTTATTCGTAAAAAACTACTTGTAATAATGGTTGCAGAAACAACATATTACGGCCAATAAATTATTTGGTTTTCGTTTGTATCTAAAACGGAAAATGCAAACAAGAACTAACTTCAAGCTATATGTTGTCGTATTATATGATCGCAATTCTTCACTATAACAACCTTAGCCCGTTTAAAACCTGAACAAAATCCTCAGAAACGTGTGCGAAAGGCAATTTCAAATAAGAATGATTTACAAATAATTGTGCTATTAATATCTTTCATTCACATACCACGTCAAAATTCCAGATTAGTGGTTAATGCAGACAGTGCAAGGCGCATGAGTAATTTATCGCTTCCCGCTATAATCAGCATTCTGATAACGAAAACCACTGAGATAACCGGGCACTTCTTTACGCAATTAAAATATTATTGGAACCAGTGAGCCTTCTTATAACATGCATTTCTTCACAACCTTTTTTTTTGCTTTGTCCTATCAGATAACTGTTCGATATTTTGAAAAATGGTAACACCTAGGAGACACGCTTATTTTCTAATAAACAATGGCGACTTTAAAGTTGAAGTTCTGAGCTTAAGTTCGAGATGTAAAAAAATCGTATTCCATAAAATAACGGCGTTTAAAATAAACAGTGTCACTTTAAATACTGCGCAGAACCTTTGAAATTCTTAGCCTTGTTTTCCTGGTTGTACTTTCTGCATAACAATAAGACAGCAACATGATTTGACCTGTACATTTACAGAAAATAAGCGGTAACATTGCTTATCATAATTTCATGTATCCAACTTGTTAACCATCTATACCATAAAATCGTTGGTATCTTTGCATGTTTGTTCGTTATCTCCTCCGAAGATACTGGACCGATTAAATTGTATGATAGCTTAAAATTTTGCTAATTTTTAGACTTGGATCGTAGGCCGGTTATTATTTTCAAAAAAGTACGAAAAAGTAAAGTTTTAATTGAATCGTGCAATTAGCGAGCCCTTAATGCTCGCCTGCCACGCAGGCGGCCCGGGTTCGATTCCCGGCCAATGCATCCTTTTTTAATTTATATTAATGAATCTCTGTTAAATTAGCTAACCGAAGCGTAGCTCGGGTGATTCACTAGTCCTTAATAAAACTTGTAAACTGATAATACTCAAATGCAAGCGTCGAGTTGCGTAACATGGACTATAATAGCAAGTCACAAAAATGCCGTTCTATGGAGAAAAAAAGTTAGATTTCGCCCAGCTTGTTGATTATGAAAGGGCAATCATGTACATTTTAGCGCAAAAGTACGTTAAATTTTAAAGTTGTGAACAGAGTATAGGTTCAGCTTTACAGTGCCGCCGTGTCATTTAATTTTCGTACCCTAAATTCATGAGATAATAAATGTCTTAAAGCGAATATAAGAATCGAAATAGTCATAAAATATAACTTCGTTATATTTTCTTACTTTATAATTAATTATTAAACAAATACTTACTTACTTACTTACTTACTCCTTGGCGCTACGGTCCGTAAAGGTCCATGGCCTCCCGGGGGGTTTCTTGACTGACTTTTTACAAGGTGCGGTCGTCACTCGCACCTCAACCTTTGACGTAAATGTCATAGGGTAACATTAAACAAATATATGACATTAATCAAACTGTCACATAAAATAACATAACTTTATGACATATTTTTCATACCTTTCTGGACTACATTTGGTAAGAGTAAAATTGTTGAATCTAGATTACATTCTAAATAGTATTTTGAGTTGCATAACTTTGTTCGCGGTATACAGCAAGGGTTGGCACAGCCCTAGCCAGCTCTCACTCTAGGTAGAAAATATGGTGTGAATAAGGACTAGGCAGCGATCCTTAGGATTAAACAATTTTTATGAAGCAAAAAAATGCTGGGCCCCTGTCGTTAAACACATAACAACATAACAAATCTAGCTATAAATCTAGCACCAGCTGTCTTAGAATTACGGGCTTCACTCCTATATAAAAATGTACAAGTTGTAGGAGGGTGCATAACAAGATAACACAGTAAATCGGCAATAGGGGCATTTAATTATCCCAACAATCAACAGCAACAAATAAATTATTTACAAAAGCCAATAAGGCTAGAATGGCTCGCTACAATTGAAAGGCGTAGCCTATTGTGTAAAAGCATAAATTGGCACATAATAACGGGATCAACCCATCAACAATATTGAGTCCAGAATATGGGCTTGGAAATATCATAAAATTTGGAGGCAATGCAAATGCCTGAAGAAATTATTTTATTTTACTTTAAGCTTACGGTGATCGCAAAGGCATGCCGAGAGACTGAAGGACGCTCGCAGAAATACACATAAGGTTCATACAAAAATTCAGCAGTAAACAAAGATGAAATACTAAAGCATCAGGCGTTGCACAAGATGATACATCGTTATTGCGTACCTACAGATTGTTAATTAAAGGCCTTCGTTGAACTGTAATTTCTTAGGCACAAGCCGATTACCGATAATTAAACGCAAGCTGAAGTTTGATGCATGTATTTACAGGTTTTTAAGAGGCACTACCTTGCGATCCCAAGTGGTTCTTGCAAGCATCAGGCACGAATGCCCTGGATGCACACAAAGGCCGGGCTCTAGGAAGCTACTGACATGAAGGCCGTGGTCTAGGAATCTACAGACACGAGAGCCGTGGTCTCTGATGCTGCTGCCACGAAGGCCGTAATCTTTGAAGCTGCCGGCATGAGGCCCGGGGTCTCAGGCCTTCGACCAAGAAATTAGCACACATAGAAAAACTAAAAAAGGAAAATTTCACCAAAGCTGGAATCGGCCTGAACGTGCTGGAGGACGCCGGAGTGCATTCGTCAATTATTAATAAAGTTAAAACTTCCAAGCCTGCTGCATAAAACAATGCCAACTCCCTGGAGGTGGTTTCCAAGAATAATATCGATAAGGCCAACCTCCTCTGACTGCTGCTCGCTATCGAAAGACAGCCCACAACGAGCAATGCTTCGCAGGTGTCCTCACGAAGGTCGATCTTTTACTTCGGCCAAAACTTAGAGCACGCAACGCCAAAAGCGGGGCGCGCCCAAAAATAGTATTTGAAAACAAACTATTTAAATCGTAACGTAAAATTAGAGATCGGTATAAATTTCTAACGCGCTTGTATAATTTTTACGGGCTGGTCATAGTCCGTTATAAATTTTTGCCGATCGTGCGTAAATTTTTACCGATCTTGCCCGTAAAGATAAGTTTCATCTATGGATGTAAAAAAAGGTGTTTACGATTCAAAGTAACATAAAACATTGTACAATACTTGACCGTTACACGAACTTTATTGGCTCGCACGGATAACAAGTTCCAAATAACGGTCTTGTAATGTAGCTTACTATTATGAGTATGTTTCTTTGTTTGTTATGGACTAGGTCTGGGCATATGGAGTACCAGGTACCTTAGACACCGACTGCTTTGATCATATGGCCAAAGTCCTACTTATAATTTTACCGAAACTAAGGAGTTCCAACCCTAGGAAGGGATATATTACATGCTACACATCGTACTAACATGGGACCCACGGCTTTACATAATTTCCGAATGATGGCATTCTGTAAAGGTTTTGATCAACAACTTTCTTTATTTTTAAAAACCTCACCGGAACCGGGAATCGAACTCGTGACCCTACGATCAGTAGCCAGGATGCTTACCACTGAGCTACCAGCGCCGGCTTTTTTAAGAGTGATTTTTTTCAACATTTCTTGATAGGTGGTGCTCAATATGTTAATAATTTTGTACCATACAATTGGGGATAGGCTATCGTTAATTAGTAGTGCAAACGTTAATCTAACACCCTCCCGAAAAGAAGAGTAAAAAGCTCCAACAAAGGTAGTTCTCAGTTACGTACCAATACAAAAATGTAAACATAATTTTATTTTCTTTTAAAATTGTTTCTCAGCTAAAATTGAATGAACAATGCATTTTGTCGATAGAGATTAAGATAATGCAGCTATTATTTCTAGATCATTTGCATAATAACTTAGCCAATTAACTTTTTCTCTTATGTCTGTTTTATCTTCACCTTATTTGTCTTCCCCTGCTAATCATCTTAATGTGTGTTGTTTTTTGTATTGTTCCTAAATAAGAATTGCAGGGAAAATTTATTAAACTTTAAATACCAGGAAAACAATAAACAACCTTTAATTTTCCATCATTCTGATTGTGTTGCATTTACAAGGTTTTGGAGACTAAAATGTATGCAATAAATAGTAGTCTCATTGTTATTCGTATAACAGGTAGCAACATAACCTTTACCATTTCTAGGATTAGTAATGTTAGAATCGTAGCAAAAAATGGGTTCTTTATTTTGCAGTTATTTGGCAGCTTTGTTTTTCAGAGAAAATCAATATTTCCAAATACAAGGGAAGTACAATACTATTCTGATTTGTTTTTTTTTTAAATTTCTATACTGTCAGCCCAATGAAACAACCAAGTGTCATAAACGAAAAACCGATATGCAAAAGTGATATAAATTAAAAAGAATGTGTGTTTACATTTTAAAGAACGTGAGAGAATTCGAATTCAATGCAATAAATGCGCACAATATCCAAAGATGATATTAAACTTTAACAAATGCAACATTTATAAATGACTCTGCAAATGACTATACAGGGTGTCCCAAAAATAATGGGATACCGATTAGTCATTAAGTCTTTAGATCATAATAAATCGAGTGAATCTAATATACCTTAGTGCAAAGTCCCTCCAGTAAGAAGTTATAGGGCCCTGAAGTTCATTTTTTATTTTTATTTGTATGTTAATTTCCACAAATGTAAAGACATCCGATTTCAATTTTGGCATGCATGCTTACTATTATGTACTGCACTAGTTAAAAATGTTTGATACACTAGACTTCACTGCAAGAGGCACTTCCCCTATATCTGAAAATATATAACTTTGTTACTTATAACATTTATTTAAATTTTAGGTTATTATCCGAAAGGGAATTAAGAAGCGTAAAAATAAAGTGCTCTCAGTTCATAAGCCTAAAAGCAACCATTTACCTTAAAATACCCATCAAAGGTTTTTGGTTGTCATTAAGACGTGCAATTATCAAGTAACCATGATCACAAAAACAATGGGTTATGGTTGTAATCTAGTAAACAACATCAAGAACGATCATTACCCATTGTTTTTGTGATCATGGCTACTTGATAATTGCACGTCTTAATGACAACTAAAAAGCTTTGATGGGCATTTTAAGGTAAACGGTTGCTTTTATGCTTATGAACTAAGAGTACTTTATTTTTACGCTTTTTAGTTCTCTTTCGTATAATAACCTAAAATTTAAAATATGTTATAGATAACAAAGTTAGAGCTAAAAAAAGTTTTCAAAGATAGATAAAGTTCCTCTTACAGTTAAGTCTAGTTTATGAAAATATTATCATTAGTGCAGTGCACAATCGTAACCATGTGTACCCAAATTCAAATCGGTATCTTTACATTTGTGGAAATTAACATAAAAAGAAAAAATAATAAATTGAACCTCAAGGCCCTATAACTTACAGGAGGGACTTTGTACTAAGGTATATTAGGTTTAGTCGATTTATTATAACCTAAGGAATCTATGACTAATCGGTGTCCCATTCCTTTTGGGACTCCTTGTATATAACATCTTTTCGTCATTCAAGTACCACTTAAAATTGCATCTTTTCACCTCTCATTAAATAATAACTGAGATCTAGATTAATGAAAGATGAATTAATTAAATAAGAAATTTGGTAAACACTTTGTGCGATAAATACTCGTATGTCTAATGTTGTCTTAAGTACTTATTTTTAGTATTCAATGCAATTCTACATACAAATGTATTTTTAACGCTTAGGTGTAAGGTGACAGTTATTATTTCAAGTACAACTGTTGAAATGCAATCATACGTTTCCATTTTAAAGTTTAAAGTCCTAATTCCGTGCTAAACTGGGAATTCCAAGTTCGGAGTCGGAATTCTTAGTTTAAGGTCATTTTTATGCCTGGTTTATTAGCAGGTGGATAGTACAACACGCATATTAAAATAAAAACCAAACTAAGTGGCCTTTCTACAATTTCCTAAAGAATAATAACTTAGATGTGTGTGCCGTTATTCTCTTGTATGAGCACTATACTACATATTATATTTACAGAACAGGTCTCCCAAATAAGCCTCAATCAAAACTATACAGATGTTGCTTAAAAGTTCATGTTTCTAAAGTATTATTCCTGCACATAAATTGGGTCTCTGACTATTTTTATGTAAATATTGACATTTAAAATATAAAAAATATGTTTCTTCAATTACATTGCAGTTCCTCTTTCTTCACAGTTTTATCAAGTTGACCATGTTTTACTGAATGTGTTTACCTATCGATGTCTCATTTTAAAAATTCTAATTAGTGTCACTTATGAGTATAGTGCGAATTGGCAGGCTTGCAGATTTAGCCTACAACTTGTAGTTTTAAAAATATCTATCTACTAAAGATTTTGCGCATCGAATAAGAGACAAAAATACTGCACAATCTGCATTAAGCTATTAGTTTTCAGTGAAAAATTTACTATTAATTGGGAAAGGGTGTTTATCACATGTTTTGCATTTCAGTCACCACGAGATGGAATTCACTTGCAATAAAATTTAAATATAATCCCGGGTGTCTAATATACTTTTAATTACATTTCTACTATTATGTTTCACTATATGTTAATTAGCCATTGATGCTACTACTATTATGTTTCACTATTTTTAATTAGGCATTAATGGCATATACGTTTAAGAACTAGAACTGATCAAACATTTAACATGTGCATTTGAGGACTGCCCCAGTTCTTACTAAAAAGTTATTAAACAACTATTATTTAGAAAGTACACAAACAATCTGTATTACAGCTGCTTACAAATGCGCCTTTAGCTATTCGTAAAAACCAGCAACACCCTTGCACATGATCGAAGAGGTACGCGGATTTTAGGCCTTTGACTAAATACGTTGTCCCTCTGATTTATTAATGTAACAAAATCGGGTGAGATACACACGGCTAAAGTTCGCGGAATCGAGTACTCCTTGCATTGCCAGCGTTCTGCAATTGGCATATTCGTAAAATTCGACGTTTTCAATCTATAATTCAGTTGGCAGTTCGATTTCAACCGAGCAGTTTCGTTTCAACATAATTTAACAGAGTAATAATTGTGTCAAAATGGAAATTTCGAATCGTGATTTTCGAGTGATGATCTTTTATGATTTTCGATACGGTTTAACACCGCAGCAATGTATGGAAAAAGTTCGTTATTTGGGGATGAAGCACCATCCAAAACTACGGTTTACAAATGGTTCGTAGGAATTCAAGCGTGGAAGACCAACGTTTGATGACGATCTTCGCGAAGGTCGTCCATGCACCACTGTTGTCGCGAAACAATATCGATGCTGTGCTTGAAATGATTTTATCAGATCGGCATGTGACATGTAGTGAGATAGAGACATCTTTAGGCATTGCGGCGAAACAAATACATACGATTTTGCACGATCATTTGCATGCCCAGAAGCTTTGTAGTCGTTGGATCCCTCAGAATTTGAAAGAAGAACAAAAACAGGCACGTGTCATGTTGTGCAAGGAATGCTAAAAAAATTCGAAGGTGGTCGTTCAAATTCTGTATATAACATCTAAACAACTAAACAGAAAACGACTGTATGGGTGTTTCAAAATGAACCTAAACAAAAGTGGTGCGTTCAAGAAGCGTTTCGAAAAGAATGATTGCTTGTTTCTTCGGAAAAACTGTTGCATTAGAGGATCGCAGGACAGTTAATGCTGACTGTATACTTCAATTTGTTTGCCGGAAGTTATCGCTTAAATCAGAAGAAACAACGTAAACCGGCGAATCATTGTTACTCATGACAATGCAAACGCTCACACAGCACGACGAACTGTTGAGTTTTTGACCAGTAACAACATCCAATTAATGACTCATTGCCAATATTCGCCTGATTTTAGCGCCCAATGACTTCTTTCTATTCGGATACATCAAAATTAAAATGCGCGGCGAGCGTTTTTCTCGCCTGAGAGACCGTTGAAGCATTTAAATCAACTGTTTTGGAGGTACCTTAATCAGAGTGGAAAAGTGTTTTGCAGATTGGTTTCATCGGATGCAAAAGTGTATAGATTTTAAGGGGAATATTTGAGAAGCAATTAAAGCGATTTACATACGTAATTTGTGTGTTGTTTTACATTTTCCACAAACTTTAACCGTGCCCCTTATATTAAGTAAAAAAATTATTTTTAATTTTTAAACATTTGTCAAAAATTTTCATAAATTACAATTCTACAGAAACCGTACAAAATAGCGCGTTAGTTCAAAAGACAAATTTTCAAATATGTAATACTATACCGGGTGCTCTCTTTAAAATAGGAGTTAATAAAAAATAGGAAAGCAAAACAAAAGAAACCCATTTTAGAGATATTCAACTGTAAAATCACCTATCTCACATCGATACACATTAAAAATGTAATTAAAAATCTGTAAAAGGCTTTACACAGAATCTCCCTCGTCGACATTGTGATACTAAATAATTTTAAAAATGAAATTAATTTAGGAGTAAAAATATCTTCACGTTTCTATATAATTAATAAATTTTCTAATTTAAAAAACGTTACAGGTGGTCGAATTCGAAGGGCAGGCGGACCGCGTATGCAGTCCCAACGTTTTGTGGGATATTGCAAGGGAACGGCTATTTCTACCTGAGCTACGGAGCACCAAACCTTAGAATTCCTGCGTGCAGCTGTATAAGTAACGCACTAATTTGTTGCTTCTTTTGTATCGTACAACATTTATTCTGTATCTATTGGGGCCCATTTTTGGTAAGAATAAGCCTGCGCTATTACAAATTACTACTTGTATTTATGCTAAGTTAAATCAAAAATAAACAAAATTTATTTTTTTAAGGTGCTCACCCTGTATATATTTGTATGAAATTTTCTCGGTTTCATGCCAGGTAGATATAATGTGTATTAGTCCATTTTCTAAACGCTAAAATTCGCCAAAGTTCTACTTCGTTTACTCAAAACCGATTTTGATCATTTTTTTTTATTATTTCGGAAAAGTTTATAGAAAAGTTCCCATAGGTGGGAAAGTGTTCTTTTTATTTTTTCAATTGTTATTAACAATAAGTGGTTTTATATACCCTTAATTAAAAAAAATGTATAACTATTTTATTTATTTAAACAATTGCCTGAAATTTGACAACATAAGGTTTTTGGGGTCGCAGATTACGAATCTGGCCTCCAAATGGGTCTAAAACAAATGGCATCGAAGCTCTAATTTCTATTTATTTTTTTAATTTTTAATAGATGTCTGTGGTGGTTTGAGGCCGCTGATTACGAATTGACATTAAACTCACTAAATAAAAATGGCGGATCCAAATGGCGGAAAGGGGTATTTTTATTTCTGATACCTATACCTAGGGGTTGTTGAGTCGCTCATCCCAAATTTTATGTTAAAATTTATCAAAATTGAAACGGTGTCTGAAAAATGGTGGAAACAAATGTAGAAGAGTTAATGAGTATTAAATATATATTTTAATTGATTTATTAAATTAACCCAAATACATTTAAAATCAAGGAAAAAAATATTTAGCTTTAGTTTCTTCTTCCTCTACTTCTTCCATTGACACTGCCGGTCGTAAATTAAGGTAACTATTTCCGTTACATTCATCGCAAGCCGCCGAGACTAAAGGCCACTTTTCCTACACCCTCAAGCTGGCCCGCAACTAGTTTTGTAGTTGCAAAAAAATGATTTTTATGATGTTTTGTGGAGCTGGTTCTTGTGTCATTAGGATTGGAAAACACTTTCCTGTATCAATTTCCAACCCCAATCTTTCGTTGAAATATCTTGGTTTCCAGGCACAACTGTGTTTGCAATACACGCGCTTTAAATGTTGTTCTGCTGAATCCATCGTAGGGCACAATGATGTTAAATCAATACTTTTTTTAGTAGACGCCTTATAAAAGAGTCAAACCTAAAATTCAATGTTTTTATCTAAAAATATATGTATCGTATTGTCTGTAACCTCATTTACCTTGCGGTATATGATAATAAAATACGTTCAATCAATTAAACGTTCCTGTAGAGTTTAAGCTTTACTTTTCTTCGCATCATACATTGCAAGCGTACATTTATACCAGCATTTTTTTATATAAATTTAGCAGTCTCTTATAAACCACTGCTATTTCAATATTTGGCAAATTTATTCTTTCGTGACATAGCCATTGCTTCATTTACTAGACTTATGCATGTGGATCTTAATGAGGTGCCGGTCCTATTCGTCTTCCTCATCCTTATATAAATTTATCTTCAATATATTAAACTATATTCAAAAGCCATGATCTGCACCTTGACACCAAAACTCGC
>OW679199.1:112058763-112413376 GCA_940337035.1 Agriotes lineatus | reverse complement strand
AACTATGAATTAGCAGTGTCATTTTGTAGTAAAAGTGCTTCACTTCCATTTATAAACATTGAGCTTTTGGATGATACAATAGTCATTTGGAAATATTAATGACTTACGAGGCTATAAAATCTGTAGCGCTTTTTCTGGCCCACTGTGTATATGAATAACAGAATACAGGCTAAAATAAAAGATAAACTAACTCCCCCCATAAATGTCAACAATGGTATAAGACAAGGCGACTCTCCGAGTCCGTTATTATTCAACTTACTTTTGGATGATAATAATAAAAAAAGTGAAAACTGGAAGTGGGTATAGAATGAGAAATAAAGAAATTCGTATATTATGCTACGCCGACGACGCGATCTTAATCGCTGAATATGAAGATGACCTCCAAAGACAACTACATCAATTCAATACGATAACAAAAGAACTAAATATGTTGATTTCCGTTGAAAAAACCAAATGTATCAAAACATCGAAGATACCCCGTAGATGCAAGCTTGAAGTGGACGGAAAAATAATTTAATAGGTCATGAGTTTTAAATATTTAGGTATAGACATCACAAGCTATGGAGATACGGAAAACGAAGTAACACAACAAGTTATTAAAGCAAATAAGATAGCTGGTTGCCTAAATGACACTATCTGGCGAAACAAATATATTGGTAAAAACGTCAAAGCAAAGATATATAAAAGAACCCCATATTGATATATACTGCGAAACTCAACCAGACACAGCAAAAACGAAACAACTCATTCAAACCACAGAGATGAAAATATTACGCAAAATCTCAAGGAAAACATTATTAGATCGAGAAACTGATGAACATATTAGACAAGAATGCAACGTTGAGAATATTGATGACTGGGTTCATAAAAAAACAAGAATGGAACGAACACATTACAAGTCCGAAGAAAGAATAGTAAGAATTGCAAAGGATAAGTCACCAACAGGAAAAAAGAAATATAGGAAGACCCAGGAAGCGTTGAAGTGATAATCTGTACACATAAGAGGCAAAGTTGGAGAAAACACAGGCAATTTAAGGCCTAATATATAAGAAGGAAGAAGAAGAAGACGAATAACATAAAAAATGGTGAATATGTATCAAATAAGTTTTTCTCCTAAATGGCCAAAAGGATACGGCTTATAACGGGCCCAATTCTTTCACCAAAAGTATTTAATATTTAACCCGTTAGCATAAAGCTGAACTGTAACTTTTTATATTGTAGCAATATTAGATTATAAACGCATTATGCACTTAAAACACGCTATAAAGTGAATGACCTCGCGCCAGATAATGAGATTCGAACCAGCTGATTCGAACGCCAAGTGCATCTAAAAATAGACCCGAAAGCACGTCAGGCTTTCGCGGATTTTTGTGCGAAGAGAGGACATTCACAGTTGAGTGATTGCGTGGGCGGTTGCTTGCTAAGGCCGCTTCCGTGTTTTCTTTGGGTTAATATTACAACCCTGAGAGTGCAGTGCAGCCTTGGGAAAGCATCTCCCGAAACCCATATAATTCTCATCAGAAAAAAGCTACAGCAACCGTAAAGTGCCGCCAATCGAAGTCAGCAGTGAAATCACTGCGTGCCGTTGGACAACCGACGCGACGTCATTAAACGAGGCAAAGGTTTACTTACAGGCAAAGAGTAAAATAGGTCAGTTTATTTAAAGCTAATGTAGGTGATCAAATCTAGAATCCACTGTTAAACTGCTAACACATTTGACGTATTGCGTGAGGTATTGTGACTCCGATTTCAGTGCTCGACCGCAAGAGTCAGCAAATAGCTTCAAGTGCGTTTCGTGAGTAAACACATTCGGATTAAGGTAAAATAGCGGCGGGAGTGAAACATTTTCTCTGGTTTTCAGTTAGTATTAATGTTTGCTCTTTTAGTCTTTGTATCATATACAAGTCGTAAATGCGAGTAGAAAGTAACCTTTAGCTCATAGCAATTTATTTTATTGTTACTTTTTATTATTGGCGGCGTACAGCATTTGTATATGATCGTCTTGTATTTTGTTACTTTATATATATATATATATATATATATATATATATATATATATATATATATGCATATCTTCATATAGAATACATAGTGTTTATGTAAACAGCCTAGCTTTTATTTCTAGAGGGGTTTGAGTGTATAACTTTAGAATTATAGGTGGAGACGATGCAGGCTCCGAGGAAGTTATATTGACATGGCCATAGCCACACTAAGGTAAGAAACGAGTCTTGTGCATTAACGACAAAGTTAACTAACAAACAAAGGGAAATTAAAATTTAAAGTACCGAAAGATAAAGGCTATATGAGCATAGCATTATAGGCCCTGTAAAGTTGAATTTCTTTTTTGTTTAAGGGTACTCAAAAGAGGTCTTTTGACATTTTTAGCCCAACATAATCGTTTTTGAGATACACCCAAAAATGTCACAGTGTGGTTATGATACTTGTATCTACCATTTGTCATGTTATTTAAAAAAGTTGAAGTTCGTATTAATATCAAACGATTTACATTAGTAGCCTCTAATTTACCCTATAGAAGTAAAAAGTAAATCTCCGATGGATTGTAGCAAATTAACAAGTTAAATTTCTTAAAATAAAATTTTTACATGGACGTAACTTTTATTTCGGGCCTTTAAAAAAAAACCTTAATTACTTTTTATGCAGTTGGTGTTTGTTTTATTTCTTCTCAAGTCTTACGACCAATCTGTATGTGTATATCTACCTCTCCTCAAAACGGTCATGATTTACTATTTAAATCTTATACTTCCCTCGCCTAAAAAACGAAGGAAGAATTGTAAACATGAAAAATCACCGTCCGAGATATCTTCAGATTTTCTCGTTTCAGGGTCATTAGATGACGAAAATCATGTATTATCAATTCCATTTGGGTGTCTGTCTGTCTGTCCGCACGTTTGTCTGTCTGTCTGACCGTATGTTTGTATGTCTGTTTGTCTGTTAACGGTATAGCTTAAGAACTATTTGTTAGAGGAAATCGATATGTAGCATACGGATTTATTTGTCCACCTGCCATGAAACCGAATATATACCGGGTGAACACCTTAAAAAATGTCTATTACTTCTTTGAACGAGGAATAGATAATGGTAATCATTTGCACATCTACATTTACATGTTAAGATTGTAAAAAGCACAGCAATGGGCAACTATAAGCACGTCGTATAGAATCCAGCCGCAGGGTCCTCCGTGGCCGAATGCAGCATACAGGCGATTCACTTTCGGGCTACTGCCAGCCTTGAAATCGCATTTACAGAAGCTGAAGTTCGAATCCCACCACTTGCAGAGCTTTTGATTTGCAAACTTATGTAATTCGCATTACTAGATGTTTTGTTTTATTGTTTGAGTAGTATTAGGAACGTTTAGACATTTGTATCTGTAATTTCCTTTGATTTCTCAAAAATTTTAGTATCACAACTTCCACTTGGGAGGAAAATTCTGAGTAAAGCCTTTTACAGACTTTTCGCTTTTACCTCTTGTTTTTTATGACTATCCAAACTAATTTTCTTCAATATGCTGCTTTTCAAATTTTGTTTCTGAACTTTCGTATTGTAGGCGACACTGGAAACCTATTTATTTTTTCGAGTTTAACCCAATGGTTTCCAAGGGCAGCCACGGGGGCTACACCAGCTCTTTAGAGAACCACGGTAAGTTTATAATACAATGTCGTGAGTAGGCAGTGTACTCCGAGAACAGACTCCTCATGGAGGGCCTTCAATTGTGTGAATAAGATTCTTGAAGAAATGTATAGGACCAGGGCCTAGACATATCTTCCTAGTGTACTGCTGGTTCATTGCAAGAATTTACGGGGGGCACACTGTTTATTTATAGTAAAGTTTGTAAAGAAATTTACGTATTCACATATTTGCAAGAAATATTTTGAATGGTTAGTTTTGTTAACTTACATAGACCATTCCTCTAATGCTGAACTAGAAATATTAAATGTTACTGGAATTTTTTTACCACGGTTATTGATTGATTATACAAACGTTTATAAGTAGTTTTATAGTTAGAATTCGATGTGTGTTATGCTTAAACAATTACTATAGTGTTTCCATTTAGTAACTGCATATTTGTTAAATAATTCTAATGCCCTCTTTTGTAACACTGCTTCGAATAGCTATATCAAATTGCTGAACTGACATCGTCCAAAAAATAAATAAAACAGTGTTCTATAAATTAATAGATTTTCATAAGAAAATTTGTAAAACCAAACTAAAACATAGAAGCGAATCTTAATACGTCGTTATATTCTTCATTAATAAAAAGGATTTTATATGAAGAATACTATATTTAATAAAATTATAAAATAAATTATTCCGCCAGAAACATGTAAGATAGTGCTTAGTGAATGAAAAGAAAGTTACAATTAAAATGTTGAACATTATAGCATTTTACATCCTTCTTCAATACAAGAAATGCTTATGAGATATCTTACTGTGAATACTCTTAGCTAAGAAATTATTTATTAAAAACGACAACTTAAGCTGTGTATAGACATACTCAGTACAGAGATAAAGTAATGTTTAAAAACTAGGGATGGGCGCGTGACATGAAAACAATCGGGTCACGGCGGGTGCCGTCGTGAACGTGAGTAAGATTTGAAAATCCGGCTGTGAACCTAAGCGAACGTGAATGAACATTTCCCAATGCGTGACACTCGTTTTCATGCTAAATAGTAACGAATACTTTCTGCAACCAAGAAAAGTACAAAATATTCAAAATTTTAAGTGATTGAAAGGTGAATAAGTTATTTTGACACCTTTTGACGAAATAGACTTTTGACTACCTAGTTGCTTTTCAATAGCAAGGGGAAGAAATATAATGCATTGACTGCGGTTGCCATTAGAGGCGTGAGGCAATATTATTAATAACAAGCGAAATAACATCTTCTGCCTTTTTTATATTTAACTAATTTTAAATGTAGCTGAATACGAGAGATGTAATCTTATTATCAAATGTGAAAATTTCAAAAAATCATATGCATAACTCTGGAGTAAACTCTCATTCTCTCCCTTGGATGATTACTCCACGAACAGTAAGATTCATACACTTATCTGAATCTGAATTTTCAAATAAAAACACGGGTCACGCTGTGAGTGGAAGGTCACGCCGTGAACTTGAGGGCACGTGTACGTGAGAATAAGCGAATGTACAAGTTTAAAGCAAGCTTGAAACTTGCGTCAACGTGAGTGAAACTTACATCTTTAATAAGGACGAAATAAGTTCCTGAATATGGAGGTTTCAGTTTACGTTGTTCACTTTAATTATTAACAAACTACCGAAATAAGGTGCATTATGGTTAGCGATTATCTCTGTTCTAATACACATTTTGCTTTGGGATCTGTAACATAATTTTGAATTAATTATAGAAAAGGTTAAACGTATTTCAAATAAATAAGCCAAATATTCTGATAATCTGTAAATTAGGTTTAAAATATTCCTATAAGAATTGTAATTGTACTTTGTATACTATGACACAAGATATGTGTAGCTGCACAAACGGCCTCCACATATAAATCCTATACAATTTGTTGTGTAAGTTCACTACGTCAAATACCTTGTCGCAAGTAATAACAACAAGGCCGTTTCTACTCTTAAACTTAGCGTGATACGACTAATATCTTACTATGTTTAAGTGCTAATTTGAGGTCTTGAAACTTCAGACGCACAAAACTAACAATATGTAAAAGGCTTTACCAACAACTTCACTCGTCGACATTGTGACACTAAATAGTTTTAAAAAACAAATTAAGTTAGGAGTAAAAATATCTTCACGTTTCTAATACATTAAATACATTTTCAAATAAAAAAATGTAGCCCGCTGGGGGGATTTCAACTTCACCGTATCTGCGTAGCAGATTGTAACCTCATCGATAAGTCGTCTGCGCCATCGAAACTTATCGAAATGAGTGCGACACGCGCCTCTATTTAAAGGAACGGTCTTATTGTTGAAACGTTTTGACTCTTTTGTGACATTATCCTGTATCCGTTGAGTTCTATTTTCGGCAAGTGTAAAGCCTGACCTATGGGAAAATTGTTACTTCCTTCTATTTCAAAATTAACGCAAAATAAACAAAAATTTATTTTTTTTAAGGTGCTTACCCTGTATATATTTGTCTGAAATGTGTATGCAAAATATCATCTTTCTTCGACAAATAGTTTTTGAGGTATACCGCCAACAGACAGGCGGAATTGAGAAAACCTGTTTTTCGTCATCTAGAGGACCTGAAACGTAAAGATCTGAAGAAATTTCGAAAGGTGATTTTTTCGTGATTACAATACTTCCTTCGTCTTTCAGACGAGGGAAGTAAAAAGTGGGATAGCTCTTAAATTCCATACCCGCGATTCTACCATTTCGCTAGAAATTAAGCATCCACCTTTAAGTTTGCTAGAAATAAGATTATATACGAATTAGAACAATTTCAATACTCACATACGTATTTCATTGCGCAACCGCCTCGAAAGCAGCGTTTATTGTTTAAAATAATATTGCTTTCACAATGTTTTACTCATTAAGTACTGGTTTTAAACGTATAGGATATATATTAAAGGCTGGATTGATATATCGGAAAACTTAATAAATGTTAGATAACGGCTCATTTTATTATTACCAATACGTAGCTGCGATATTTTCCATATTCTGATTTGCAGCTAGTTACGGTTTCTTGTTAATACATTTAATTTTAGATATAAAATACGCGGTAGGTGGTGGAGTTATTTCTGTATAGCAATTTAAGCAATTTGCAGGCTGAATTTGGGAAACAATGAAGTGTAATAGGCAGTGGGCGCGAGTACGTGCATATCCACCCCTCACACGCACATGGTACCCTCGTTGGTAATAAACGAACCTCTGCTTGTAATTGTAGACTGTTTAATATCATAGTGTATACGTTGCAGAAGCTATACATGTGGGGATTAAGCTTTAATTCTGTAATTATGTGTGAAAATACACAAAATGTCGTCGACTTACAGATAAATACAGCAGGCGGCATCAATAGGGCTAATGAACAGACAAAGAGTAAAATATCCCATATTTGGGCTATTCTAGTACCACTCATCAAATCAAATATGACTAATTTCTCGCGTATGCATATGATTACTTTGACAAAACTCTCACAAAACATCTCAGTCTATTAAAAATGTATGAAAAATGGTTTTAGAGGCACCTGGTTTGCGATTCTTGACATGGTTTTACTGAGTTTTCCTCATTATTTTCCATTAATATTTATAAGTTAGTAATAGGCTACTGGGAAATTTACTTTGATAATAGTTTTTACTTACTTACGTATATTTTGTGTTGATGATTAGATATTGTTTTACCGGAGCTTTAAACGAATTAAGAAGTATCATGATATAGCTCCATTTAAGCGAGTGTGCAAGTTAAGTAACGCATAAATTCGGTAACTCGGTTAAAGGTCGTATGGATATAGCGGATCAAATTGCAACCCATATGTTAAAGTAATTTTCAGATTTTTATATTACTTTTTTTTAATGTTATGATCTCATTACTTTTTTTTTAAATACTTCGTATTCTTTTAATTTATTGCGGAAGCAAATTTTCTGCTTTCAACCGCATAAAATTTCCATTAGGTTATGTTAGAAAAACATTGAAAAAAATACTTTAAAGTTCAGATAGTAAGCCTGTGCTTATAACAAACAAAGGAGGTAACTAGAAATACTCTGTTAATGTCATTCATACTTACTATATGAAGCGTTTTCTATTTTATTTTTCTGATTTAAAATGGCAAACCTTTGAAAACTGATTAAAACTTGCTACCGAAATAAATAAAAGAATATATAGGTTGTTATTTAGAAAATATATATTGAAGGCGTCATACCATTTAAAGCAAATCTGCTAATTACTTTAACATGCGACAATTGGAATCGCTACACCCCTTTGGGGTTTTATCCCCGAAAAAGAAGATTAATGGAGTTACCGAATTTATGCTCTAAAATTTCTACGCTATAGAAATAGATAACCATAAACCTTACTGTGAGGTCATACCCGCGGTAGGCGAGTACTCGCGTTAGGAATACAATTTTAATATTTAAAAATACTGGTATTCTTATGAATATTCGAGGCGCATAACCATTCAACTATTTACATGTCGCCATCGACCACATCAGCCGTATCTGAGCACACACTTACAAATGAAAACACCTTAGAATTCGAGCAGGCAGGAGTACTTGCTAGAATACTTTACTAGTGATACGTGAAGCCATAGAAATAGAAAAAGATCCAAATAATATAAACAGGAACGATGATTTTCAGCTTAGTAAAACCTGGATTCTTGTGATACACAAAACAGTTGGCCACGCCCCACGGATTCAAACTGCTCTGGACTTCAACGACCAATCAGCGTTACGTCGTTCCGAACGTCTGGCACAGAGGAGTATGAATAGCTCCACACCGACCTTTAGTTATTAGAGCGAGTTTCACTCTGATGATGTAAGCTGTAATGTCTTGCGAAACGTTAGTCAATATGGCTGCACAAAAAGCAATAAGGCCAAATCTGCCTAAGTATCCTTGTTCTCAAGGTACTCGAACATCACGAACCACCAAAGAGTATGACCAACGCTTGGATCCTACACGCAGTGTAAGCAGAAATCTGATTTTAACACGAGTTAGAATAAAGTTATTCCCGTACATATATTTTTTGTTGTCACAGCAGCTACTATGATTCTTCTGTTGTTTCTTGTTATCGAGCGACGAGCATAACATGCCTGAATCACACAATTTGCAAACGGAACACACGTCAAAAACGTACAATTTTTCGTTAAGTTGGAGGTAAACATACTATGCGAATATATCGGTTTTGGTACTGCGTTTATTTTTAAATTCTCCATTGATTATATCCCAGACCGCCTTGTTCTTGTTGGCTGCATTCTGAATATAATTACTATTATATTGTTTGGTACTTTCAATCTGTTTTCGAAAGTGCTTCCTGAACTCCGTTACAGCTATCCTGGATTCTTGTGTTTGAGTGCATTCCTTGATAATCGAAAGAGCATGAAGTGTGTTCCTCATTTTCTGAAAATTTTTGTTAAACCAATTTATCGTTCTTAAGCATTTTTTATTTGATTTTTTCTGGGAAGCAAGTGTAAAAGGCATCTAAAAAGAAATTATGGAATGCCCTATATAATTCCTTTGCTGTCTGTTACAGACAGTATTCCAGTGTGGATTTTTTAATTTGTTCTTAAAATTCTCTAAACCGGATTGCGTAAACGGTCGCAATTTTGTGTTTATATAGTCGGAATCTATGTAGCTACGATGTAGTTTGAATTTTATGCCTTTGTGGTCCGATAGCAACGGATCTATTACTGTTATAAGGTAGCATTCTTCATCAATACCAATGAAGATATTATCTATAACAGTTGCGCTATACTTGTTTACATGTGTTGGAATATTATTTGTGATTGTTAAATTATATGTATTTAGAATGTCTTTTAGTGTATTGGCATTTGCGCTTTGCTCGCCCATATCAATATTTACATCGCCACTACTAATAAGTTTCTTGTAGTTCATTAATAAAATATCTAAAATGGACATCAGTTGGTTAAAGAAAATATTGAGATAGCCGTCTGGTGAGCGATAAATGTTTATAACAATTATTTTTATGTCGATTAATTCAATGGCCGCTACTTCAATATGTTTTTCGCAACTCATTTTAGAAATATATTCTAGTTCTTTAAATCTTATATTTGGCTTAATAAATCTTGCGGAGCCACCATGTTGATAATTTTCTCTGCAAAATATGCTAGCCGTGACAAATTTCCCAGCTGCAGGTAATGTTTGTGGCGATAACCAATGTTCCGCAACGCACAATATGTTGATATCTGAATTTATGCTTAAGCACATATTAAGTTCATCGACTTTATTTTTCAAACTTTGCAGGTTTATAGAAAATAGAACTAAATTATTTGCATTTACCTTCGTACTGGTGCAATTAATATCTAATTCGGTAGAACCCATATGAGTCGTTTTAGTTCTTTGTTTACTTATGCTCTCCTCTCGCTGGGTTTCTTCAGATTGTAAAAAAACGTATTTACACTCACTCCTGTAGGCCATAGATCTGAACTTTTGATTCTGTGTGATTGATCATTAGGCTAGGTGATTTTAAAGGACGAGTCGATTGTTGGATGTTTAGACTCAACTTTGTGGCATAAAATTTGTTTGAAGTTATTTTTTATTAAGTAGTCTTCTAGACGTTCCTTCGTCATCGTTGGATCAAGCCTAGTCACATAAAAATTAGACAATTTTGGCACAACCTTTATATCATTAATTGAATTTGTGCCCCAAATTCTGGATTCGTTCCTTTTTCTGCTGCTTCTTTTCTTGATTACATCGGCCCATGTTTGTTTATTTTCTTCCCCTTCAGTACAGGACGTCTTGGCAAGATTTATTGCCGTTTGTAAGTTTTCAGCGGTTATCTCTTTAGGTTTAAAGTTTATGTTAACATTTTGTCCCTGTACCAGAGGTTGTTTATCCATTTGTTCAAATTTTTTGTTGTTAACAGTGAGAGACTGTTGCATCTGTTTACCACCACAACGTGTTTTGGTTTTAGGGGGTTCCTCTGACTTGTCAGAGATTACTGTTTCAATGACTTTTGTCTTATTTAGTAGTACTGTAATTACGTCCCTTCCTGTAGGAACTAGCTCAGCTGATGTGTTAGCATTTTTTAACAATGTATTTGTAAGAACTATTTGGTGTTTTAGGGATAATATGTATTCGTTGAGATTACTTATGATAGTGTTTTTTTTGTGTTATTATTTCGTTTATGTACTATTACAGAAAAAATAATTCGCACGATACTTAATCTAGTTACTTGGTTTTATCCACAGTGGCTTAGTGTGTATCTGACTATCTGACTACTTGTCATTTTTCACATTTTGGGGTTATTATCGTATCACTAGTTTTTTCAGGTTATGTTAAGAAATGGTGCTTCTTCCGCAACCAACTTCATCTGCCACACGTTGCAGTGACTATCCGTCTTCTAGTTTTACGATAACAAAGTCTTTTTTGGCCTCCCTTGGAACGTGATTCGACATTTTAAGTTTTGATAGCAGAATGTCAGTTGTACAACTGACAATTCAGTGATTTTAGTCTACTTGATAAAGCCATACTTACACAAGGCAAACAGACCGTGCGAAATATTTTTTCCGCAATAGTACTTAATTTTCACTTTGCTTATTTCTTCATTATTTACATGAATAATAGTGTCAATACTGCAATTTAAATTATTAAAATTTGATCCCGTATGTTCAGAATCGTCGTCACAATGTGATGTTTCCTTAGCGTTATGATTATTATTTGTGCAGCAAATAAATTTATTATCGTCTAGGACACTTATGTTTCTCAGATTTTTTTTTCGCACAGCTATCGTGATTTTATACACCGCACGTCACGCACTGAACACCTCTTTTTGACGTATTTTTTCACATATTCCACAGGTATTTAGAAAGCTGCTCTCACCTGAACTTTCACTTTCCACCATCTTTACTGTTAAACTGATATACAACTGGGGTGTGCACAATGCCTATAAATATAGTCTACGGTCTATAATTGATTACCTGTGGTTTCTCGGCAGGAAGAGTACTTCTAAAACTGCACAAAATAATTTTTAGGAGTCACGCAGTTTCACCTACCGATTTAAAACTTTATGGGGTCGTCAAAATGCCGCTGCCGCATCGCTCTTATACGCGGAACGTGTGTGTAGAAGCGAATGCTGACATTTTGAACATATCATTTAAGTTAGATTAAGTATAGTTTAATTTCCGTTATAGTTATTAAGGTACTAAGGGCATTATGAGTAAAATAAGAGCCCAAGATTGTTAGTGTACTAACCGAGGGCTTTGGCCCGAGGTGTGTACAACAATCGCGGGCTCTTAGCTCATAATGCCCGTAGTGCCTTCAAGGTTTTATGTCCTACCAATTTTCTTACCTAATTCATATTCATAATTCAATTCATATAATTACTATGATATAGTATCTAGTTAGCTGATCTAAGTTAGATTTGTGACATTAGCTGAGCTGTCATTAATTTTCATTGTGACAGTAGTGCATAATAAAGTTGTATCCATGGAAACAAATACTGTTAATTTTTCATAATAACCCTAGTGTTCTTATGAAGAAAATAATTGCCCTGGAGCGTTATTTTGTATCTAAGATACCTTAAAATAGAGTCATTAATTTCAATTAATGTACTGGTAGGACATAAAGTAATTTTAGTTCTTAATTTGAAATTTTAACACCTTGTACCTCCTTTAGTTTTGATATTTCGCAAAAGTGGTAAATGAAAAAAAGCTTACTTTTTTAACTTTATATTCTGGTAAAAGAAAAGAATCAACTTAAAAATTACCCTGCATATACAGTGTGTCGCCGGATAACTAAACCGACTCTTGTAAAAGGTAAAAAATTCTCGATTTAAATTGTCATTTTTGTGGGTTCAGCTCTGTTTGGTTAAAGGCGAATTTCTAACAGCATTTCAGTTTTGAAAAATCAAGTATGCGTTGGAAATTTTCAAAAACCCTATTTTATCCGCAAACGTCACAAAAGTGACAACTTATTTGTCTTTATTGACAAGGTAAAAGTGTCACTTTATCTGCCTAAGCAGATAAAATAGCAACTTTTGCGTACTTTATCTGCCTAAGCACACAAAATCGTTGCTCTCTTTCTTTCTTTCAATGTTTGTTCGCTATCTCCTCCGAAGATACTGGACCGATTAAATTGTATGATGGCTTATAATTCTGCTAATTTTTAGACTTAGATCGTAGGCCGGTTTTTATTTTCAAAAAGAGTACGAAAAAGTTTTAATTTAAATAAACCTTTAAGCAGCGGATCGGAGCATCTGTCGCCGTGGGTTATGGTGTGACAGCTGCTGTGGACGTGTGCTATTAGCTCGGGTGATTCAGTATGTTCATATATCATTACAGTAGCGCGTTATTTGAACAACAGAGGTTGACGTAGGGGTACAGTGCTCGCCTGTTACGCGGGTGGCCTGGATTCGATTCCCGGCCGAAGCATCCTTTTTTTTTAACTTATATTAATGAAATTTACCTGAATACGTTTGCGGATAAAATAGTATATGTTATTCGGAGTAAAAGTGACTTTATGTGGCTTAGCTGAATTATTTGCCTCACTAAACGTTCGGCTAAATAAATTTCAGCTTCGCCACATAAAGTATCACTTTTACTCCTAATAACATAATCTACTATTAGAGTAGCCTGCCTTTTATGTAGCAAATACTACAAAAAGTTATTAAGAGAAAAATCAACATCTAGGCTCCTATACCAAATTTCAAAGTCCTTGGCCAATTTTGATCTCTCACATTTTCTTTTGTTTAGGTTCCATATAAAAGAATTTTACTTTTAACAAAGACTGCTATGGAAGAACAAATATTTTTAACAAAGTTTGTTATTTCATAATAAAAAATCTTTGTTAAAAATAAAATTCTTTGATTTGAGAAATAAACATTAAAGAAATATTTGTCACATAAAAAGCACTTAGTTAAAAAATGGCGTTTTTCGAAATTGTGTAAATCCAAAAAGTGCTATTTTTCGGAAATTAAGCAAGATTTCAATGAGATTTTTTATTGCATGTTAGTTATAGCTGACTGAACAATCTCAAGGCCAGAAAACGTTTTTTCGTAAAATTTGTCTCTATCTTGACTAGTAAATGCATGTTTCGTAATTATTTTAAAAAAATTAAAAATTTTACTGATAACGGAAGTCACGTGACAACTTTTGTTTGGCCCATTTGTAATTACTTTGCAACCACCTCTGGTCGTCAGTGTTTGATTTTCCAAGAAATTCTAAATATTTTTTTTTATTTGGATGCCAGCTTTTTGGCGATCACTTTACTTATTATTTGTTTATAATAATTTTCTTACATAGTGCACACCGCAGTTTGCGAATTTAAAGTCGGCGCCGAGATGGCCTTGCGCCGAGTTGGCTTTCGGAAGTGATGTAAAGCCGTGTACGATGTGTAGCATGTAAAAGATCCCTTGCTAGGGGCTAGGGTTGGAATTCCGTAGTCTCGGCAAAATTCTAAGTAGGACTTTGACCATATGACCAAAGCAGTCGGTGTCTAAGGTACCTGGTACTCCGCATGCCATTCTATCTTTCTTTTATTTGTACTACAAAACCATAAAAAATAATTTATCAAGGTTTATAATTTTTCAATTTTTTTAATTTTTTTAAAAACTTCAAGCTCTTGGCTTTCTTATTTTTGAACCTAAAAGACTACTTATGCCCACTATTACAAAACTAAAATTTAAAAAAAATATTAAAGGCCGTTTTCGTTCCACCCTACTGAGTAACCCTCTCTGCCAAAAGGTTAAGGTCATTTCAATTCCCCCAACTGGGGGAGGTCTACTATAGGGACCTTCCGTCCCTCTTCAGCCAAGAACGGAAAACTCGGGATGGGAGAGAGAAAGGAGGGGTGGAGACTGGAAGAAAGGTCAGGAAAGGTGAAGAAATACTGCCCCGGCATTCACCTCAGAGAAGGTATTCTGTTGACTCAGGAAAACCACCTAAAAACCTGAATCAAGGCAGACGGTAGCGGGAATCGAACCCACGACCTCCCGAATGCTAGGTAGGCCTGCATCGCACTAGGCTACGGAGCTCGGTCTCTCTCTGCCAAACGCATTACTATTTAAAGGGCTCGAGTCCTTTGTATTGTGCTTCCTTGATGCCGATTGGTTAAGGAGGGGTAAAAGTATACTTTCAGGCGAGTGGAGGAGTTCCGCGGCTAATTACGCGGAGCCATTAATTAGCGGCCAGATTTTTGCGGCACTATATTGCAGATAAAAAGACGATTATTTTGATACCAGACTCGGAGAATTTTGGTGCTAATCTCCCCGCGTTGCTTGTTGAATTTGTAGGCACCCTTATACTATCATCAGCGTCTCGCAAAATTCGCGCACGGATGTCTCTCCTAGTTCAGGCGAGAAGGTGGACTCATTAAATTCCTCATATCGCGGCGCATGTTTTGATACTACATAACAAGGTGTGTTGATTGCGCTCCCGCTAATTATTCTTTTTTAGGCGTTGAATTTAAAGGGGTCCAGTTGGCACCGTCTGCAAATTTCTTATTTCGTCCGAATAGTTTCTAAATTTTATTTCTTGTCGTTCCCGGTCGACATTGAGTTTTGCCGCCGTTCTAAGCAATTTTCTG
The DNA here is from genome assembly GCA_940337035.1 of Agriotes lineatus. NCBI lineage: Eukaryota > Metazoa > Arthropoda > Insecta > Coleoptera > Elateridae > Agriotes > Agriotes lineatus. The sequence continues at coordinate 112,398,188 of OW679199.1, read as the reverse complement.
GCAGCATGGGCGCGAGGTCTGAAACGACTTGGAATTTCATTTTGTGGCGCAGTGCGCGAGTTGAGCAGTCTCGGTAACGGGGCGGCTTTTGTCTGAAAGCGTTTCATGTATACTTCCTTTTGATTCCAAACACGAGTATCCCAGGTAGCGGAATGTATTTGTTTTATTCGAATTTATGTTCGTATAGCGCTTCCTAACGCCGAGCTGTCGGCGACAGTAGTGTCGTTTGCCCTGCAATAATTTATGAACTCTAGCTTCTTGTCGCTGGTACGTGCTTTATTTTCGAATTCCTCTTAGATTAGCCGAATAATATTTATCATATTTTTCCGAAAATTCTGAGAATGATGTGCTGTGTTGAGACGGGTGGCAGGCAGATGATTGAACTTCGTGTGTCCATCGGCGCTAATAATGACGGGCACCGCGGTTTCTATTTCAGCCTGCCTGTTTCATATCAAGAGATCTTTAAGCATTACTAACAGCTCATCAACCGGCACTATCGTGAGGAGTGATACTTGTCAGGCCATTTAATTTTTCTTTTAAATATAATATTTATGTGACCATTTCGAGCAGTTTCGGTAGAAAGGTGCTGAGTCAGTCTGTATATACGTTCCTTTGAAGTCATAATTGATCGTATAACACTTCAGCTATTTGCATAAAAAAATTCTAACACGCACGTAGCTGTTGGTTTTCTACAAGGTTCAACGGAACCGCTGTAATCTCTATGCCGTCGTATGTGCGGCTGTTTTGGTCTCTTGGCGTTTAAGAGCGCTGGTTCAAAACACAGTCAATGGGAGCAAGCAGGACATCTTCCAAAATAATTTTAACTTCTATCGCACTCTACCGATAAGAAGCTGTTGACCCTGTTGCGAGTTGCGTTGTGATTGGCTACATCTGGCAAGCGCCAGACAGCCAGGGAGCGCGATAAAGTGGCTTGGAGTTTTTTCGAGAAGTCGGTTCTCGGCGAGCAATGCAAGTAGCAGGGTGCGTTTTGGGTGTTGGTGTGATGTCTTGGTCGATGGAATAAGCCGCTCGTAATCATTGTTGAAAGCCGGTCTGACTAATTGTTCCGTTTCCGGTTCGGGATTTTATCTACGAGTGGGCGAATTAACGACCTCGCAGGTTTTTGTGGTCGCCAATGGTGCGCTGCACAATTCTTCCCGAGTAAATAGGGGACTCATTGGACGTCGCAGGTTTCCACCCACATCACGTCAACGACAGCTATAGCGATTGGTGCTATCCGCCTACTGCAATCAACGCTTCGCACCGAGGCCAACCCGCCAAAATCGAAGGTATAGTGTGCTTTTATATTTGTACAATAATCGTGCATGTTTTGCCGTCAGCCGGTCCATTTAAATGTATTAAATTAAGCATATTTGCTATCCGCCGCTTAATCAAAGCGGTGTACACTCATTTATAAATTTAATCTTTGGGTTACAAGCTCGGCCCGATCTTTGAATCATGTTTTGCCGTCAGCCAGTCCATTTAAATGTATTAAACTAAGCATATTTTCTATCCGCCGCCTAATCAAGGCGTTGTACACTCATTGCTAAATTTTAACCTTTGTGTTACGAGCCCGGAAATATCTTGGAAATTGTCCGTTTATGTTTTTGCTGCCAGTCGGCGACGCCGATTATACGTTGTTTTACTCGTACAGGGTTGAGTAATATTTTTAGATAAGGTGTCCTTAGCTGGGTTTTATTTCTTTTAGGTTTAGTCCATTATATGATGCGAGTTTGTTGTACACGCTGACCACGTCGGCACCGTTGTAATTTTTGGCAATGAGTTTGGCCTAATAGATCTGTTTACTGCATTTGACTTATGATTAACCCTTGTATTTGTGCATGCTTGTTTACAGGGTGACTTAGTCACTGTGTCAAGATGAGGCCTGGAAGGGGTTAATAAGCGTTGCAGGTAGGTCGGCGCGCTTGTCGCTACACTGTCGTCTCCAGAGTTTTTGTACTCGAGTATCTCACCCCGTTTAACCTTCAAGGTTCGGTTAAGCGTGGGTTACTCCAATCGAACCTTGTGGCGCTCATTTATTTAGTAACACCCTATACTTACCGTCACGCTGGCCTTGTGATGTACCGTTTCTAGGATCACGCCCATCTCCCTGAGCGTATCAAGCCGTGGCCTTTAGCCTGTTTTGTGCGATTTCCAGGGTAAGTGTAGACTTTTCCCTGGTGTGTTTAAGTATTTGGTACTCCCTCACTCGTGAGTGTCGTTAAAACAGTTTGATACTGTAACATACTACGTGGAAACTGACTAAGGGATCATCTTTGGTTAACTTCACGTTTTTTAGTTTCTGGAGAGAACCTGCTGAATCCTTGACAAAAAGTATATTTTACTAGTTAGAGGCTGTAGTACACTGGTTAAATGTCTTGGCAAAGCATGTGTAGGAGAATTGGTCGCGCTGACAATAGGTCTCAACGTCACGCCTTCCCTATGTATCTTACTTAGACCATAGATGCGAGGAATTATTGCATTTCTGGGAATCAAGTAGGATCGATACTATCGGAGTGTCTTATGCTTGCAGTTGTTTTTATATTGAGAGAGTTAGTAGGATTACTATCTAGACTTTTGTAAGTTTTATCAGATAGTAGGGCTTCCATCTTTGTGTTATAATCTTCTGCGTTCATTACCACAGCAGCATATCTTTTGTCGGCTTTGAGAACGACAGTATCTTTATTATTCTTTAATGTTTTCGCTGCTTCTCTTTCTGCTTTACTGGTGTTAGAGCGGAACGATTTCGCTTTTCTTTAAATACAAGACACATGCTGTCGGATGATTTCTGCACCACTTCTGAGAAGTTTTTGAATTGGTGCTTCCACTCCACGTATTATATCTCCGACAAGTATTTGTTTAGGGGCTATGGCGAAGTTAAAAATTGTAGGTATATTGCTGAGGTTTACGATTACTTGGTTTGTAGCCAAATGTTTTTATGACTGCCTATCATATTTGGCAGATCTTTTACCTGTTGCTTGTTCTAGTGTATTGTGTGCTTATCTCGTGGTGAAATAACTTTACCTTCCAAACTTAGTAGACAAATAACTAGTTTAGATTTAGAGTCTTCTGATATCACTTAGCGTCTTAGTCTACAAAAAGTTTGGAAATATATTTTTTTTTATTGACCATACCTTCAATTTAGTTGCTGACCTAATGGTCCAAGACTCGATGAGATACTAAATAATAAATCGATCTCATAAAATTAAATGGATGTAGTAAAGTGACCCTGCCCCATATTCTTTATTAAAGCTTTTCATTAAATTAAAATGGGTAACTTCTGCACCGCCTCTACTTCTACCAACATTTTCTTTTGGATAGATCGCGATTAACACTTGATGAATTATTTCTTTACTGAATAATATAAATGTCACGTGTTTGCAAAGCTATTACGCCACGTCTGCATAGGTTATGTAATTACTGGAATTAATGATTTAATAAATGCGTTAAGACGACTGAAAGTAAGCTGCTGCTAATGAAAATTTCATTTACCACCTGAAAAATTCATTTGACGGCATGTATGATTCATAACTATTTCGAAATTGACAGGATAGAATTAAGCTGTATGAACTCATACAACAATTTTTTTTTACATAATAAAAAAACTATAATTATTTGGAATAATTTGCTATTCAACAATTACTGCTAACTCACTTCATAGAACGTTCAAGTATTCGAAAGGGCAGATTTTGTTATAATAGTTAAAAGCAAAGTAATTAGAGTGAAGTTTTACACTTAGTTGCCAAGCGCACTTATTGTTCTGAAAGGACTACTGTTAAAGTTTGAGCAACTTCGACATAGTGAAGTCAATTATAAAGACGGAGTAGTAATTGCTTTCTGGGTCCTTATGAAATTATATACAATTATACTTCTTTCACTATCGATTGGTTACCGAAGGCTTTAAGGATGTTTGGACTGGAATGTATATTTTCTAAAACTGTATAGTATGTATAGTCCGGCCGATTATAACAACTTATCAATGAATTAGTAAGTGAACATTTAGTTAAGTGTTTCATAGGTTCATTTTTACCAGCTACATTAGCTGGATTAACCATAGATAAAGAACTAAAATTATTATTATTGTATACCGGCTGGACAAAACAAAACGCCCTGTTTGAGGCCCGATAAATCATGTTATAGTAGAGATACAGATTTGAGATTTTCAGAGCTCATAAAGGAAGAATGGAAAATTATGTAATCAACATTTAAATCATTTATTTAAAAAATTAACAAAAATTACATTGAAAAAATGCTTTTTCTCCCAGCCGGTTAGAATAGTAGGCATTGCTCACTTCATCTGAGATAAGAAAGTTCGTTTTTCTCACCTAGGTAAGAAAGTAAATCATGCAATTTTTATGAAGAAACTGTACCGCATGTTAGCTGACTGCTGACGCGTGCTGATTCTGACAGCTGACATATTGATAGTTGACGGATAAATGACTTTATGACTTGTGTTACAGTCTGTTTATACGAGGAATTAGGAATGCATTCTGTGAGTGTTCACATCCTTTCGATGCAGGTAAGTACGAAACCTTAAGTGGCTCTGTGAGTGGCCCTTCATTCGAAGGAATTAAATTAACATCTCGCGCATGCGTACTCACGACAGGAGAGGTTAAAAGTCAGCGTGCGCGCCCGCGCTTTATTATTTAATCCAATCAAAACTGCTTGCGCAATTACAAACCTCGCCTTCAGCTCGGTTTATAAACTTTGCGCTCTGTATGCAAGACTGCACTTTCTTACCTTGGTTTGAAATATACTATTACAAGTGTACTTATTTAGCTAGTTAAAATCTAGGTATAGAAACTACTTCAACTTATGCTGTATTAGCCCCCTATTTTGCATATGCGCTTCTCTTAACCTTTTCTTAAATTGCAAAATTGAATTTCTAAGATATTTCGTCGCAAGATTCTTCTATATTTTCACGCAATTCGTCCAGTGGTTCAAATGGAGTATGCAAATAAACCAGTTCTTGAAGTGCGTCCCAGCTACAGTAATCCAATAGGGTTACATCAAGTGAATTTTATGGCCATTCATCAGCTACTAGATTTAGTGTGTTAAAAACCAAACTTAAGGTCCGTGTAAAAAGCATTTTCGAAAACAAATTCTTTAAATTTTCCTGTTCCGATATTTTTCAACAAACTTGTGTGAGACATGGCATCCATATTTTACAATGTGTCTTTGAGAAGTATCACGAGATTCACTTCATTTTCTGATTTAGCAGGGGAGCTGTACGGTTCTCAACTTGAAGACGTCTTTTCTTATCCACCTGGTATAGATAATAAGACTATGCAGTTGCACTGAATGTATTGGGCTTAATTGCAAATTTGACTTTTAACAACTGGGTGGCTAAAGCTTTTCAGATTAATCTTTGAATGACATTGGCATCTCCCAATATAAATTTAATATTGCACACACTTTTTAACCAGTTTCTACAAGCAAAAATAGGAAATATGATCCTAGAAACAAGTGTTGAAAAACGGTTTGTAAAAAAGAATTTCTTATATTCATACAGCGACAGATACAAAGAGAATATATCTGTCTCTTCGAAGAAGCTGTAATTATGTTATTTGTGGATTGTTAGTAACAGCTGTGTTAAAACTAATCAGTGTCTAATTAATCACGGTAGGATTTTGAGAACTCTCCACTAACCTGGTATACTAAAATATCTAAGTTTTACTGAATCCAAAGAGAAGCATTTTCTGCTTGACGAAATGAATGCAAATTATTAAAAGAAATCTTGCAGTGTCCTACGTATTTAAACAAGTCTGAATATGTTTCAGCAGCCACGCCTTTTACTGTTTTAAGTGTAATCTAATGTATTTCTAGATTTACACCTAAATGGGTACCTACATAAGAAGCTGTATACGTGCGCTTTAAGTCAATTTGTTATAGACAAGCCCATTTCTATTATACTGACATAATGTCACATATACTTATGTGTTAACCATCCTAAAAGATTTGGTTGTGCGTGTGGAAAGTCCACTATCAATCAGCATCACCAAACTATTTCATCCTTAATAAAAAATCAAAGATCAAGACAAGCCTTGAGGTACTCACAATTGTTATGTACGCTGCGCTGTTTCTCGAACAAGTTCGTTGAATAATGAAAGCACTGCTATGCCGTTTGCGGTTCTTATGATTTAGTGAGCGCAAACATATGACGAACTGCTACTTTTGCTGCAAAATGTTGTATTTTTTTGACAAAAATAAGAAGCTAATTACATATCCTAATGTGCCATCTACTAAACAACTAGTACCTAATTTCTAAGTCTTCCCAGTACCAACATCTACGGATGGATGTCTCGAACGGAGAACAGGTTGCTAGAGAGACGGAAGAATTAGAGCCGGAGATGTTAACTACTCATGACGAATATTTGCCACCCCAATGCGACCAAACTGTGACGAAGAATTATCGGCCAAAGTTGACTAACTCGTCGGGGAAGGTCGGGGTTTCAGCAAAGCTGCAAAAACAACTATGGGAGAGGGCGCCGAGTCCTCGACGTCAACAAATCCTTGGGTCGGACCTTCCCAAGGTAAGAGATAAATCCAGCAAACCAAATAATACCAAACGAACTAGTAATAGTATTTATTTAAACAACAGGTTCTATAGTGCAAACATAAATAACAGCAGACAAATATATCGATATAAATAGGCATTAATAAATAAACACAAACTATCAAACAGATAGCAGAGACACATCAAAAAGGCGATCCATAAGGAATTATAAGAGAACGAGCTGCATAAATAAAATTGGTTATTAAAAACAGTGGTTAACAGGTTAATTTCTGATGTTAAGGTTGCCCACTAAGGGATAAAATCAGTAAAGAGAAGCTCCGTGAGCCGGAGGTTCATACAAAACCAACCGCGTCGGAATAATTCAGGCGAGCAGTTAACTACCGAATCGCAGGTACAAATTAGCACGCATCCTGTTAAGCAAGGTGCCGTGGAATACAGCGATTCAAGCGACAGGCTAACCTTAACCCCGATCGCTAGCTTTATCTGGCTCTATGACGGTACCCAAAATTTAGAAGGGGCGAAATATCTTCAAATTGAATGGCCATACAGGGGTCGAAGGGATCTCTAAAAGAAACTCATTAGGCTTGTTATGACATTTCAAGTAAAAGGCTTGAATGCGCTCTTAACAGCAATAACTAAGAATTTCGGATTTCAATTACTTAAATTTTGGTAGTTAAGCGACCGCGGGCGGTTCAATTACCACAACCTTTCAAACAATAGAGGATTTAGCCTATAACCTCAAAAGCTGAGCTCGTTTGCGAGAGCCAAAATATCGCAGCAGTCAGCGCCGCGACACATAGCTAAGCTGTAGCTCAGGTGACTTCAAACTTCCTATTAAATCAAAGCCCATAATACATTACAGGGCACAAAACTCGCAAGCTACATTTGACACATTCGACGATGTCGTATCAAAAAAATACTCCCTAGGGTAAGTGAATTAAACGTAGCTATCAACACAGCGAAAGGGAGCCAGGCTTTAATCTATCATACTATTAAAAAGCTAGTGCTAAAAATGCAGCTATCACTAAATTTATATTGATATTCACAAAACGTGACGATTTGCACGAAATGCCTTACTTTCATCTATACAACTAATTGAAAATACATACACACACCCAATAACAAGTTCGTAAAATTCTCGTTGACGCAGATTGCACGTGGGAGAGGCTAGAGGCTGCGGGCAATCCCGTTTCGCACCTGGAGGAGTGACGTCGAGGGCCCGAGGAGAAGAAATTGCCAGCTTCCGTCTGCGGGGGCGGCTATCGCAGATGCCTTGGCTCGAAGTCAGGGGACGAACGAGCAAAATGCAGGTAGGCGACGCTCCCAAGCGCTTCCAGAGAATGTAGCGCAAAGTGATTTCCAATATACTCGCGTAACCCAGGGAAAAGTTGGATAAAAACGTACAAATTCTAGGTAAGCCCCGAAGAGAAAGTAGGGCCATCGTAAACTAACCTGGAAATAAAAGGGAGCCAAGAGTGGTCGTGCATGTTTCAAAAGTTGGCCCAAAAATTCCGCGGAGGCGTTAGACGTAAGAATACTAATATCAAACCAATAATTCGAAAGTTAAAAAGGCATTTGTGCTTCCAGATCCTTCACCATAAAATGAAGCTAGCCAAACCAATTGGCTTTCGAAGCACTACGCCGAGGGGCACACAACTTAATTGCACGAATTTTTCACTGGAAAGAAAAGAGAAAACCAGCCGAATACCATTCAATTCAAGTTATAAAAAACTTCCCAAGATTTGGCAAGAGGACCTACAAAAATATGCTGAAGTATGGAGTGTTCTCATTTGATAACATCACACATTTTAGAGCAGAAATTTATTAACACCAGAAGAACATAGGGTTGCCTACCCAGTCAGGCAAAATGTACAGAATATTTGGGCGAAATAAATGCGAATAGTAGAATCTAGTTAATTATTTGAAATACTGCATGGGAAACCAGCAATTAAACGTAACAAAACGCTTACTAATAAAATACAACTGGTTAACTTTCACTAATGTATGCGAAACTACAAATTAACCGTAACAACCCTCATCTAATAACTCAATTGGAACTAAGTGATCTAATTCAAGATTTTAATTGTACAAAAACTCAATCGATAAGCTATAAACACAACCTAACCGAATGGAATATTTTCATCGATTTTTCGAAACTGAGCGTGATTGTTGTTCTTCTAGACATAGATAAGGAAACATCGTGGCCATGATTCGGGAGCTTGAAAATTAAAGCAGTCAGAAGCAGCTATGCTTCCAGTGGAACTATTCATAATATTAGAGCACCGCTGCCACCATGTTGTGATATATTCTATAAAACATGCGGGAAAATCAGATTAAATGTCTATTTAATTCCACGTACATATAACATAAACATAAACAACCCCCAGCCAGCTAACTAATACAACAACCAGTTTTGTCAAGTTTAATAAATAGGCCTGTGAATACTGATTCATTCTTGCAAACTGAATTAAGGAGAACGAACAAACAAGAAAAATTATTTAATAATAGACACAATACGAAAGAATTGACACTGTTAATAATTGGGGATTTTGTATGGATTTCAGACATAAAACAGTATGATAAAAGTGGTAGAAATACGCAAAGAACCACGTTCGTATATTGTAAAAACAGATAAAGGATATTATCGCCGAAATAGGTGGCATATGATAGAGGCGCCTTATCGCAGCAAAACCGACAATAACGTTGATATACATGGGCCTGATATTTTGGAAAGTTTTGAGAATTCTGAAACAGCTACTTCTCAGGATGAACAACTTTTGGATAATATATCCCTAATAAGAATTTATAAGAAAATAATGAGAAGTTAGTGGATTCAGAAGCATCGATTAATAAACCAATGCGAAATATAAAACGACCAAAGTATGGTTATTTACAATAAAGGAAGTATTGGATTCACCCCAGAAATTCTAAATTGAGTTTTCAATAGATTTTCACGTTTTAGAGTACTCTGAAGCCAAAAACCATATTTTTGTTCATTGGTCTGTCTGTGAGTGTGTCTGTCTGTGTGTGTGTCTGTCTGTGAACAGAATATCTCAAAAACAAAAAAAAGTATGGCGTTGAAACTTCATATATAAGTTTTGTGTACTATGTAGATGCGACAGCAAGCTTTTAAAGAAAACCGCATAACCAGAAGTAGGTGTTTTTTCAGTTTTTCGATTTAAAAAAAATGGTTCTAACGATTTTTTCAAACTTTACATTTGTATTAGTACATTTTTAATGTCTATTGATGTGAGATAGGTGATTTTCCAGTTGAATACCTTTTGTATTTTTTTTATTAACCCTTATTTTAAATAGAACACCCGGTATATTATTACATTTTTGAATTCAGTTTAAAATTCTAGAGAAAATTTGTCTCTTCATCTAACGCTCTACTTTGTACCGGTTTTGTAGAACTTGTAAATTTTTGATATGTTTTAATATTTAAAATCAAATTTTTGGCTAATTATAAGATCACTGTAAAAATAAGTTGTGTGCGTGTATCACGCCAGATTTTTTCATTTATTTGCTTGATTAACTCGGGCTTCGCCCTCATTAATCAAATTGCAAATTCATGAAAAAAAATATGACTTTCAAAACTAGGTGTACAAATTACTATTCCGGCATTACATATAAAACTGGATTTGGTGTCAAAGTTTTTTAAAACAATGAGTAAAGAAGAGCTTGGACTTCAGTCTTTCAAAATAAATTATAACGGATGGAAAACTGAGAGAGGATTTTTGTAGAATACCAAATCAATCTGTTAGCACGAGATACAGAATTTGAAATGACATAAACGATTTAAAACATATGATTGCTTTTGAAAGAGCGATACAAAACTTTCTAAGATATAAAAACATTTAAAGCTGTAAAGAAATTGTCAATGAACGTCTCAAGAGCTATCAAGCGTTAAACTGTAACATGAGCCTTAAAATATATTTCTTACATATTTCTACTTGGACTTCATTCCCCCGAAGCATGGCGATGTTACTGATGAGCACGGAAAATGACTTCATCAAGCCATTTCCATAATTTAAAAACTTGAAAGTGCTTGCTGATTGTTGTTGGACATTAATATTAAAAATTTATATAACCCAGTAAGAGAGCAAGGTTAAAAGAGAATCGTTTTGGATATACAACTGCAGTACCCGTATGTAACGTTTTATTTATTTTTTTTAGCCAAATTCCTTTCCTCAAACCTAAAGTGGTAGGAAGTGATATGTTTGTTTTGTTACTATTATCAGTAATCAAAAAGATAAGAAATTATATAGTTATTAAGGAAAAATCAAAATTTTGTTGTATTTTTAAAATATTTGTTTTTTAACACTACTTAAAATTATGTTAAGGTTAAAAATTGTACTTCAAAGCTGTTTTAATGTTTAATTAAATATAACTTAAATTGAAAGTATAAAGTTGTTACTTGGAAACCAAAATGCATTTCTTCCGTCAAATGCGGGAGACAATAAAATATAATATAGGTTACAAGACAATCAAGAAGAAGCATTTTAATTGCCTACGGAGAACTTTAACCAATCAACCTCTAATCCAAAGTGCGAGTTCTGCACACACCTCCCAGCTTATGAATGCTGAGCGTTTGCTGACATACGGCCTGGAATGTAAACACTACGCTATACTACAGGAGAGTTAAAGCAATATAAATGGCGGTTGTTGTTTGAAAATATATCTTATATTTTTGGAACATAGTTTTTGGCATCAAAACAGTTACATTAACTTATTAAAGATAAAATTATACCTTTGGTTTGTGTAAAAATTATGGTTTCAATGTGATACTGTAGTTTCATAGCGGATCGTAAATAATTTGAGTGTTTCTTTGATAGTAAATATTAGCTACCACTTTAATTGCAAAGTCCTATCTCATTAAAAAACATTTGCTAATAATATAGCACCACATCACCCGTCCTCGTTCTAGAGATAATCGCTTTATTAAATAACTATCATATATCACCATGAACACTTCTTCCATGTAAGCACTTACAAATACAGATTTCGGTTATAAATTGCATGATACCATAATTCATTATTCGGAATTAATGAGAATTCTAAATCCGAAGTGTCTGTAAATCTGTTAGACAGAGTAATAGTAGCAATAAATTGGTATATCCGTCAGAAGTCAACTTGAATTATTTATCTCACTACTAAACATATATTCCTATTTAATATGACTTTGGGGATGTTTACTTGAAAGTTTATCTATATAACCAGCACCAGTATACACATCTTGCGAACTAAGTTTCTCAGGCTGTTTAAACAATGGGATAATTCTGCTTATTATTTGATTTCATCGTAAGTTTGAAAACGTATCAGTTGAGATTTATTGAGAGAAGTATAGTGTATATAAATGAGTAAGCTTTGTCTATTACGGCCACATGTAAAAATGTATAATACAGGATGTCCCAAAACGTACCAGAAATATTTTATAAATCAATTGGGCAACTCATTCTAAACTCAACTTTAAGGAGTTATTCTTGATTTTATAATTTTTCGGGCCAGTATCTAGGGCTAGGCTATGAATGGCATTTGTTTTTCAAAACAATTTAGCTTTATTATTGACAAACAATAATATTGTTTTCAGTATTAACTGTCTGATTATTAAATAAGTTAAATTTTTACAATTGTTGTATTAAAAAGTTTGTTAACATCCCTAATTACGATGCCGAAATTATGTTTGAATGCGGAATACACAAATATTGTGTATGTGTATGGTTTGGTGATGGCAATGCTCCAGCGGCGCAAGCAGAATAGAGAAGAAGGTATTCTAAAAGCAGATTAACTACAGGTAAAGTTTTCACTAATTCATATTGGCAGTTAAGAGAACACTGGGCATTACAATCAAAACATGCGGCTGGCAAAGGTATTGTTTGCATTCAAGTAAACAATGAAGAGCAAATTCTTAATTTATTAGAAGAAAATACGACATTAAGTGTGCAGAGAGTTTCTATACGTACTGGAATATCCAGAAAACCGGTTTATTATGCACAAATAACTACAACATTATTTTACTATAACCCAATGTTTTGTTAGGTTTGGAGAACAATAAGAAGGGAGCGTTTTCATCCATACCATTATCAAAGAGTTTAAGCTCTGGGAAATGATACAGAAGCTCGTTTAATAATAATAATAATAATAATAATAAAGTGTCTTTATTGACATAAATATAAAAAGAAAGTTTTATACATCTAATATTATTAGTGCAGGGCGAAGTTCAGTTGGGCAACATAGTTGCAGACCGCTCCTCCACTTAACCCTGCACAAAAACTAAAAACTAAACCTTTAAGATTTTGTAACTGGATTCAAACGCATGAAGATACCCTGCCTAATATTTTGTGGACTGACGAGGCCTGCTTTAAGACAGACGCGATTACAAAATTGCATAGTTTAAATGAAAGGGCAAAAAAAAACCTCACTTAAGACGACTCTCTTATTTCCAACAAATAGTGTGAGTATGGTGGATGGTATTCTGTATGATTGCTTAATTGGACTATATCAATTACCACAAGGTTTGAATTCTGAAAATTACGGAGGTTTTCTAGAGAATTCGTTGCCGATATTACTGGAAGATGCCCCGTTAAATATTAGACGTGGAATTTGGTACGAGCACGATGGGGTACCCGCTAACGCAAGTTTACACGTAAGACATTGATTTAACGCACATTTCCCAGGGAGATGGATTGGAATAGGTGACCCAGTGGCATGGCTACCGCGTACTCCAGACCTAATTGCCGTGGGCTTTTACTTCAAGCGTCACATAAAACGATTAGTTATTCTACGGAAATTACACACTTATAATACAACAGGCTGCAGATACTATTCGCAATAACCCTTGTGCATCATCCGCGATGGGAACAATTTTGAACATCTTTTGTGAGTAATAATAATGATAGTATAATATTAAAAAGATTATATGATAAATTCACTTTGTACCAACTTAAGCAACCTACCTTAGAAGACTCACATAACTCCGACTAGCTCAATTCTCGGCTGCGATACGGGTATGATAAATGTGGGATTATTATTTACTTCACTTTCGCATAAAGGTTTTAGGTTCACACTAAGAAAGAAGTATTGAGCTTCATTAAATTGTAATTTTTTTTAACGTATAATATCAATTTAAAAAGCTCTTCATACCTTCTTAACCTATTTCTGTTCGCGAATACTGGTTGTTAAAGGTTTTATCGGATAACTCAATTCACATTTGTAAAGTATAAGAAATGCCTATTATTTTATACATATATACAGTATAACATTAAACCGTAATTGACATTTATAAAATCTAACCTGTGGTTATTTACTTGGTTTCTTTTAACATTTCTACGGAATAGGTAATCAATTTTCTTATTACATCCTTAGGAAGTTATTTAAGGTAGATTAAATTTCAAATGTTCACTTAAACTCGCCATTTTGATATATTTCTGGTTGTTACTTAGCTGAAGAATTTTATAGAATTCTCTGCGGTTTAGGACTGACCTAACAAGGAGAAGACAATCTTATGCAGCCAGGAACTGCTGCCTTGCTTATCGAGTTGAACTCCCGGTTAACAGAAAACATTTTCGTCGTCGGACTAATGAAGCGCGTTTTGGAGGTGTGAAATTCCTAACGATATTTAGTGCTGGTCTAATATTATCGCCTACTTCAAATTAGGCACTTCAAAAGGCTTATCCGAGATTCCGTGTAACCATATCCAACCGAATCATTGCGTTTAGTGTTCAAGGACAATAAAGAATTGCAGGTGAAGTAAAAAGCTAAATCAAAAACACTTCCGTTAGGATAAATACTAATCACCGGTGTATGTACCTACCAGTAAATTTGTAACTGATTTTTCTATTATTAGTATGCCCAACGAATTAAATCTATTTGCCTGAAAAACCATTACAATATAGTAGAATGCAGAATTAGATTAATTATAATCTTATAGGTTGGAGGTCTTAAATTCATATATCCTTTGAGCTGTGAACGAACCCCTAACTTATTCGGCGCTGGACGCTATCAAGACCCAGTTTGTTTTTATTACAAAACAGGAAATTATTTTTCTCTTTTATTTTAATTTGAAAATTTCTAAAATATCCCTCTATTTAGAATTAAATATTAAGTGAAAATGATGCAACCTGTATTTCTTCTAAGTACTACTCGTATAAGTTAAATAACTTTCAGGTTTTGTTACAATTCAGAATTAGTGTATTTTAGTAGCGCTGACTGTGGAAAGCTACAACTTGTATGAATGTTAATCACAAATTATAAAATGAAAAACAACTCGTTAATCGTTGAGTTCAGAATATATGTTTATCTAGACCTTTTGACTCTAAATGAGTTATACAATTGATGCTTAAAATATATCTGGTAGCTTTTGGGACACCCTGTATATCTAACTTATGTAATATATGATCTTAACTTTAAGTAACTAATTTACTTTCTGTCAATAAGAATCCAGTTACGAATTTAATATTTGATATAAATGTTTTCATGAATACAATGGTTCCCCTATATTGTGTCCTACTATCTATATAGCTATTGATTTTTAGACTTATTTTTCTACGAATTGAAGTTCATTTAAATACAAGAAATAGAGCAACCACAAAACAACGGAAAATAGCATTATATAAAGTAATTCCCGAAAAAACTTGATGGAAGGAGATTAAAAAGACAGAGAGACGTGGAGGTCGATTGTATACAGAAGTGAGTAAAAATTATGCAGTAATTAGGGGCTAGTTGTTGTGCTAAAGGGCATAGGTTCAATTGCTATTGCTTTACACACTGAGCACTTAAACTCTTGCGATAGCAGGGAAATGATCCAGTTATTGATTATGTAGTCCTAACCACATAACATAGTATGCCATCAAGGTGGGCTTAGGAGGAAAGCATCTATGGGCCAGTATCCAAATGAAAATCAAATGTAGAAGTGAATCTTCTTTAAGTAAAATAAACTTATTACAAGAGCAACGGCTAAGTTTAATTACTTAACGAGATTCTTGTTTTTCAGTGTATTTCATATCTATTTGCGCAACAACAATAAGTGTCACTTATTATTTTTTTAAATTTATTTGACCAGATCAGCGTTTATTTCGTTATACATGGTATTGTTATATCTAATGTCTTATAATAAAACTGGTTATTAGCTTACGCCTAACTAAATATTCCTGTGTTTTTGCAAATAACAATTAGTAATTAATAACCTCCACTGCACATAAGTGTTTTATGACACCATTACCCCTTCAGTCCCGTTTACGGTCTGTGAGACCGAGCAAACACATGATGCAGTATATTACTTTATCTTCATCCGTGTTGTTATAGCGTCTTAACCAAATTAATTTTAGTATCGTTAAGAGCTTCATTACCGCACTGAGTGCGGTAATGGATATTACCGCACTCAGTGCGGTAATGGACAGATATTACCGCACTCAGTGCGGTAATGAATATTACCGCACTCTTTTTATACAGTGAACCAGAGTTTATTGATGAAGATAAAATATTGAACAATACACGTTTGCCTATGGCACACAACGAAACTCGTTTGATTGCCGCAAAACTCGGCTCACCGCCTCGTTTTGGCAATCAAACTCGTTTCGTTAAGATGCTCATAATCAAACTTGTATCGCTAATATCTATAATGTGCTAGTGTTAGTTTATCGCCCATTTCACTACCTTCCTATATATTGCCATTGAAGATCCGTATCCAGTTTTGAGTTCGTGCGTGCAGTAGTTTAATAGTTATTTACTATACAAGTGGGATAACAGCATCATTAATATAAGTGTGTGTAAGTTACAAACGAGTGCGTAGCACGATTTATGTAAGCACACAAGTATATTAATGATGCATTATCACACATGTATTGTACAAAATTTTATCTACGACTGCCTAAAATTGAGAAAACTGCATTAAGAGAAATGCCAGATCTGTCATTTTCAAAAATATTTTAGTAGGCAAATGTCATTATGTCATTCATTTGACACTTTTTAAGTTACGTAATGAAGTCATGGCTTCATTACGCAACTGAGTTGTGTAATGAGCTTCATTATCTAACTGAAATAGTGTCAAATGAGTGACGTAATGAGTTACCTATCCCACTGGAGTAGATAAAAGTTATTTATAATTTCGGTTTCAGAGACCGAAGCGGGTACCGGAGTTGTTTTTATTTTTACCTTTGATATACGACCAATGTGAGGAGAAGGTAGTATTTTCTGCATTTTTAGTAACACTGTTATACTAAAACATTATTATAGTCATGGCAGATTTTATGAGAAAAAACAGGCACGACTAGAACAGATGATGCGAGATATAATAGCGGAGGAGGATATCGACAACGCGTTTTATGATGATGTGCCATCGTCTAACGAAGATGATTTATTGGAAACTAGGGAAATGAACAGTGACACTGAACAGGAAATATCTGATTATGAAGACGTTAGTGAACAAGAAACTAATGCCATAAGATATCTCATTATTTTTATGGAGGTGGCAGAGGGGTGTCGGACTGCGAGACCGGTGCGGGTACTGATGTCTTAGAATTTTGAGCGGGTACTGGAGGGTTAAACTTTCTTTTGTTTTTAATCACTCTCACTGTCAGGTCCTATAAGTATATGTCCTGAGGGAGCTTTCTTCTAAGTCGAGTGTGAATATTGCGTGATTCGGTTCCGTAGTTTCCTGCACTTGGGCACTCGTAGATGTTTTTGAAATATTTTTTAGTTGTAGTTTTTATGTGATAGGAGATTGACTTCACGGTGAAGTTGTATATTACGTACAAACCAAGGAGCGTTGAAGACTATCCTAGTAATTTTATTATGGAAGGTTTGTGTCACTTATAAGTATTATAATATTTTTATTATTAATTAATTTAAATGTAACCATAGCAATAATTCGTAATTCTTTCCTTACTGAAATTTTTTGAAATTTCCGTATTTATACCTGTTTCCCAAACAAGTAAGCCTACATACGTGTTACCAAATACCAGACATAATTGATTTCTTTGCAGTCACTGGTATAGCCTTGCAAAAAGCTGCAGCTTTATGTGGGACACCTACGCAGTTCTTTATTAATTTTCCTTTGATCAAGTGGCTTTGACCAATACTCCATTGCGTGCATCTCAATTTCCGCTGCGACCACCGCTAATGTAAATAGCGTAACCGACACAATGGCACTAATGTCGCAATAAAATTGAATTGCACTCAGGCCGCACCTAAGATAAAACGATTATAGATTTATTGATCCCGCTGGTAGAGAATTTAATTGAATAACATGTTTCAGGACATCAAAAATTGCTTATTAACGTAACCCGCGCTGAGAACCTGAGAACCTCTGGGGCTTTGTAGACATGACAACTTTTGTACTTTGGGATTTCGGGAGATGCTCCATCGTCACACATTAACGTTGTTGCCTATTAATTAGGCGGTTTTAAACATTATGCAAAGTAGGGCAAATTAAATTTTAACCCTCGATTTTCCATAAAATATAGTTGGGAAATCTCGCGGATGTACTAGTTCGCCTTGATCAACCTTTTTGATTAAGTTATAATTAGTTGGAGAAAGCCTCGAAACGCTGGCTTTCCTACACGTGGAAGCGATAATAAATGCTATGTGGGAGACGATTCGCTGAGCCATTAAAAATCCTCATTATCACAACAGCATTTATTTACTCTAGACGCTGCGGCTAGCACGGTTCAGTTCTGAAAGTTCTTGAGAGATATTCTGCTACATTAACGCTCATCAGATCAGTACGTTCGAGTAACTAAAGCGGTCCAGGAAAACCAAACCACATACATAAAATTACATTATCCGCGCTGCTTTCATCCATTAAAAGAACGAAGTTGCTCCAATTATCTCCAACTGAAACGTTTTCTACGAATTCCTGGGGGCATTCGGAACTGCACAAGCAATTACGGAATGCCTTCGATGTAGATGGATCCAAAATTAAATATCCTAGTATTTGAGCATATTAAAATTTGAACGTTAAAGGTGTGGGCGCATTTTCAGTTAATCGCGTTCCTTTCGAGCAGAACTTGCACATCATCGTGAGATTATTTTTCCTGGTTATAAAGGTTCGCAGCAGTCTGTTGCTTATCCATGTTTACAGTTAATTGTGGGTTTACATTTATATTCATTGACTCTGGAGCAAGAAATACTGTCATCATGACACGTAAAATTAATGATTTTTTCTTTTTGGTCTGAATAAATATACTATAAAATATTGTTGTTTACGTCTAATAACTTAAATAACTATTGTTTTACTGATTTCCTTATCGCTATACTGAACCGGTATGGCGGTATGGAAGAATAGTGGCTGTGGACCAGACTCTTGAATACACTTGGCGATTTAAATTATATATGTACAGGATGGTTGCAAGAAGCACATGCTCAATATCCCCAAAACGGTTAACGTTTTGACAAGAATTCCAAGTAAACGAACTCTAGATTTCTTCTACAAAACCAACATAAATGTTGAACGGTATTTACCATGATTAATGAACCCATTCTTACATGACCCGGATGTTCCAATGTTTGGTAGCAAGGTAGTTGCTCTTCTTCGCATTGCCTAGATACAGTTCAACAAAATCTGAATTAAGTGTTCCCAAACAGATGTATTGACTGTAAAATGTCGCTATAACATCTAGACTTATCTCTACTTTATTACTTATTTATTTTATTTATTTCGCACTCAGCCAACAACCCTTAGGCCAATTATGGGGACTTCCAACCCCACTAACGACTGTCATGATGTTATTATGACATCCGGGACCAACTATTTCCGTGGCAGCCGTACCACGAGACGCCGAGCGAAGCAGCCGTGGAACTCCCATCCAAGTTTTGTCCAGAAAGAGCGTTGCTTAACTCTACTGATCGAACGTGGACGCTTGTTCAAGCGGGGTTGCATGAAAATGAGACCGTACACGAATATATTTTCTGAGAATTGTGAAGAGCTGACACTACAAATTCAAGAAAAAGTATTCTGAACCGCACTAATAACTATTAAACGTATTCAAAGATTTCTTCTACCTTGAGTATTGCTATCAGTTTGAGCATTTATACATTTTTAATACAATAATTCTATTTACTACTTGTTATTTTGCCCACAGTCTCAACAATTCGGGTATAAGTTTGGCAAATGCTTATCGTGAACTAAAGGTATAGGTGGATGTGGCATGTGGAACCTAGGAAAACGTCAACGGTAAATTTTGCTAAAGATCAACGAGCGGTTCGCAGCGTTGTATTTACTATTTTGACAATATTAACTTCAATGCGGGAACTTTATTTTCCATGAAAGCAGTGATTATGATGGCTAAATAAATACGAAATTGCAAAATATTGCGCTTATCTGAAATAGTTAACTTTGTCAATTTTTGTTATAAATAAAAATAAACTGCACTGAAAGCGAAAACATATTGAGTTATAATATAGCCAAAAGTCAGTGATGTTTGTCGACAAATAACAAATTTTATAGAAATTGTTAACCTTTTTGTTTTTGAACTTTTCTTCTATTTCTTGTATAATGCTTTTATTACATTTAATTTTATTTACTTTACTTAATCTTTTAGCTTCTCTTCTTGTTTGGTTATGTTCTTCATCTATTTTCCTTCCTTGTTATAATACTTTCAATCTCAGTTGTTTCTTATTCCTTAATTTTGCATTATATTCGTCATCATGCTACGCTTTTCTCTTAACTTTTTTTAGTTGGTAATCCTTGCTTCATTGTTTGGACGGCGTGTTATATTTGATTTTATTGCTCTTCAGCATTTTTGTTTACTGCCTATCTCTTTATTTCCTTTTCAATTTATAATAATATTATTCTTCCACTTTTGCTCTTTTTAATTCTTTTGTTTGTTCTTTCCTCCTCGTCTCCAGGTATCTCCCATGCTCTCTTATAGCTCTCCTTTTTATTACTTTCCTCCTCTAAAAGACGAAAAAAAAACACCTTTCGAAATTTCTTCAGATCTTCACGTTTCAGGGTACCTAGATGTAGAAAAACAGGTTATCTCAATTCCATGTGTCTTTGGCTATCTGTTGTCGGTATAAGTCAAAAACTATTACTTGCGAGAAGACTATATTTTTCATGCTGATTATATGCCTTTCTGGCATGTATCTGAAAAAAATTGGATAAAATACATACAGGACCTTGACGAAAAAGTGCATATTTTGGAGCCTGCATATACAGGCTTTACCCTTGACGAAAAAGGGACCCTACAAATACAGCTTAAATGTGTGTAAAAGGACTGCGAATAGGTGCGATGTATTTAATACAGATGACGAAAAGATAGTTTTCTCAATTCCGTCTGTATGTTTGTCTGTTGTAGGTATAACTCAATAACTATTTGTTGGAGGAACATTATATTTCGCATGCGGATTTTATTTAGTGACACAGGATTACTTCCGAGGAAAGTTCTGAGTAAAGCCCTTTACAGATTTTTTTCTTGTGCGCTTTTTTATTTGTTGGTGAGTGTACATTAATTGTTTCTTCATGGCTTCTTGACTCCCATTGTACACATTCTCTCCGACATTGTTTTACATTTTAACACTGTACGCTTTACTTCCTCTGATAAGATAAATGCAGCTCCAAATGGTCTATTTCCTGCTTTTTGTTCCACTTTTGAAAAAGATTCTATGCTTATTAATACATAATTTTTTAACTGCTTGGTTTCTTGTAATGGCATTATACCAATCTTATATTTTGCTATTTATATAACCAACATTATCAAAGCACCCTTTCTGTACTTGGATACTTGGAATGCGTTGATCGTTTATATTACGCCTTATTTGTTATGGTGTCGTTACATCCATCTCTCCCTGGTCGGCGCCTTATTCCGTCCATGGTCCTTTAAATTTGTAAAATGTCTGCTAATTTATTGTATTTCTCGCACCATACTACTGGTTTTCCCTTTTTACTTCCTTTTACGATACAGGAAGTATTGGATTCACCCCAAAAATTCGAAATTGAGTTTTCAACAGATCTTCACGTTTTAGAGTGCCCTGAACCTAAAATAGATATTTATGTATTTAGTGTGTAAAGAGAGCCATTTTGGTATGAGGATGCGAGTTTCGTGCCGAGCTGCAGCGAGGCGCGAAAAAGCAACCGAATACCAAAATGGCTCTTTACACTCGAAATACATACAAATTTTTTTCTACGGTCCTAAATAAATAACAAAATTGTTAAATAATTGAAATTTCGATACACACCATTTGATGAAGTCGTACCGCCGTTCATAAAGGCCGCGCGATTTGGCCGGCAACAACACTCGTTGGTTGCTGTCTAGGTCGCTTCAAATACTTCAGGCGGGGTGCAATTACCTTTAGATTCCATCTTCAACTTCACAAAAACTCACAAACTTAATAAATCTGTTGCGTGATGATGGACGCACCGTGATGCAATTGTCAATAATTTTAGCCAGTTCCAGAAAAATGACGAATTAAATTAATAATCAGGTTAGCCATGGCGATGCGTAAAGTAAAATGAAGTGACGCGATTATTTCATTAAGACATTGTTTACGTGGTTGCGATGCTAAAATGGTTACTAGGGAAAAAATGTGTGAATCGCTAACTTTTCGCATTGACAGTGAGCGCTTAATAGTCAGTTTTAAAGGTGACCGTAGAAAATAGCTATTTATGCAACAAGTGCTAAAAGTCGACTTTTATGCGCGAGACATGAAAATTATGAAACGAAACCGAAGGCTGAGTTTCATAACATGTCTCGCGCATAAACGACTTTTAGCACGCGTTGCATACAATATTTTATCTACGACCTTAATTTTACCGTTATTAATCCATAAATATCGATTTAAGAAAGGTTCACATCTGCGACGCTGCGTCATAATGAATAGTAGCCTACGCCGCTGGCGATTGTTTGGCCACGCCCGTGCTGTCAAGGTGAGTTACGAAATGTAATTATTGATACTCCACATATGACTGTATTCATTACATAACGCTTTAATTATTTCAAAAACGCTTTACCTGTAACGCAAGAAGCAACTAGAATAGCTTTACAACTTCACTTGCAGATCGAAATTGTAGTTTTGAACCTCGCTTCACTTTTAGCACATGTGCTAAAAGTAAACAGCTGATTTCTTTAAACACGGTAAACTATAAAACGTCACTTTTAGTGAAACAAGCTAGCGCTAAAAGGCCTACTTTTAGTAGTGGTCGTAGATAAACATATTTTTGTTCATTGTCTGTGTGTGTTTCTGTAAACAGAATATCTCAAAAACGAAAAGGAGTATAACGTTGAAACATATATAAGTTTTGTGTACTATCTAGATGCGACAGCAAGCTTTTGAAGAAAATCGCATAACCGAAAGTAGGTGTTTACTCTTGTGATTTTTGCAGTTTTTTTAATTTTTTTCTAAAACGGCTATAACGATTTTTTTCAAACTTTATTAAATTTTTAATGTGCGTTGATGTGATATGGGTAATTTTTCAGTTGAATACTTCTAAAATGGGTATCTTTTGGTTTTTTTATCTATTTTTTTTATTAACTCTTATTTTAAACAGAACACCCGGTATATTATTACATTTTTGAATTCAGCTTAAAATTTGAGAGAAAATTTGTCTCTTCAACTAACTCTCTATTTTGTACCATTTTTGTAGAAATTGTAATTCTTCAAATTTTTGACTACATGCTTAAAAATTAACAATAAAATGTTTGGCTAATTATTAGATCACTGTAAAAGGAAGTTGTGTGAGTGTATTACACCAGATTTTTTTCTCTTCGTTTGCTCCTTCTTTTCTTTGTGTTTTGCTTTCTCCACGTTAAGTCGTCATTTACAATACGTATTTTTATGGAAGGGTGATTAGCTCAACCTTGTATACCAATGTTCGTTATGTTATAATTAAATTTTAATCAATTTAATTGCCCTATTTATTCAATTTGTATATTCAAAATTATTTTCTGCTAGCTCCTGTAGATACACTTGACTGAAAATCAGAGCGGATTCTTTTTATTTAGATTGCTTATTCTGAAATTTGATGTTCCTATTTTAATTATGACAATTCAAAACTTCTGTCAAATGGTACGTCAAACTAGTTTTTAAAAATTCAATTACAAATACTTCATCGTTACATTTGTCATACGACAATCTCAAATAGTCACTTTAATCTATATTTTCTTTCTGTTCTTATTTAATACCTAGATTCATTTACCTTTTATTGGACTTAGTACACTCTCCTCTACTGAAACCAATTCGTCTAACTCTGCAACTGATCACACCACAACTGCTCCACTCAAAGCCACGGTGAAGGCCTCAACTGACAACCGAACTGCCAAAATGTCCAGAATCAGGATTCAAATTAACATAAGAACCTAGTTTGTCCCAGGAATCAGCATATACAGCTTCACCAAAGTACCGGTCCAAATAGACCTCAGTCGTAGTTGCGTTACTTTAATATTCAATCCAAATTACTCATTTGAAGTCCGTTACAGCTTAGCACCAAGAACCCTGACCAGAGACAAGCCACCAGACATCACTTGACAATTCCCACAAACATGCTCACTCTGCCAACGACTTCCATGCGATCCTCTTCCCTTGTAAATCGTTCCTTGTTATCCAATTCAATCGATGCAAATGTAAAATGTAATCTTACAATAAACTTAATTTAGTATTCCTTTCCATTTATTTGCTTTTGTAGATTATAACTGTTTTAGTTTGCTATTCTCACCACATTCTTTATCTTCCTCCATATATTTTGCATACTTTCCATCCTTTTAACATTTTATATTTTATTTTTTTCCACACCACGACAATTTTATTTTAAATGTTAACCCATCTATTCACCAAACATGCTTTTATAAACTTTTGAAAGGGTTTATTTATTAATTTCCAATTACAAAATTCGGTTACATGCTTTTTGCTTCAAAATTTTCTATATCAATAAAATACATCTCCTTAGCGATCGAGCTTATTGTTTTAGTCCATCACTATAAAAGCTTTATTATTTGATTAATACCCACTATGTTTAAAAGTATATTTCGAAAAAGTATTTGTCATCAATTTCCACTTTCATTTTAGATATTAAATTATTTCTGTTTCTCAATCACCTTCATTTAATTGAATTATAAATTCTACTTCCTTTCCATTCTAAATGTATCTTAATAATTTTTAATATCCATTTCACATGTAAATTCATCCCCATTATTTTCAATTACTGAATTCTTTTAATCTTAATTTTTAGACCCCTGTACCAATACCATAACAGTATATTGCCCTTCCGTTTCATTTAATTTTTTGCTCTTTCCATTATTTCATGCCAATTTGGCATTTCGATAATATAGATTTCGTCATTTGCCTTAGGTGTATCTTGCATTTGTGTTTCTAACCCAATTCCATTTAAAAAAATACTTTTTAAACAATATGTTTGTTGCCGGCTTCCGCTGCCATTACTGGATTGATTTCGTTGTCCTTCCTTCTTTTCCCCACATTTCTAAATTTTCTTATTTTTTTCAGTCTCGCTTCTAACCTAGTATCTGATTTTTCTATATTATCTTTCTTTGCTCGATCTGCCTTTGCTCTGAAAATGTTTAATTTCTATAGTATTTTCTTCCATTCTTGGAGTAGGTGGTCCTTATTTATTCTTATTTCGTTTTGTACCTCGTCTTTTCAAGATTTCATTAAATGCTTTACTTTGTCTACACTTTCTTTTGTTATCGCTGCCCACTTTTTCTTATGGGCAATATATGTAATACTGTATATCTCTTAAAACCCTTCTTCGGCTTTTGGTTCCCATTTGTCCTGTTTTTTATGAAGTCTTGCTACTTTATGTTCTTGCACTGAATTCTCTGTGTTCACTCTGTTCGCTGTTAAAATGTCGGTTTGTCACTCATATTGGATTGAATTATTTCGTATATTGATTATTGTTATTTCTCGGAAAACTAATGGTAGTTTAACAAATTTAAGAAACCTTATATAAAAGTATTAAATCACTTACAAAAATAAAGGAAATAATTTGTATCTAGTGCGATAATCAAATGTACGTATTACCATTAAAAATATGTATGATACAGGCAACTTGTATAAATCAGTAATTTTAAATAATGACGAAGTATTTTATCTAATTTCATAAATTGCCGAAAATGCCAGTCCGTCTGTCTAATGTTTGTCGACTTTAAACATAACACCGGCAAAATTATCGTCATTGTAATAGAATGCTCAGCCATTTTATATAATGATCGCACGATTCCAGGCAATATGTTATATTATCTTTTAAGTTGGAAGTTCTGTTAAATAAACAGTCATTGCTGATATTCATCTCTCGGCTGTGTGTCGTTTTAGCTTGTTCAGTTTAATTTCAGCCTTCAATCGTGTGTGTTATAAACATACATGAGTTAACCTATCTCCCGTGATGAGTTCACCGGTCGTTGCTTGATGTCGGTGATGAGTTTGCCTACCTTAAATACCTACAATTTACTAGGATCATGAGTTGGCGTACGCCCGCATTAAGCCCATTGTTCAATGAATGCTAATCTTTACTTTAAAAACTATATTGCATAAAATGCCTACAACTCAACAGAGAATATACAGGGTGTTAATTAAGTACGTAGACAAACTTTAAGGGGTGATTCCTTGATCAATTCTAAGATAAAAAGTTCATACAAACATGGGACCTAAACGGCTTCGTTTTCAAGATACAGTTGAAGTTTAAACAAAAAATTTCTTTTTTTCAAAAATCTGGAAAACGCTTAGAGGTATTCTAATGAAACTTCGTGTATGGTAGTATTTCTTAAAGTGGCATTGTTTGCTCACAATAAATTTAATTTATTTCCACCAGTGGCGTGCATCGGGGCCACCTCAGTTACCTTATTTTAAAAAAATCTGATACGCCACTGTTTTTTAATCAACACGACAAGTTATTTAGCTTCACCCATTGAAACTATACAAAAGATGGCTCTTTTGTATTTTTGATAGAATAAACCTTTTTCGAGAAAAACGGAAAAATCTGTAACAGCAATTTCGTTAATTGGACTTTAATGGGATCAAAACGGCTTCGTTTTCAAAATACAGCTTAAAAAAGTTTTAAAAATATATTATTTAATAACAAACAATCTTACAATAGCTACAAAACTTTTGGCTAAAAAACAGTGGCGTACCAGATTTTTCTAAATAAGGTAACTGAGGTTGCCCCGATGCACGCCACTGGTAGAAATAAATTAAATTTATTTTGACTGAACAATGCCACTTTATGAAATACTAACCTACACCAAGTTTCATTAGGAGACCTCCAGCCGTTTTCAAAATTTTTGTAAAAAAGTTTTTTGTTTAAACTTCAACACCCTGTATTTTTAAAACAAAGCCGTTTAGGCCCCATGTTTATATAAACTTTTTATCTTAGAATTGATCAAGGAATCACTCTTTAAAGTTTGTATACGTACTTAATTAACACCCTGTATGTAATGCCTAGGCAACATATGAAAAATGCTGTTAAAGGATGCATTTTATAAACTACCTAACTTTGCTAGGCATTATAGAAACCGCCTAGCCATTATATAAAATGATTGATCTATACAATTTGCCTGTAATATATATTACAAGACATTACTAATAAAAATGACACGGAAGAAATTAAAGTTGCTTTAAACGTGCGCTGTAACCAATTTAAATCCTCTTCACTTATTCGAGCGTTTAAAAATACTGTTATCAAGAAATAAGCTGTTCAATACAGTGTGCCGCATTTAAAATGACGGTGTGAATATTAAGAGGTAACTCTTTTGAGGTAATCAATTCAAAGGTAAGTTGTAAACCCTGCAATCTCGCGAATAGGGCCATTTCACAATATGTCCGGCATTGTAGATAAAAAGCAGCTCTTAGAATGAGCTACTCAGGATTTAATTGTGATCCTAATATAACCAGTTCAAACGTAAATTGCTCTTATTTTAATAATGATGCTCAAGTTTACGCAAAGGCCGAGGTTTATTATTTAGTTCCGATTAGAGCGAAAAATAAAATACTTTTTCAAAAAAAATTTAAACAAAATTAAAATACAAAATATTGTGCCGAAACTCGGTGCTCGGTGTATTAGGATTGCAATTGTATTTTGAATAGTTTTCTAATAGCCCATTTCGATATCTCCAACGACAACAAATATCGAGAATTTGCCCTATTCTCAAGGTCGCAATAGGGCGCGTTTTCAACTTGCATTTGAGCACATTACGTCAAAGGTTGATAGTATAAAGTTGTATGTCTGTGAAAAAATGCAGATGGTGACTTGTAAAAATAGCGAAAATGTCGGGCTGCTATAATCTGAAATGCGACACACAGCATAAAAAGTCAAGCGGAAAAATTATTACACAGAAACACACACACACACACACATAGTAAATTTTTATATACTAATTTCTATTATTTTTCTATTATGATAACTTTCTTAATTTCGCAATAAAGATGATTATAGCTTGTGTAGGTTTTATAGCTTTTCTATTTAATGTGTTTTAATTGAAATTAC
This sequence comes from Agriotes lineatus, assembly GCA_940337035.1. Classification (NCBI taxonomy): domain Eukaryota; kingdom Metazoa; phylum Arthropoda; class Insecta; order Coleoptera; family Elateridae; genus Agriotes; species Agriotes lineatus. The sequence continues at coordinate 112,370,247 of OW679199.1, read as the reverse complement.
TTATTGTGATTAGCTTATTAACAGTTGGTTATAAAAACTCGATAAACTTGGCTATTTACTCTTATTACGCCAAGTATATAAGAATTATTTGTATTGCACGTCCCAGGTATTACTACAGAAAACGATAAATGTAATAATTTGAAAATAAATGTCTGTTATTTGTCAAATTTGAAATATGATATTTCATTATAACAGATAGAGTAATTTCGGTCGACGAAAAAATCAACAGAAGACATCAATGTAAAATAATGCACGTAGATACCCCAACATCGGAACACGTGGATGAAGAATATGAGCAACCCTATAAAGTGAACAGATAAAGAACAATAAGACAAGATATACATTATTGATGGGCGACTGTAATGCCAAACTAGACAAAAAAAAAGAGATGGATGAAAGAAGATGTAAAGGAGGTTGAAATTTACTTTAATAAATCATGCAAAAGTGAAAAACCTATACATAATCAATACTTTCTTTAAGAAGTCCGATAGCAGAAGACTTTCAAAAGCGAGATCAATTATATCATAAGCAATGGTAAGAACATAAGAAATGGTATAAGATCCGGCCTCTCATATGTTATTTTATCGAAATGCGATTGTAATGGAAGATTACTTATAAGATCATACGACCGGTGCCTAGCAAAATTTTGCTGCAAGTACCCTTAATTAGGGGCTTTAATTATTTTTTTAAACACCTTAGTTTATTTGTATGCGAAGAAAATCAAGTAATTTAACTAAGAGGAGCAGGGGCAGACCGCAGACAAGATGGACGGACGATATAAAGGTTATGATTGGTTGCAGAAGACAAACGATAGACACCCATAGAAAGCACTAGGGGAGGCAGTCGTTATAATAAATTGTATGGGCAACTTCTAACAAATGTTGAAGTTTAATTTTAAATTACTTTTTTCCCATTTTAAATGTAAAATCTATTAACACATCTGGTCTACAAAATCAATAATGCCAGCACCTTTCTAATATAAAATAAAAATTTGGAATGCTAACGAGTTAAGTCAGTACTTTGCATGTTACTATCAGAGGAACTGATACTCGTAGATATTTTATAAAAATATCAAAACATGAAACCTACTACACCGAATGTGCCTTAATTATACATAGAGTAAGAAGGCGATTATAGGGTAATGCAATAATTTTAACAATACCAAATACTGAGGTTTGGCGACGTACATCAGCTCGAAACGGCGACCTCCATGGATGAATATGTTGCCTTGAGGCCGAGTACCAGACTGAAGAGTTTACCTCCGTGCGCTTAACAAGACTGTGCTGTTTCTTCTGTCTACTCTCCATCAAAAATAATAAAAACAATTTTTAACAACTTTTCAACGTGCTAGGGAATATATTCATAAGTTGTTGGCAGCAAAGCACTCAACATGAGTTTCCAGACTTAGGACACCAAATGGCAGAGAGATGACCAAAGCCATACATACTAATAACTTAAAAACCATAGGTATCTGCTGGGAAACCAATTCTGCCTTTATCTCAACCCTAATCATCAACCTGCAATTATAAGTGTGATTACTCACAAATTAGACAGCGACAAACTGTTATTACTTTCCAATAAACATACAAACTGGAATATCTTTAGAAAAGAAATAGATAACCAATCTTATTAGGTATTTTCTTGAACACATAAAATGAACTGGTAGATGAAGCTAAAGCTCTAACAGTAAAGAAAAAACAAACTGAGACATTAAGAAAGTAACATGGTTCACTGTAAAACAAGGAAGCCGAAAAGCGAGACCTTGCGGAAACGGGGTGACAGTTAACTAGGTACCCCCTTGTACCTCCATCAATGACGATATCAGCAAATGAACGACGTATACGATGGAAAAAGGCAAAGTCTTCCCAAAACACCTAATTAATACTTTGCAACCAAATCTACCACTTTATTGAGCCGAGAGAGAAGACAAAATTGAAGAATAGCTGAAGGTTTTGTTCCAAATTAATTTATCTTAAATAAATTAAAAATGAAATAAAGGAAAAACGGGTACGATAGTGTGACAGAACTTACAAACAAACTTAAACAAGATCCAAAATTTTTTTAGGAAATGGAAAATTAAAGCCAACGAAGGGAATGTGATATTCACCATAAGATGAGATAATTGTCCACTAAACGACTGTCAATTACCGCAATCCTAAGATGCTCAACAACTTGGCGTACACCTTTACAGAAGGCTTATTTGATGATAGCACATTTTCACTAAAAGGAAACAATTTGGTTTGAAGTTTAAATAAATGTACCTAGTTGTTAATTGTTAATCGGAAGAAGGTCGAAATACTGTAAATCGTGTGCTGCTCTGCACAGCTATACTTAAACCAATATGGACTTATGGCATTTATCTCTGGAGATCGGCTGCTGACTTCAATCTGGAAATACTCCACAGACCTTCTTATTGAATGTTACGTCTGATATGACATTCATATTGCTTCCACTAACGAAGGGACGACAAAGTATAGTATCAGCTACAATGAAAGATTTACAGTGCACCTTAACGTGCAGGTTAATCAACTATTGGTTCAAAATGACAAACTCCGCAGGCTAAAAAAGTTCACTCCAGTAGACCTAGTATACAAATACAATAACTAGTCTTAAAGTGTGGATTTTAATAATAATTGCCATAAAAACTGTAAGTTAATATACATATAGGGGTTTGATCAGAACACTTTGAACATGTGATTCAACAGTTACGAGTCGTGAGTAATAAACATGGAAGTTGATCTTCTACTTTGTATTCGTCAAAGAAATCGTTAACTTTGGTTTAGTATGATTCCCATCAGTTATGGGATTCACACTGAAAAGAATCTGCATTAAAATTGGAACTTATAAGGCCACTCAGAAATCTTACAAAAATTATACGCTACTGAATTTATTTTGCGATAAGCCAACAACGTCAGTACTTATTAGTGTTGCGTTAACGAATCTATAATTGTAGATATGTACGCCATTTTATAAAGTATATATTATCACAATTTTTATTGGAGTTTTAATTAGTTAAACAAGGATTGTGATCATTAGTATTTACATCGCGATTAAAATCTACTGCGTCGCCTATAACTTGCAAAAATCATATACAGATTGGTGGCGGCTAGTACGAACATAGGGATATGCAAGGCAATTTTCCTTATACATTATAATGCACCTCTATTTGTTTTAAATGTAGAAGGTTTTTGTTTAGTTACCAGAGTAGTGTTTGTAGTTGATTGCACAAAGAGTAGAGAAGATGAGTAATAAAAGTAGTGCAAGTGTAACAGTAAAAGTAACACAAATACACTAATAACAAAGAGCATACAACGTGAAGAGGTTCAACCTTATTCAAGTGGGTTATATGGGTTGCATAAGCAAATATTTCGTACAAATTGCTAATAAAATGCCCAGAATTCGTTGAGACAAGGAACCCTTCTACCTATCCTTGTTTATTTAATCCTTCCTAATGGTGTCTTAACTGCTTTCAAAAAAAATGTTTAACAGTGTTGCAACATAGTGGCTTGCTCCTATGCGGCAATGACTTTTGAATCACAAGCTTCATTTTCAGGATTATTTAAATCATGATTTCAAATATGACATAACGGACATATACTGGTCAATTACAACATAGTTTAGATGTTATTTTATGGATACTTCGGCAAAAACTCTTAAAATCCAGAAAATATTTTTTTGATAAAATTATTTATATTGAATATTAACAAAACAGTAAAACAAAGTTAGTTAAACAAATATAAATTTAAAACAATAACGATTTTGTTTAAATTTTTCTTTTTTAGATAACAGTTTTACATCTTTGCCGTAACACAAAAAACAGTATCTAAACCAAGCAAAAAGCAAATATAACAATAAACATACAGGGTGGCGAAAAAGTAGCGCATTACCCGTGCGCTAAATTGTAGGCCTTCAGCTAATAACAAATTTGAATATCAAATTAAATTCTTCAGTTCAAATACAATGTTGTCCAAATTTAGCAGCTGAGGTTACATTTTTTATATTTGAGGAAGAAAATTACTTAAAATTTGTGTTTTTAGTTTTTCCAGATTAATTTTTAAACTGGCAATTGTTGGTATCACGAATCCATAATATACAGGGTGTCCCAAAAAGAATGGGAAACCGATTAGTCATAGATTCCTTAGGTTATAATAAATTGATTAAACCTAATATACCTTAGTACAAAGTCTCTCCAGTAAGAAGTTGTAGGGCCTTAAAGTTAAATTTTAAATTTTTCATTTTTATGACAATTTTTACAAATGTAAAGATATCGATTTTAATATTCGTACACTTGGTTATTGTTATGTACTGCACTAATACAAATATTTTCATAAACTACACTTGACTGTAAGAGGCACTTTACCTACCTTTGAAAACTTTTTTTAGCTCTAACTTTGTTATCTGTTGATGTTTTTTTTTAATTTTAGGTTACTATCCGAAAGAGAATTAAAAAGGGTAAAAATAAAGTGCTCTTAGTTCATAAGCGTAAAAGCAACCGTTTACCTTAAAATGCCTATCAAATGTTTTTGGTTGTCATTAAGACATGCAGTTATGAAGCAGCCATGATCCCAAAAACAGTGGGTTGTTGTTTGTGATCTAGAAAACAACAATAAATCAATTAATAACGTTGGTAACGTCAAAACCAGTTCTTTATGTATACGAAAATTCCGTGGGATAATGGAGACTTCAGCATTGGAGAATTTAGGTCCCAGTATTTTCGTAAACACAAAAGAAAAGATTTGTATGTCAATAATGTCATTAATTGATTTATTATTGTTGTAAATACTTTTTGCGTAATTTTAAACGAATACGTCATCATTAGAGAATATTTAAATGCTCTCAAAGTATTTAAATACTCTAAAAATATTTAAATAGCCTAAACGTATTTAAATGCTTTAAAAATGTATTTAAGCACTAAATACTTTGCAAAGTATTTGTCGTTTGATGATAAACGATTAGAAAAACACCGAAACTTAGTGTGTGAATAAACTATACTTTAATTTTAATTTACCATGCCAACTCGCCACGACTCGTCTCTCAAAGCTACAGATACCGAATGAATGCCCTTAAAACATTTTTGTGGAGGTAACGCCGGGAACTTGCTCCTTAGGCAAAGAGCCCGCTAGCATTTTCTGGAAAACCTAGTTCGCTTATGCAATTTCTCTATGCAAAATACTGGCATAGCAACGGTCGGTTCAAAATGCAAACATTATTTCCAAATACGCTACAAAATACATATTAGTTAATTATTTAATTACCTATCATTAAAATATTTCTGAATTATTGGAATTTCTATCTAACTGACGTCATTCCTGATAACCGTAGGAAAGCTTTTTTCTAGAAATATCTAAATTAAATGCCACGAATTAGAATATTCTAAAATGTTATTCGGTACACTGTCCTTAATTGGAAATAACATATTTCCCAGACGAGAAGAATAGAAATTAATAAAATTTGCTTCGAAACGAATTTCTGTCATTTCATTAAAAGTAGCAAGTTTGAGCTACATTGTTAACGGAGAAAACGAAATTATGTCACACCGTTTTAAATATGTTTTAAATCTGGCAACATCGCTAATCGATTTAGTCGAAGCAGTCTTTAGAATGGTTTGTTTGTGGAATACCCTGAGAGAATTTAACTGGTTACCTAGTTCACACAGGGCCAAAACTGCGATCCTGGTGGACGAATAATTTCGCGGAAGGTATACGCTGGTAACCTCGGGGCTGGAGTTCTTCATGTTATATGTTCTTTGGTAATAATGTGACAGCTACTTGACAGTACACTACATCAAGGTGCCTGCCGTAAAAATTCAGTTGTCATGTACTATGTCCTTATGTATATAAGGTAGCAGGTAGGTACTCCTCTACGACCGAGCTCACTGGACTAGTAGTTACCACGTTTGCTTAGCATTCGGGAGGTCGTGGGTTCGATTCCTGTGGCTGTCTGCTCTCATTCAGGTTTTTAGGTGGTTTGGAGTCAACAGATTACCTTCTCTGAGGCAAATTCCGGGGCAGTACTTCTCCACCTTTCCTGGTCTTTCGTCCATTCTCCACCCCTCCTTTCTCTCACCTATCCTGAAATTTCCGTTATTGGTTCAAGAGTGACGCAAGGTACCCGCCCCCAGTTGGGGAATTGAAATGACCTTGAAACATTACTTCTTTTTTATTCCTCTGCGATCCCGGTAGAGGATAGAGCTATCTCAGGACTAGCAACCCTACCTACGCGAGCCAATGATTTCACCCACCTCATATCTCTCGGGGGGAATCATGCCCTTACGTATATCAAAACTTCCATTCTCTACATCCTATCCTTGGTAAAGGGCAGCAGATTTATTAGAATTGGCCTAAAGCCGAAGTAAAATGATGGCGGATGGGTTCGGACTCGGACATTCACAGGCAGAGCTGTAGCAGTGGTATGACTGTAGAACTACGACGTGGAAGGCCTTGGAATAACCACCACATTATGTCTTCTTAGACAAACTTAATGGTTGCTAACTATGAAATAGTATTAAATACTGATCAGAGAACTACTGAAATTAATCGATGAAATTTTTATAGATGCATTGGTAAGTTGGTTGGATGCAATATATGCAACAGGAGTTACACCAAAAGAAATTCTAACATCAACGTTTATATGTCTACCAAAGAGAGCAAATACTAAAGAATGTAATGACCATCGCACTATAAGGCTCTTGTCCCATACACTGAAACTTCCTTTAAAAATTATTTACATTATATCCAAAACAAGGGATATATATATTAGTAATTCAGAATTTGGTTTGTTTGGAATGTCTTTACCCAGAGATGCTTAAAAGTAAATCAGAGTCTCTACGAATGTTTCATAGACTACAACAAGACCTTCGACAAAGTGCGACACGATCTTCTCATCGAAATCCTCAAAAGCGAGAAACTAGATTATTGAGATATAACATTCATATCAAATCTATATTTTAACCAAAAGGCAGTAATACGAGTAGGAAATGATATATCAGAATAAGTTGAACTACAGAGAGGAGTTAGACAAGGCTGTGTATTGTCACCCACTCTATTCAATGCCTATTCTGAGGAAATAACCAAGAGTCCTAGAATCTGAAACATCAAGCATAAAAATTAATGGTATACGAATAACAGTTATTAAGGTACCAAGGGCATTATGAGTAAAATAAGAGCCCAAGATTGTTAGTGTACTAACCGAGGGCTTTGGCCCGAGGTGTGTACAACAATCGCGGGCTCTTAGCTCATAATGCCCGTGGTGCCTTGAAGGTTTTATATCCCACCAATTTTCTTACCTAATTCATATTCATATTCAATTCATATAATTACTATGATATAGTATTCAAGATTGATCTAGTTAGCTGATCTAAGTTAGATTTGTGACATTAGCTGAGCTGTCATTAATTTTCATTGTGACAGTGGTGCATAATAAAGTTGTATCCATGGAAACAAATACTGTTAATTTTTCATAATAACCCTAGTGTTCTTATGAAGAAAATAATTGCCCTGGAGCGTTATTTTGTATCTAAGATACCTTAAAATAGAGTCATTAATTTCAATTAATGTACTGGTAGGACATAAACAATATAAGGTATGCTGACGACATCGTGCTAATCACAGACAACTTAAAAGATCTACGGAGAATAATGAACAAAATATTTGAATATAGTGAAGAATGCGATCTATCCGTCAATAACAAACAATCACAGTTTATGGAGTTCAGCAGAAGCAACAATATCAATGGCATCTTAAGAATTAAAGGCGAACAGATCGAAAGAGTTACAAAATACACTTATTTAGGAAGTTTAATAGCAGTGAGTAACGACTACACAATGGAAATACGATCTAGAATTCAAAAAGCACGAAGCAGCATCAATAAAATTAAAAGAGTCTTTTGCAGTAAAGACCTATATCCTTGTCACTGAAAATACGACTGGTGAGGTGTTATGTATTCAGTGTTCTTCTATATGGGATAGAAGCTTGGGCGCTAAACCAGACCGCAATGAATAAACTTGACTTTTTTGAGATATGGATTTATAGAAGAAATTTGAAAATATCTTGAATGAACAGAATCACTAACGTCGAAGTATTACAAAGAATGGGAAAGAGAAAAAAATATTAAATAGCGTCAAGAAAAGGAAACTTCAATATCTAGGTCACATAATACCTGAAGAAAGATACAGCATATTACAACTTATAATACACAAAACGATTGCGGATAGAAGAAGGGTTGGCATAATAAGAATATTTCGGCTACGCAATCTGCAGGAATGGTTTGACTGCAGTTCCAATCAATTATTCAGAGCAGCTGCATCTAAAATCCGAATAGCCATTATAATATCCAACCTCCTTAACGGAGACGGTACTTAAAGACGAAGAAGGGTGTCCTTTTGTTCGCACAAGCTGCCACCAATCTGTACAGTATGAGCATGAGAAAAGTTCATCAAAGATGACTTTGGAATTCTAAAGTCATGTGAACGGAAATATTACCAAAGCCTGCAGATGGAAAAGAAAATCGTAACCTTACCTTGCAACAAATGTCAAATGACTCTTTCAAATTTTTTTATGTTATAATACACATGACTTCAAAATTTCAAAGGCACCCATGATGAACTTGCTTTTTGCTCATGCGATAGATCTGGGATACAACTTTACTACATTAAACTAATTCAATAGAGTTTAGAATAAATAATCGTTATTTATTATACAAGTGGGATAAGTGAATCATTAATATACGCGTGTAAGTTACAAACTACTGTTAGCACGAGTTATGTAAGCACACAACAATATTAATGATGGAGTATCACACATTTATTGTAAAAAAATTTATCTGCCCAAAATTCAGAAAAGTGCATTAAGAAAAATGTTATAACTGTCATTTTCAAAAATATTTTAGTAGGCAAATGTCTTTACGTTATTGATTTGACACTATTTTCTTTAGGTAATTACACCACTAGTGGTGTAATGGACGTTCACTACATTACTAGTAATGTAATTAGCTTCATTACCTAACGGAAATAGTGTCAAAGGCATGACGTAGTAAATCCTTATTAACGCAGTTGTAGATAAAAGTCATTGCTATGATTCTGCCATAAACAATTTAAATTTACGTAATGTATCAACAATTGTCTTTTTCAACTTAACTTTCTTATTTGCAACCGTGTAGGCACTGTAGAAAGTTTGCATATATACAGGGTGTTAATTAAGTACATAGACAAACTTTACACTAAACACTTAAACTATACAAAAGATGTCTCTTTTATTTTTTTGATAGAATAAACCTTTTTCGAGAAAACCAGAAAAATCTGTAAAAACAATTTCGTTCATTGAACTTTAATGGGATCTAAACGGCTTTGTTTACAAAATACAGCTTAAAGACGTTTTTAAAAAATATTATTTAATAACAAACAATCTTACAATAGCTATAAAACGTTTGGCTAAAAAACAGTGGAGTACCAGATTTTTCTAAAATAAGGTAACTGAGGTCGCCCCGATGCACGCCACTGGTAGAAATAAGTTAAATTTATTTTGACTGAACAATGTCACTTTATGAAATACTAACCTACACCAAGTTTCATTAGAATACGTCCAGCCGTTTTCAAAATTTTTGAAAAAAAGTTTTTTGTTTAAACTTCAACACCCTGTTTTTGAAAACGAATCCGTTTAGGCCCCATGTTTATATGAACTTGTTATCGTAGATTTAATCAAGGAATCACCCCTTAAAGTTTGTCTACGTGCTTAATTAACACCCTATATATTGAGTTACCTGTAGTAGCTGCGGAAAGATTTAAATAATATACGTATAAAGCGTCATGGATTTTTAACAATCTTCTATATAATGACTTAAGTATATCAATAAAGTTCTAAAATTGATAGCTTTACATTTTCTACTAATTTAAATATTCAGGTTTAAATCAACGAGAGATAATATACAGGGTGTCAGGAAAGTCAACCGTCTCACTTCTGAAGATGCTAGTGGACGCTATATGGAGTCGAAAAGTCCTAATCCATTTTGGGTTCACTTTCGTGACACCCTGTATTTTAAATAGCAAACTGCAAAACTGAAGTAAAAAAAAAAATTTTATAGCAAATGTTAAAGTGTTCTTTAATCGACTCAAAACAAGAGGTCAAGTTTTACTTTAACAGCAAGGGTAGATAAAGTAGCACTTTAACATCAAGGGTAGATAAAATAATTAAATTTTTCGACGACTGACATCAAAAGTAGATTTTTCTCACTGTCATTTGACAACAGAAAGTTGACATTTGCCGCTGAGCGTGAGTTTTCATCAATTTGCCGCTCGCCGAGCGTTTTGGGTTTCCCCGTGAACAAAATAGGTAGCCACGTCCGAATGTTTCCTTGACAATGCCCGTCATTTGTCGAAATAATCGCGTCACATGTCTAATAAACTGCGCGAGTAATGTTAACTTGATTCTCAATTAATATTTGCAATAAAATGAAATATGATATTTTCCATTAATAATATGCTCAGTCGTCGAAAAAATAGTGCGCTTGCCGCTTTTGCATGATTGCTGGTTTCGACTTCGTCTCAACCAGCAATATTCATGCGCAAGCGGCAAGAATGCACTTTCAGCTCTTAACATACAATATACTATTTCTAAGTATTATTGAAATTAAATATTACAGATTCGTATTACGTATCATAGCAACCCAATCTAGCTACTGAGATTCTAAAATGTGATTGACTTTCCTGATTTTCTTTTCTAATTGTTAAAGTTCTTGCTATAAGAAAAAATGTATTATACACGACGATAAAGTTATTACTATCCATTCTTGAATCATTAACGTCCCGACTTCGTCTCGACGTTAAACGATTCACTCGTGGATCAAATTTAACTTTATTGTCTTGTATAATAAATTACTATTATTTTTGCAACTCACGTTAACCAAATTGTATTCCCAAAAGTTACTTGTTTTTCAGTTAACTGGAAGTATTAAATCAAGCATGAAATGCGTACATTGTAGCTTCATCCATGTAAGTTTATTCACATCATCGGTAGTAGATGGATCTATTTTATGTGTAGAATTTGCACATTTCAGAAACACATCACAAAAGAAACTTTCATTTCCCCTGGAAACTTGTCTCCGAAAGTATTTCATTACGGTCTTGGCTGTCAATAGACAGTATTGTGCGTAAAGTAGATAGTAAGGTTATGGGTATTTTGTAGCTCAAAGGGTATTCAAATCCACCGTTCCTTGTATACGCTTCAGGCGCAAACTCTGCTAAAGCATTTTAAAGAATATTTACCGAAATGGCTCACATTGTGTGCTCTGGCCGTTCCTATATTTTAATTTCTTGGAATAGCCCTTCTGAAATATTGAGTTGTTGAACTAAGATAATCGGTAAAGAACATTCAAGACTGTGAAATAGAGGTCGTCAATGCTTATAACATAACCAGTTATATAGGGTGTTCGTTGGAGCGTTTCGTCGAAGCTTAAGTAACTACTTCATTTCTACTAATTAAAAGAAAATGTCAATGACGGCGTTATCTTAAAGGTGAAAATCTTAAACAGATCCAATGAAAAGTGTTAAAATCTAAACATCATGACCTCGAGTTTAACGAGCCGTTACGGAATTTTGATCCAACTATGTAAATAAGTAACTTTTATAGCAACCCTTGTGAAGCAGAATATAAAATTAATTACCAATCTTTTTAAGCAATTGTCCTTAAAATCATGCATTACTGTAAAAATTTTAACCTTCATTGTGCACTAAAGTAGCACTAAAGGGTCTGGATTTTTATCTTTACGTAACAAGTCGGAAAGTTAACGTTTGATTGGTTTGAAATATTTGTTAGCTGCGGTCACCAGATAAATCAACTACAGATATCTCTAGATTTTTTATGAAGGTGTAAGGATCAGTATTTAGTTATAACATTAAGAAACACAGGTACCTAAAACAGGTTGTATGTAAATCATCCGGAAACGACCTTTACAGGGCTCGTAAGTTTTCATGCCTCGCCTTCGGCATCGGCCTGAAATGTGCCGATGCGTCATCTAAAGATATTCTACCGGCTTGTTGCGTAAACTACCATGTTTTAAATTTATTATTTAATTCGCATATTTATGTGTATGATATTTACGACTAAGTTAAATGGTGAGATTACGTCGATTATTATTTTTTTTTTATTACAATTTTTGTTGGGAATCACTCAAATTGCTTAGACATAAATTAGTGCAAGACTTTAGTAAGTAAGTAAGTAAGTTCATTTAGGTTAATGATGAGAGACGAAAAATTTAAACATTAGTTGGGACAGATGCAGAATTTACGATGCTGTAGAGGTCACCAGGTGTTTTTCATGCAGTGGATTTAATCAGAAAGCCAGCGAATGCAGGTCAAACAAAACTTGCCAAAAATGTTCAGGGCCACATTAGCCCAGTTACATTGGACTGAAAAACGCAGCATCTGCAAAAAACCCAAGTGAGCTGAAATTTTGCATACACCTTAATTTGGACATTACAAATAATGTCTCAAAAGTCCCCATCGATATCGTGTTTGCGTCTTGAGTTATTCAAGGTCAAAGGTGACTGAAATAAGTTTTTCGCAAATATCTCTCTTTCTATGGGTCGTATGACTTTTTTAGTTATTACAAGAAATGAAGACTAGGAAATTCTCTACAAAAAAGATTATACAGGTTTTTTACGTACAACTAACCATTCAGTAAACAATACACTGTTAAGTTTTGTAGACGGGCTTAACTTCCTTTTACGATAAATGATGTATTGGATTCACCCCAAAAATTCGAAATTGAGTTTTCAACAGATCTTCATGTTCTAGAGTCCCCTGAACCCAAAAAACATGTTTTTGCTCATTGGTCTGTGTGCCTGTGTGTCTGTGTGTCTGTGTGTCTGTGAACAGAATATCTCAAAAACCAGAAGAGGTATGGCGTTGAAATTTGATATACCCGGTGTCCATTCTCAAAGTCGAACATAGGCAATTAACTTTAGTGCATTCACTCGTTCTTCCTTGAAATAATTCATTTTTCTGTAGATAATTTTAACAGACGTTGACAGATAATACCTGATTTACGCCAACTAATTACCAATATTTTTGACAAATGCTATCGAACTCGAAAGGCAAGGCACGGCATATTTAAAAATTTCCAAGTTTTAAATTAGTATTTTAAAATAAAAATCGCATCTTGAATATTATTATTGGTATCATTTGATGCGTAATAATTTTATGTTTCCATTGATACTATTACCTTCCCTGTAAGTTGAATTGGCGAGCAGGAACCGATAAAAACGTCGAATACAATGTTAATCGCCTATGTTCGACTTTGAGAACGGACACCCGGTATAAGTTTTGTGTATTATCTAAATGCGACAGCAAGATTTTGAAGAAAATCGCATACCCGGAAGTATGGTGTTTACTCTTGTGTGAAGTAGGATATTCTTAGATGAATACTAACAAACTGCTTTATTAAATAAACTGGCTAATTACAATTACGATATAAGTAAAAATGTACACATGCAGCTGCAGCAATTGTGGCAGTCTTTACAGAATTGCTTAGCTGACGTGATTACGTACCGCATTAGCAGGGTGAAAAATTCTAACGCACGGTTTTCTGTTGATTTGCAACGGTTACAAAAATATTGCGATAAGTCATACAAAAAAGCTAAATTATCTGCAAATGCAAATGATTGGAAACATTATAAAGAAATCAGAAACAAATATAGCAATTTGACTAAAGAAAAGCAAAATTGCTACTATGAACACAAAGTGAAAGTCAAGGCGATTCAAAAAATATGTAGAAAATTATTAAATATAATTAAAAATCCGGAAGCAGAATTTACACCGAAAAGCATTATATTTCAAGGAGTAGAGGTAACCGATTCCCGTCTTCGGCAAATTCCTTGAATGCAATTGCTCGAAATCAATTGCTCGAAAATCAAATTGATCGAATGTAACTTTTCTCGAAATACAAGTTCCTCGAACCGCAATTTCTCGAAAATGTTTTCTCGAATTTATGTGGTTTTAACATCTGGAAATTTATTTCAGAATTAAAGAGGGAGCAGAGTTTGAACGAATTGCGGATAGAACAATATGTCAGCGGTCAACAACACACTATAAGTCGAAGAATATATCGTGATAATGCACACAGACTTTAAGATTAGTGAATAATTTTGGACATGACTGAAATATCTATGAGTATGTCCGTTGAATAGCACATAACAAATCATATTAAAAACATATATTTGGTTTTTATAATTTTTAACTTAAACACATGCATATACCTATTTTTTATTAATAAAGGTTATAATTTGTAATTTGTGTTTTTTTATATTTAATATTAACTGATTTCACAACTTTATTTTTTTCGAGCAACAGATAATCGAGAATTTGCTGTTCGATAAACTTCCAATTCGAGCAAGTCACATTCGAACAATTGACTTTCGAGCATCTGATTTCGAGCAATTCGTTTTCGAGCAATTGCATTCGAGAAATTTACCTAGAACCACCGATTCCAAGAGCTGAAAATTTTAACCAGTACTTCATAATAGTATTTTCGACATAAATCGTGATATACTAAACACCGATTTTGAAGAGGCATTCATACCTGATCCTGTTAACATCTTTAAATTTAAAGAGATTTCTTTAATCGATTTTGAGAAAACAATAACGAGCATAAAAAGAAAGGGTAGCACAGATGCCATTTCTGTTCAGGTTCTAAGAGATGCATTTCCAATCTCTGGTAAAATTAATAACTGAGTCGTTAAAGAGTGCAATTTTCCCAGATTCCTGGAAGAAATACAAAGTAATTCCTATCAGAAAAGTTGTGGGTATAAAGAAATGTGAAGAATCTAGACAAATTAATACGTTGCCGGTGTACGGACAAATTATAGAAAAAATTGTCAAAGACCAATTGCATGAGTTTATCGAAGCAAATAAGATTATAAGTGGCAAAGAATCCGGATTCAGAAGCAAGCATTCGTGTGAAACCGCATGAAATCTAGTTTTAGCGAATTGGAAAACTGAACTTGATCAACAGGAAAGTGTAGTGAGCGTATTTCTAGATTATAAGCGTGCTTTTAAAACAATCGATAGGAAAAAATTGATTGCAAAACTGGACAAATATGAAATACAGGGAATCGAGAAACAATGGTCCGAGAGTTATCTATCTTCGCGAATTCAAAGCGGAATCAATGGAAATTCTTAACACATTGGGGGTTCCTCAGGGATCCGTATTAGGTCTATTGCTATTTCTACTGTATTTCAATGATCTGGAAATTAATGTCAAACACTCCTCGTTGAATTTGTTTGCTGACGGACACATTAGTTTGGGTAACTGCTGAAATACTACTGATGTCCTCAACAATATAAATACAGAGCTTGAGATAATAAAACAATGGTTAAAAATCAATAAACTAAAATTAAATATATAAATAAAGTGCATAATTGTGTCAAATAAAATGAATAGTGACAATTTAACTGGTGTCATTGTCAACCAATGGGATTATTCAATTTAAAAATAAACGACCAATCGAACGATTATTTTAGTGACAATAATTCGAGGAGCTTTATTTCAGCGACAATAATTCGAGGAGCTTTATTTCAGCGAAAATTTTTTCTGTAACTATTTTTTAATGAAAAGTGAAATTGTCAAGACGAATAGAACTTTAGGTCGAAATATTTCAGACAATGTTTGCTCTTCAGATTGTCTTGTTTCTGTTGCTTTAGAAAATAACGACTCCTGCAAGCAATCGTCGTTATTTTCGTCGCCGCAGAAACTCGTATCTGAATCGCAAAAATTATTGTCGGCAATATTTTGACCTCTCTTCTTATTATTACTGAAAATATAACTGTTAAATTAAAAATAGACGTTCTAGAACTAAAACAAATGCCTGAAATTAAATATCTGGAAGTTATTATAGAGAATAGACTTACTTTTCGTAGTTATCTAAATTTTATCATTAAAAAAGTTGCTAAAAATAGGATTTTTAGGAAGGATAGCTAGTAAACTAAGTATTAATGCTAGAATTCTACTCTACAGAACCATTATTGCGTCACACTTTGATTACTGTGTAAGTATGCTCTTTCTTTGTTACGTAGTGGATTTGTAAAAGTTGCAAAAACAATGTGTCTATTAATTTTTTCTTAATATCTTTTTTTAAATTCTTCACTCTGTTTCATTTTTGATTGTATGTATTTTGTTATTTTGCTTCCTCTGTTTTATATTTCAGGGTTTTCTGTTACTGACAGTGTCCTAGGCGTTGATCGCTTGTTTCAAGAGTTTTTCTTTAACTATAAGTATTTATCTTTTCGTCGCAATGTCTGTCAATGGCTGCCCGGGAAGGTAACCGACTGTTCACGGTGAGTAGCTTCCTTGTGTTGCAATCAAACTGCTTCAGTTCCAAAAATATCAATAGGCATACAACATTTTAAAATATGCATATGGCTGAAGCCCGTGCCTTGTGCATAATAATTCTTGACGGTGTTATAAAAAAGTGTGAATAACTGATAACCGGTTGTCAATTAACATATATTCTAATTTATAGGGGAAATAAAATTATTATAATATGCACACACCGATATATTTCTTTTACAAAATAAATGACAACTTAAAAGTAAATTAAAGGACGTAAAATTCCACAATAGGCAATAGTAAATTGATATTAACCAAATTCGTTACATTTCTTTAAACGTAGTCTTAAGATAAATATTTGAGTATACTATTAGAAGCAACGAATTGAAATATGTTGCAGTAGTAGTTACACTTGGCTATTCAGCAACACAATCTTTTACCATTATTTAATACATTGTTTACGAATAATATGGTGGTTTAAGTTGTCTATAAATGGCATTAAAAAACTGCAAACAGTACTATGTCAGGCGTTTATTACGCTGTGATATAAAATTAGTGTTATTGTTTTATTGTTATTAATAACTATGCATAATAATAAATATTAATGGTGGTTTAAGTTATTATAAATGACATTAAAAAACTGCAAAGAGCACTATCCATCACCTTTATTACATTATGAATTAAAATTAGTGTTATTGTTTTATTGTTCATATTAATAACTACACATCAAACCAAACATGCAAAGAATTCATTACTAACTCTATGCCCAAAAAGTAGAAAATGCTATAATTACAAGCGATCTACGTTTATTTAAAAAAAAATTAGTTTCGATGGAATTGCTATAAACATGATCCAGTTGTGTTATCCAAATATACTGCCGACTGTCCCTAATAACGAATTCATCTATAAAAGTGGTTTATCTAAATCTTAGAAAATTGCTCAGGCCACAACAGTTGCTGAAGTAAAAACAGGAAAAGATTAGTGTTTTACTTATAATAAGGAAAACCTTTGAGAAAGTAGTTGACTACTACTAATTAAAATATTTTTAGCCACATACAATTTATGGGAGTAACATTGCTTTCTCTTTAAAATATTGTTCTGCTCATAATTATGTAGAAGATACACAAATTTATTACACGTTTAATGTTGATGATACCGACTTTTCCTGTCAAAGAATGATTGACGACCCTAGCTCATTTCTTCATAATTCTATGTCACTCTTTGCATGTAAATGTGCATTAACGTTATGTAGCGCTTCTGCTGTTTTCAACTTGATTATTTATGATATAAATATTTACATAGGCATTCCTCTGCAAGTATATTCTGTCAAATGTAACGTATCCACATGTGAGATTTTAAGAACATATAGACGAATGGATCAAAAAGTTGTTACTAAAATTCCTTCCCACTTATATAATAAAATTGCATTTGAAACAGTTATTCATAATCTCAATATTCGATTTAAAGGTCGTATAACACCTTCTGTCTAATATGAACATAATTCAAAGAACACCTTCTGTACATAGGAGTTTAATGTTAAAGGATTATAACTCTGTCCCAAAAATGTTTAAGAAAACCTTAAAGGACAAATGCAGAAATACTTATCGCCGCCCTTATTTTTTTATTTAATTGGAGATTTTATTGCTGTTCACATGTTAAATTCACGTCCTTTTACTGGTCGTATAAGAAAGGCATCTTTTTTATAATTTGTAACTGTACATTTTGTTAACAGTAATGAAGTTAGTTGTTATTATTATTATTGGAGAAAGTCTTAAATATTCTAAAATAAAGAAACCCTCTTCATAGAAAGCAATTTAAAGAGCTGTGAGTCACTTGTTCTACGAGTATACAGGGTATCTGTAAATCTCTAGACAGCTCGCAACATCGTTAATAATAGAGATATCTAAAAAAACTTGTTTCGTTTTAAATGCTATAGCCCAGTGGCCAGGTCATGAAAAGGGGTGGTTACCTGTTAAAAGGTCATGTAGTTTTGGATTTTGGATATGTTGTATGTACCTAGGCCCTTATTAAAGATCCTAGTTTTCTAATTTGGCGCACCTGTGCGCTCCTCAGTACGACCACTTTTGTGTCACTTTTTTCGGTTTTTGCTCGATACCTCTTTACTGGTGCGTTCTACAAAGAAATTGTTCGACCAGTTTTTGTAGAGCACACAATTTGCTATAATTTACTTTCATTTTTTTTTATAAACCTCATTATTACCGAAATGACGAGCCTCAAAGGTAAAAAAGTTACGAAAAACGGGAAAACACGGTTTTTTAACAATTTATTCCACTGACATTTGGCCGACTTTTAGTCATCAAACTCATTCAGATATGATCCACAAGAGATTCTATTTCGTCATGTATATAGTGGCTGTGACACTACATCGGCTCCATTTGGACATGAAAAAACCAAATTTTGCAGTGTTCTTCAGAAGCCCCCTAATTTAGTTGAAGTAGGAAGTGCATTCAGAGAGTCAGAAGCTACTCCTGACCAAATTGGATAAACAGGTGAGCAATTTTTCGTAGCCTTGTATGGTGGGCACGTAAATGCTCAAACTCTTGGCGGTCTACACGGTCAGCTTTTTGAAAAATCTGTGAATAAAAGCAAGTTTCACCTTGCCAGACTGTGAAACAAATCTTTAGCTCCGGCTATTTGTTTCGTCATTCAGCCTGTATATGTTCACTCGAGTTATGAATTGCTGTATTTCAAATGATACCAAATTTGCTTTGCGCGAGCTCTCTGATTTCGGTTTTTCCAAAATAATTCGTTATCATTATACGCCAGCCGCAGCGGTCTTTTTCCGTCCGCGATTTCATTTAACTTTCGCTTTTGGTTGGAGCAACACGTTCCAATAAGGCATCTTGTGTGCTATATTGCACCTCAATTATTTAATTTTGTTTGTGGGCTGATGACTGAAATTGGGTGTGTTTGCGCTACTTTGTTTGATATTCAAGTTTAGTAATTTCCCTTTTCTTATTAGCTCTTAAACGCCGTTTTAAACGACTTCTTATTTGGGTCTCCTGATCGACGACACGTTTGATGTCATAATTGACACCGTAATTAATTACTTGGGCCCGCAACTCCTTTCTGGAATGTTATTTTGAGCTTGCCAGTTCGTAACAAGGACTGTCCGTACCATTATCAATTTCGGCCACGAGGTCGGTGCTGCCGTTGGCATGGAACGCTAAGATAATCCTGGACCAATTCATCGCATGCATGCGACGTTTTTTTGCCACAATCCAGGTTAGTCTTATTTCAACGTTTGATGTTAACCCCGGCCGCCATTAATTGTTGGCTGAATCGATTCCAACGACGCTTCACCACCACTAACAAATTTGCAAATTACAAATTTAATCTACGTTAAGACGCAATATATTAATTGTTCACAAATCTAAGATTTACAAATTTAATCTATTATAAACTGCAATGTACTAATTGTTCACAAATTTACGATTTACAAATTTAAATTTATTACAAAATGCTCATTTGAATACTTATTAAGAATTTTTGTAAAAAATGCCCTCACGCCATTTTACTATCATTACCGAGATAACGGTTAAAACATATGACAGTGGTAAGCTTACTCCTTCATTGAGTTGTGGTCACATTCAATCCAAGAGCCCAAAAGAGGTTCATATATTTTTTGCTGTGCGTGCTGCATTTTCAGCATAAGTAATATACTGTATTTAGACATTTTAATACCATGACAATCAATTTAATGACTTAATACCGATGTTGCAAGGCAACTACTAATTGTTAATTAAATAAACTTAATTGTTTGCTATGATCTTATTTATTTCTCGAAATCTGTGATTTCTGGCGCCCTGTTTTTTATTAAAAGAGCTTGCAGCAGTACAGCTGATGATAAGAATCTGCGACCCAAGGCCACCGAGATTGAGTTAGCTAGGTCATTGCGGTGAGTATAAACATTTCAGTGCTACCGTGGTGTATAAATGATAAGGGGGTTGATCTGCGATTATACTACCATTGATTATTATTAGTAATCGATCGCAGGTTGGATTCTTTATTGTTTCAACTGCCACCACCACAAGATGCACCCCGGTATCACGCATGTACCATCAAGTCCAAACATTGATGGGCAGAGAAAAGAACCCTTTGGATTGTAGCTGGACGACAGGCAGGCGAAGGCTGACTCCTATTAAAACAAAAATAAAACGCTGCACCAGATTCGTTGCTACAGACTATTTTTTGCTAATGTGAGAAAGGGTGTGCTAAGGCCTGCAGCTGCAGAAAGACTGGTTTGCATTACTCTATTACTCATAATAATTTCTGTGGACAATAATTTCTAGATGTTCCTAAGATTATTACAAACGATGATAATATAGAGGAAGCAGCGGTTCCAATAATTGATCAGATGATCGCCCAACAAAATGAAGACATTACATTTTACATTTGTTATAGAAAGTAATGAAGGTGACGCTACAAATAGAACCAAAAGGTCAAAAATTTAACGTTTCTATATAAAACATTTTGTTCGCGGTACGGCTTATTTGTATTACTCTGTATTATTATTACCTTGTATTGTATCTATTTTTTATACAAATACCTATCAATTGGATAGAAAATTATTTTGTTTTGTTTTTAAATTGAACTAATTTATTTCTTTTTGTTTCTATGTACTCCTTATTTGTAAATGTATTGCTTGAGCCAATTTATATACATATATATTCCATGTATTGTGGTCTTATTTGTAATTTTCTATGCACATATCTATCATATGGCTGCAAAGTGTTACTCATTTTGTCTTTACATTGAACCAATAAACCGTTAAGATGATGGACCCTGTGTTTTTTGTGCTAGTTTTACAAAACTTTAAAAAATAAATGTGCTTTAAAGCTCTGTATTTGGGTAACTATGAGGTTTAGAAGAACATGTTATGGGAGTAAATTCTAGCAAATATTGTGCTCTATACAAAAGTAGCGGTTTCTTTTGTAGGACGCACTAGTAAAGAGTTATCGAGCAAAAACCGAAAAAAGTGACACAAAAGTGGTCGTACTGAAGCGCGCACAGGGCGCCAAATTAGAAAACTTGGATTTTTAATAAGTACCTAGGTACATACATCATATCCAAAATCCAAAACTACATGACCTTTTTTCAGGTAAAATGTACTTGGCCACTGGGATACTAGTATGCAGCCTACAAATTGTCATAAATCAGTTTAAATCGCGGCATCCTATTTTTGCGCAGTCATACAAGACTTTTGTTTTTAAACGGAACACCCGTAGATATTTGAAATCAGACGCCATGCATAAATTATAACTTTGGAAGTTATTATTTTCTAAATTAAGAAAATATTTAACTAAAGTAGATAGCCCGTGAATTACGCAACATAACTAGCAATTCAACAAGAAACGCAAAAATACCTCCACTCCAATGACTGAATTATCGCACTAAACCTACTAAAAAATTTAAAACAATAATTTTAAAAATGAAACAATATGAGTCTCATTAAACAGTTCAAAACTACAATAAAACAGCTTTCCAGCGATGTACCATATAAGCCAGTTTTTTAAAAGTAGTTTTTTAAAA
Source organism: Agriotes lineatus (assembly GCA_940337035.1). NCBI lineage: Eukaryota > Metazoa > Arthropoda > Insecta > Coleoptera > Elateridae > Agriotes > Agriotes lineatus. The sequence continues at coordinate 112,348,378 of OW679199.1, read as the reverse complement.
ATCAAAAACTCTTACAATACAATTCAAAAAGAATTGTCCCCTTTAAAAGAAGTTGTTTCTAATTGTTTTACTACGTGTGGTGCAGTAAGTGGGCCATGAAGAACTTTTAGAGTTAAGTGGAATTTCGTTTACATTTCTTTTTCGACTGTTAGTGATTTTTCGTAAGTCATGGCCACTATTACGTATTCAGAACAATCAATCTTATACTCAGCCAGTACATGCAAATATCCTTTACTCCGACACAGTAAAAAATTCACCTGTCCCTACCGAAGATATTAGCCTTAAACAATTCCTAAACGAGTTTAAAATCATGTTTAACCAACTGTTACAGCAAAGCAGCATGATATTGAATATGCTGACAACAGTCATCAACAAATTGGTACAATAATGGCTAAATTCTTAAAAATTGCACTGTGGAACGCCAATGGCTTACTAAATAAGAAACTGGAGGTGGAAACATACTTACGTCTTCATAACATAGATATACTATTAATTTCCGAAACTCACTTCACTACAAGAACTTACTTAACTATCGCCCACTATACAATATATCACACGGATCATCCAGACAATACAGCCCATGGAGGTTCAGCTATCATAATTAGAAGCTCTATACAACATCACGAATTGCCCTCTTTCAAAACCGAATTTCTACAAGGAACGATAATACAAGTCAAGAAACGTCCAGCACCACTGGTTATAGCCGCTACATATTGTCCACCAAGGCACAATACAACTAAGCAAATGTTACAACCTTTTTCTCGAACACTCGGGCCAAAATTTATAGCAGGCGGAGATTTCAACTCGAAAAATACACACTGGGGTGCTCGATTGACAACGACAAAAGGCCGGGAATTGTACAATCTTATTACTGAAAATCATTACCAATTTATCTCAACTGGGACACTAACCTACTGGCCGACAGACCCAAATAAAACACCAGATCTGCTGGATTTTTTTATTACTAAAGGAATTGCTTCTAACTATATGAATATATTACCCAATTACGACATAACATCAGACCACTCCCCCATATTACTAACTATAAGCGCGACCATCATATAAGGCAACTCACCACCTGATAACCACCATTCAACAAGCTGCTTGTAATGCTACGCCACAGATTCACTATGTCAAAGATTCTTTTAACATTCCCCTTGAAATAGTAGAGATAGTTAGAGAAAAACGGAAAGCTCGGGCAAGATGGCAGCGTAGTCATAGTATTGCAGACAAAACTATCTTTAATCAATTAAACAACAAACTGAGACGCCGACTTCAAGATATGCGTAATGAAACTTTTCAGCAATACTCAAGTTCACTTTCAGCACGTGATAATTCACTCTGAAAAGCAGCTAAAGGAATCAACAGACCTAGAGCACACCTGCCACCCCTACGAAGTAATACAGGAACTTGGGCAAGAACAGACAAGGAAAAGGCTGAAGAGTTCGGACAGCATCTACAAAATGTCTTCGAACCACACTCTAATGAAATTGACCAACATGTTGAGAACTACTTAGATGTCCCACTACAACTATCGCCTCCAATACGTAGTTTCAGTCAAGAAGAAATCGAAACACAGATTAAACGTCTAAACAATAACAGGTCGCAAACGGTATATTGAGGTCGGTATCCAATGTGAGGTTCGATACGAACCATGGTGCATTAGATAGTATCCTAAGGGCCGGTTGCAGAAAGCAATGTTAAGTCTGATGTTAGCTAACGTCGCGTCAAAGTGAACAAAATCGCATCAAATTTTGTTTACTAATGTATTAGTTCCCATAAACATTTGAGATTTGATTCGTTTTTGTTTACTTTGACGTCGCGTTAGCTAACACCATACTTAACATTGCTTTCTGCAACCGGCCCTATCTAATGCACCATGGTTCGTATCGAACCTCACATTGCATACCGACCTCAATATACCGTTTGCGACAGATGTAATTAGAGAAAAAGCCAGGAAACATCACGATACACTGGAAAGACATCCCAATGCTACAATCGTCCCTCTAACTGAACAACCGGAAGCTAGAAGACTAAAAAGACGATGGCCGATAGATTTAACAATATAAAATAGGGGTAACACCAATGGGTGTCTTCCTATTCATGTTATATTTAATGATTACATACCATAAGCTCATAGAATATTATTGTAAAAATTATTCTGATTGCTAATAAACATTAGAAAAAAATGGCCTGTTTTAAGTAAAAAGTTTTTTTACAAGAAAAAGTACAAAATTTTAGTTTTTTTACTATATCTACTAAAAATAGGCTTTTTACCAATCGCTTGGCGAACTAAAAGTGACAAATTATAAATCAGCGTGCTAAAAAGTAGAATCAGCTGTTTAATTTTAGCACATGTGCTAAGAGTAAACAGTTGATTTGAATTTACCTATTTTAAACTGGAAGTGAGGTTATATAGTTATTCCAGTTACTCCGTTTGTTACAGGTAAGTGTTTTTTTTATAATTAAAGCATTATGTAGAGTATAAAGTAAAATGTGTACTATTATTGTCACCTTTGCCGGCTACTTATCCAAGCCATATTTTTATGACTTAAACCATAACTGTCAAGAATGTAAACCTTTGTTAAATCGATATGTATGGATTAATAACAGTAAATTAAAGGCTGTAGCAAAAACATTGTAATCGAACTCGTGCTAAGAGTGTTATTAAATTTAACCTACAGTTTCGTTCCCTAACTTTTATGTTTGTGCACTAAACATTCCCTTTAGCGCATGTACCACAAATAGTTAATAAGCATGCTATCGTAAACCATTTTAGCACTGATTTAAAATATTTAAAAATATACGGAATGTGCCAATTAAAAAAGCCCAGGTCGTATATTATTACCTAAAAATAAGATGCCCTGAATTATATTAGTTTGTGACAATTTGTAGGCTGCATACTGACATGTAAAAACACGTTTTTTAATATTTTTATTATTAACTATGTTACAAACTGTCCAGCGATTTACAAACACCCTACATACAAGCGGCTTTAAGCTGTAGTAACTAAAACAACAGCCAAAAAGAAAACAAAAAGTAGATGAGAATTAACGAGTTTTCAGTATGATTCCACGTCAGCCTTTGACGGTCTTTTAACGTTTAAGTCATTACCAAACAAGACCGTTAAGTGTGGACGATATAATTGCGACTTATAGTGCCGACTGTTTTTTACGTTTGGTTGCCAAGCCGACTTCTTTTGAACCATGTTATTTCACAAGTTTCACCGATATGTTAACGTTGTAATGCCGTTACATTTTTCAATAGAAAATCTACGTGCTTTATGTGTTAAAGTGTCGTCTTATTAACGTCATTGTTTAGTTAAATATTAAAGCTATAAAGACGTTACGTTTCAACCATAACTTCAACTTATTTTTTTACATTGAAACGATGTTTATGGATACAAAATTGATATTTTATTTAAGTCGAGTATTAACTACAGAAGAACGATACTTTTCTTCCGAATAATCTTTAATGTGCCCAGTCCAACTGAATAAAATGGCGACTTCATTTGATAAACGAAATCTCAAAACAGATCGGGTAACTGCTTCAACACTGTGCAGTTCCAACCAAAATCGACAGCCGTTGTATCTCAAATTTGAAATAATTTAAGCTTAGTGGAACATGGGCCGTACTACCTACTATGTATACTTTTAACACAATTCTGCTAGCCTTATGTCAAACTGAAATAATAAACACACAACGTTCTGACTCACAGATTTTCCCATTTTATCAGTGACCAAAGGGTGACATAAAGAGTGAATTCAGGACACCAGCTAAAGGGAGAGAACGGCTTGTCAACATACTGTAACGCTTTTCATTTGGTCGGAACTATCATTTGAGCAATGACCTTAAACGGTTAGCACACGCTCTGAAGAAGGGTACAACTTACGTGTGTTTGAGAACGTCATGTCAAAGACGCTTAACATTAACCGCTGATCTAAAATACACTTAAAATCAACGTCATAATAATGTTATTATCACGTTGTTGTAACAACGTTATATCGACATTAAAAGTCGACTGCTCATCTAAAAGGCGTTTAATATTACTGTTATTTTAATGTAATACAGAAAACTTTCATGTTTGTATAGACGTAAAATCTACGGTTTACATTAACTGCTGATGTAAATAGCCCTGAATATCTACGACATATCGGCGTCATATTAACACGCTCAATAAACCTCATAGCCAACACGTTTAGTAACAGTGAATTACTAAAATTCAACGTCTAATCCACTTTCATGAAATTACGTTAACTGTAAGACTACAATTTTACATTTAATTTTTAACGAATAACGTCTCTCTAACTATGTAAACGATGTATTTTAACGTACGTGTGCCTGCTGTGAAAAGCTACTATTCAGTTTGTTATGAGCATGGCTGTGAACATATTCACTTCCGTGGTTTGACACCTATATAAAGTTGTAGTAAGTGAAGGTGAGAAAGAGTCAATCATGTTTCTTAGAAGAATATTTATATTACAAATCATCACGAAAGCAGGTGTTCTCCATAATCATTTATACCGCGTGATCTAAAAAAGAAATGAACTAGAGCAGACAATGTTATTGACCCGGATGGTGCGTATTTATTATTGACGTGTTAGTAATAGAATCACAAAACATTAACATTTTCCAGGAGGCCACTGGATCTATCTACCGGAAGGCACGTGGATGTATAGGTGATACACATGTTTTAATGATCTGATGAAGGCTTACACATTTTTTATTGCGCTGTACATCTTTCATTAAACATGATCCCTTCCAACTTAAAACGCGTTGTGTGCCAATGTAGAGGGAAAGAATTATTGCTCTGCTTACACTATTTTCTATTCAATGCATATTATCGGTGTGCCACAAAGCAAGAATATTGAAAACTCCAATAATCGGTAGGACGTCGTACTCGTGAAAGGTAATGATATGCATTCTGACTCGTTAAAATTTTATATAGATTTCTTATGGAAAATTGAAAGCTTAGAAACTGCGCAAAGCGTAAACAGTCTCAGGCGTATTCGTACTTCACGTTGCATTCAAAGCGCATCATTCAATTCAACGTCGAAATAAATCTCTTTAACTGACAGAAATACTAAGTGGTAACAAACTGAGATGCAGGAGCGCCCTACACATTATTTGTATTAGTAAACAGGACAAAACAAGTCAACGATGCAGGAAGTATATCAATTTCTCTGTTTGGAATTGACACATGCTGCAGTCATTGCAGCGTGAAATTGGTTGGATCTTATTCTCTAATTCTATCCTCCAATTTGTGAAGTTGGCAACCCTGAAATTCTAACTACTTTCTGCTACAGCTACATTCATTTACCTTTCATAGCGTAAAATATTTTTTTTAGTTATGCGAAATGTAGCATGTCTACTTCACATAAAGACCTCGGAAACTAACAATTTGTTATTTTCTATACATTATTTATAAACGACTTGTGGATAAGTCCGCACTGGAGTAACAAGTAGCGAAGTTAATTTAACATGTGCTGAGACTCCGGAAGACAACGTTTTTTAAATATTTTTCGACCATGTGGAAAAGCTGGTTTATATGTAAAATACGTAGTATGTAAAAGTTAGTTTTATCTGATAAATACTTAAAAACAAAAAAACTCTAATAGAGTCAAAGCTGGCAGTTTTACAAAGATTTGAAATTGGAACCTACTAGTGCCGACTAAGTACTCTAAGTAGGGAAAATAAAACTTTTCCGTTCACGCATCGAAAGTCGACGGATCGAAAGTATGTGGGGGTTCTCATCTTTCAATTTTTGCTTATTCTAAATTCTCGGCGGAAAACCAACATCGCTATAAGCTACAAAAATATTTGGTTGTAAACATATGCTCGCGTTCTATTATTTACAGACCAACGTAATTCACCTAAACTCCGGATATTGTAGAAACATAAATTTCGACTTTCTGGCTTGTCCTGCTTTAAAACCTTATTACAACGTTTTTATCTTTGTTGTTGCGCCGTTGATTGCGGAAAAGATTGACAAATTGCGTTTAAACAAGTTTAAAGTTAATTAAATTTTTTGTCAAACTGAACATTTACTTTAAGGTTCCCATATTATGAAATTAAGGGTCCATTTAGCTTTCGTCCTTATTCTTATTCTTGTTAGCATTTGTTAAAATGAAATTATAGCGAATGATTCAATTTAAGAAAAGGTAAAAATATTATATTCGGAGTAAAAGTGCTGACAAACCAGAAAAATGTGATTTGTGCTTGGATAATTTCTCTTCGGATCTATGATTAAGTTACCTTGTATCCTTTATCTAATAGACTTGTCTGTCCGGGACGCTGTTTTGTCTGACCGGGACGCTGTTTTGTCTGTCAGGGACGCTGTTTCAGCAGCCAAATCGTAAGAGATAGAGAAAAAAGTTATTAAAGTTATATGTTTGGAATGGTCATGTCAGGTCAGGAACCGAATTTCAGTCACGTGACACTTCCGGTTTTCGAGAAATCACGTGATTTCTCGAAAACCGGAAGTGTCAGTACGCTGTTTCAGCAGCCAAACGGAGCTGCGACCCTCTGCGCCTTAAAACCTCGATCGGTTAGGCAACCACTTTGACAGCTTCCAGGTCTGGGTACAGTTTTTATTTAATACGCGTTCTATTTGAAAAACGGTCTTTTTTGTTTTTTTTTAAATGAGACATTTGTCTCACTAAATTGCTAGATATGTATAGAGCTCGCAGGAGAGCATGTTGAAAAGTAAAATAGATTTTACCCGAAACTTGTTGAACGTTATATCATTTACCTCAAAACGTTAAAAATACTCGGAGTTCCAGTATAAATTAGTATTATTGTGAATCCCGATATCATTTATTCAACAGCAATATCCCAAGTGCATTAAAATAACCGATTAAATTTTAACTTTTTCTGTCAGAATGTTTTGCTAAGGAATTGGTCAAGTACATTTTGCCGCTCAACAAGAATTCCGAGTGTATAGCACGAGGGATTTTGGGGGGTTAGGGTAATTTACGAGATATATTTCTTCAGAGCGAAACATTCTGACAGAAAATCGTCAAAATTTATTCAGGCATGCACGCGAAATATTTGGCGTGACTATTTCCTGAATAAATAGATAAAATTCAGTTGGTGAAGCAGCTTTAATAATCAGTTATAATATCACAAGAGCATAAAAAACAATCGATTATTTTACTTCCCGACCAATGAGACGTATTCTGCAAAAAATCACGGCAGCGCAGCTGTAGTGATTTTTTAAAGAATTCGTCGAGCTGGTCTGGAAGTTACCGATTATTTTTGATGATCGAGTGATATTTGTTACGATTATATAATGAATGGAAAATTAATTAAACAAGAAAAATTCGTATTATTTTGTAGTAATATCAAACGGATTTTAATCCCAACAATGTTACTATAACAACAATGATCAAAATCATGGCTCTAGATTGAATAATTTTAATTGTTCGACCCAGCGAAAAACCAAAACGGTTATACCACGTTGTCAAGCGTATAATCGCTGATCTATACACCGTAACTATGATAAATAGACATTTTCTATCGGCTTACTATGTAATAAATTATATAATCATGTTAAAGGTATGCATAAGCGATTAAATTTTGACACATATTTAACCGCTGTTACATTTTGACTTTTGAATTTTTGTCATTATTAAACTGAGAGAAATCATAGTGATTACGCATTATTATGGTTATGAAGGAAATAATCAGTAGTTATATCCCTAGTGCAAGAGTGCAAGACTATTCCCCGAAGAAATATCATCCTTTGTATACCACACTATTCATTTTTAAAGAGTTTTAGTTTTCTTTCTGAAGTTTCTTGTGTACCTAGCTGGTTTGCTTTTCTTCCTGCAAATACTCGCTATTGCACTTGTGCAAATACCCGGGAATTGCACTAGTGCAAAATATTCGCTGTGTTCGACTCTGATTGGTTCAAATTTTGAAAATTGATTGATGGGATTGGATTATATTGTCTGAGGGGAATGTCAAGGGTAATACCACAAGCAGTGGATATATTTTTAACAAATATTTTGTCGTTTCCATGTAAATTATTGCGTTTAAATTTCACGATACAAAATCACATCATTTAAATGTGATTTTGTTGAGTGAAATTTGCAATAATTTCTATGGAAATGGCAAAATATTTAAAAAATATATATCCACTTCGAGTGGTATTTGGGACGACTATTTAACAATATTAATACATAACGATTAACTTTATTGAAAAATATTCCAACAATTAATATAATTATTCACTCCCAATTAAAATCAGCGGAATACTTCCAAAACACAGCATTTTAAAATTTTTTAAACAAGCCACACAGTTTGTTGGGGTTTAGTGTTACGTAACCTAGCAATATCACTAAGGATAGAACATCGTTGCTAAGCGATACTTCGCAACAAGGCTATTTATTTTTGAAGTACGTACATTGTTTTGTGAATATTTTGCATGGTGCCCAATATTCAGTGATATACTGCTGTTATTGGTTGAAAAAAGCAAATGTCTGCAATGTGATTGGCTTATATGTTATAGTGTTGAATAGTCACTAATATTTTTTTAGGGTATGGTAGCGTCAATATGTCAAGAGGATAACAACTTTTTTCTAAAGGCTAAAGTTATTACTTTATCGTTGAGTGACCTGTAACTTTCAAAGAATTTCATCTGTTGTTTTTCAATTAGCATTGAAAGGTCCACGTCTCTAGTTTCAATGTGTTTGATTCCGTTCCAGTGTCTTTGAGATACGGCACCAACTCTGATCTGTGCTTGCTGTGTTTCCTTTTTTTAGGTTTACCAGCTTAAAGAATTCTTTTAGTGTTCCAAGTACCTACATGTAAGTTGCTTCTCAGTTTGAGTTTTAATTCAGTCCCTAATTTTCGATGCATGACTTGGAATTCCACCACAAATGTAGTGAACTGATAATCACTAGAATTGTAAGAAGCACATTACGTACTAGTGGAAAAAGTTACTACAAGCCGCAGCGGCGAGTATGGAATTCCACAAGCTGAAATACCTTACAATTCAAGTTTAGTACCAGATTTTATCAACGACCGACTCTATAATAGAAAAGTGCACTTTTAAGTGTACACAAGTTTGATAATTATTCATGACATTGCAAAGAAATATGACACATAGCTCATAGCATCGACGATGTTATAATTGCAGATTGCAATTGGCCACAACCGCGTTGGCCACGCCCTACGACAGTAAATAGCTCCTTACGCACGACCATGCGTAAGAACACGCTTACCTAGTTTCTGAGTTGTACGGTAATAATCATTTACAGTAGTGGTCGTAAATAGAATTTCTTACTGCACATTTTCTAACTACATTAATATTATCTCAAATCAGTTAATCAACAAATCCTCCAGTTAATAATCCCAATAAATTGAACCCGAATTTCGAGTAAAATATTAAGATGAAAAAGACGAATTATATGTAGAAAATCGCTTAATATGCGTTGCAACATCAGTCAAATCGATCACGACGAGGTGGTATTGTTACTATTGTGACTACCCAGTTTAACATTGTATTCTACAACGATAACGTTATTTTCAGCGTACTTAATTTATTTATAAATGAGAATACAAAGAATATTATCTGTAAACGTACCAATTAACAAAATAAACTAGTTTAAGTATGACTGCATTATAAAGAAGGTACTGTTTATAACATATTTTCGCGGAAATAAAGTAGCTATAGTACAAGTAAAATAAAGTTTATTTTATTTTACTACTATTAAGTATTTTACTTTTTCTACTCCTTTATTAGTAAATTGCTCATTAAGCACTGTTTACTTGATTAGTAAATTCGTTGTTACAAACAGTGTTACGTAATGATAATGACTAACACGTAATTTTTTTTATTACGTTACAGTTAGCTTCTGTTGTTTGTACGAAGCGGTGTAGGGATGTGACTGCAGCCGCCTAATTTTTAAAATGGTGTGACAGATGATTTGACAGTTAATAAAATATTTCTTTTTCGTTTAACGAAATGAGTGTGACCGTAGAAAAAGTATAGTACGCAACTCGGGCTATAGAGCAATTACACGCTCGTGGAATTACACACGCGCCGCTACGCGGCTTGTGCGTAACTTTTCCAACTCGCGTGTAATATGCTTCCTACAGCTCTCGTTGTGTAATATACTATTACTTTACTAGCATTATAAATTAACTGTCAAAATAAATGCTTGTCAATGTCAAAATAGATGCTTGTCAATATACATCAAGGCACTCTGTTATTTTTTCTTCTTGTCACAGAGTATTTATTCGAATTTCGCAGTCGAACATAAAGCTTTGTATACAACTCATACATAGTACGACTAGTGTCTTTTAGTGACAACACTCGCAAAACGCGTTCGGCTTTAAAAAAGACATGTTATACATTACATACTTGATATAAGTCGACTTCAATACATTTATAGTGCTTTCATCTGCAAATACACTGAAATGCAGTGTGCTTCTGGTATATGGGCTACTGAGAAATCCATACGCAGATCAATTTAACTATATCTATTTCACGTAATAGGCTTGTTAAAATTTCTACATTTTATAGATATCATCATACGATAATACAAAAATAGTGAAGAGGACAGACAAACAGGATGCGTTTAATAAATTTGTTAAAAACTTTGAACAACCTTTTATTCCAACCGAACCCTTAACTAGTAGTAACAGTAGTTGATTGCATGTTGAGATATATGTTAATATCAACAGTTTACTGATCCGCGAAATATGTGATAAAAGTTTGGGTTCTCGAAAATATGAAGACAAGCTTTTTACTTACTGTTTATGTTTACGCATGTATTTTAAAAAAATCTTTATGTTGATCGACACCTTTATTTTCAAAAAGCGTAATTCGTTTGAGAATATTCTTCTTTATTTGTTGTTTGATGGTTTCGTACCCATCAATATGATGAAAAAATATTGGAAGAATAACATCAAAAACCAAATCCAATCGTAGGTTACAAGACACATCGTGATCGGTCATTATGATATTATTGAACATTTATGTGAACCTAAAAAAAGAAAATTCATTTTACACCTAACTTCCATTTATATTACTGCAACAACCGGCTTTTGTGTTCATAGCCATCTAGAGGGATATCTAACAATCCCTATAAAATAATATCCAGTACAACTGATTTTTTTAAATTTTTACAATTGGGGAATGTTGAATTGAGACTTGTATTTTAGGTATTTTAATGTTTTATTTTTTAATGTTTGCTTATAGGGCTTTTCGTTAATTTTTCTGAGTGTCGAAAATTACTTGCAGAACTTATCCACAATGTTCATCTTTTTTGTACTTCCTTTTACAATAAAGGAACTATTGGATTCACCCCAAAAATTCGAAATTGAGTTTTCAACAGATCTTCACGTTTTAGAGTCCCCTGACCCCAAAAATGTTTTTGTTCATTGGTCTGTCTGTCAGTCAGTCTGCCTGTCTGTGTGCGTGTCTGTGTGTGAATAGAATATCTCAAAAACGAAAGCAGGTATGACCTAGAAACTTCATATGTAAGTTTTATGTACTATCTAGATGCGACAACAGCTTTTGAAGAAAATCGCCTAACTAGAAGTATGGCGTTTACTCTTTTGATTTTTTTAGTATTTTTCGATTTTTTCAGAAACGGTTCTAACGGTTTTTGTCAAAAGTTACATTTTTTATTACGTTTTAATGTGCATTGATGTGAGATTGGTGATTTTCCAGTTGAATACCTTTAAAATGGTGTTTTTAATAATTAACTTCAACTAATCTCTGATTTGTACAGTTTCTGTAGAATTTGAAATTTTTGAAAATTTTTGACAAATGCTTAAAAATACAAAACAAATTTTTGACTAATTATAAGATCACTGTAAAAGGAGGTTGTGGGCGTGTATCGCATCAGATTTGTTTATCTGCGATACCTTATAGCATATTCCATATAAAGTACGTTTTTTCCTATAAAAATGTTCAAGGTCAAAGAATTTAGGGTTTATGTTGGCATAACTTCGATTCCTTTAAAAAATATATGTTGGTAGAATTTGTTTTAGTAACTTTTTAGAACTAAACATTGGTGGAAAATTTAAAATATGGCATTAAAGTTCTATGTACTTCAAAAGCTCTTGCTAATCTTTCGTAAACGTCTTCTTCTGGTATGTTAGGATGCAGATCCAACAGTTCTTCTGCACACTTTAGAAATGTTTTTTTTTATATTTAATTTTAAAGGATTCCGTTTTTTATGCGTATTCAGTTTCAAAAAAGAAAAGCTGACAATTTAATTTTAAATGTCAAAATGGCACAAGTCGCTTACAGAAAAACCTGACGAAAATAAACTTTCTAATAATTAAAAAAAAGCAGTTTTGTCAATTTTATCTTGACCTTGAAAACGTACTGTAGTTGACTTTCATATTTCTTTAGAAAGATATTGCCATATTTAATGTTTTATAGCACCTACGTACTTGTATGAACAAGTATTTGTTGTAGCATCCATAAGCAGGGTTAGCTTTCACCATTTCCACCCAAACGACACGCAAGAACAACAAATGATCGCGTTAAATATAAACTAAAGCAAACGTGTTTTTCTGTAATATCTCCATCCTACAAGCAACACATAAAGGCCGTGAAATCGCATTAACGTGCTTTTCTACTGGAAAATCGCTTCTCCGGCAGAATGTTCTATCGTAAATTTGCATACAGTGTAGAGGTATTAAAACAAATGTGATTTTTATGTACTTTTTCTGAGCTAAAGATAGGAACAGAATCCCGCCTTTTTTCTTAAAAGCTTTGTGAGCCGTTCTACAAATGCAGTCAATAGCACGAATATGTTCTCCAATAGAAAATTCTCTATAGCTGTTTCACTTTGGCCACGGCGGATTCACAGCTCATATTTGCACAATAACCTGCAAACTCTCCAAGCTGTTTTAGCCTATTAAGCGTGGTTACCGGTGCAATGCGAGAATACATTTATGTACAAGAAAGGATGGGAATACTGCTGCAACCCGCTTCTTACACGCTAGTATCTGAACAGATTTCCTGAAGCATTTGCATTTGACATCAATATCCGAGAAACTCAATTTTATTTTCTTAACAAATAACATTGTCAGCTACAGGATATCACAGTAACGAAACAACATGCTTATGCTTTTGAAATTCAAAAGGTTATTTTAGAATATATCGCATAATAATTCTCTTTTTCTAATTTCAGCAGTCTTACCTGATACATACATTGACAAAAGTTAGCATTTAATGAAGTAGGCAATAATAGAAACTAAAAATATACAATTATCTAACATATCAGTTAGACAATAGTAGATTATGCAATGAGGGAGAGAAATGCGTTATTTTGCTGAGGTATAATTTCTGAATCGAGGATGAAGCCCGAGAGTCAGAAATTGCACTGAAGCAAAATAGCATTCTCTCCGAGTTGCATATACTATTTTTTTCACGTTGCATGAAGATTTAAAACGAAAACCCGTTTTTTAAACGTCATTTATTGACATTTTAGTTAAAATTATTTTCAAATTAGTAGCCTATGGTAAATTTTAAAGTTGGTGGCACTGTAAGTCATTATGACAAGATCCCACAAATATGTCAAATTCGAGGTTAGCAGGTTAGGTTTTGCGTCAGTTTGTGGCAAAACTGACGCAAAACCTAACCTGATAACCTCGAATTTGACATAATTGTTGTGTCAGTCATAATGAAAACCCCCTAGGGAAATTTTTGTCTTATTTAGTCTCTAGGGAGCAACTGTGTTACTTTTGTCACAATTTTGATGCTATAGAAACCGACTTCTACTCCCGGTCGTGGAAAAATGCATATTAATTACATTGATGCAACAGTCCATTTATTAAACAAATATATTTTATTTTTACGACTAACTAAAGAACATACTCTTTTCGGTTAATTTTAAATGAAAATGTACTTCTGTTACTTTTATTATATAAAATTTATGTGTACAGAATTCATCAAAAAGTTATTAGAAATATAAATTCGAATTTTTAAAAATATATACTAACGTGTGCATAAATCTATTGCGTGTGGTTTTGCAACTCTACCTAATAAACCAGTCCTCAGAAGCGAGAGACATTAATTGTAGCCCCACGTTTAATACTCACCCGTCCCAGTACATATCTAGAGGACTGTTGAAATTGACAAACGGGGAATACCTTATCAAAGTCGCATAATACGAGGAAGTAAAAGAATAGGTCTGTGGTAGATACCTTCTTCGTCTCTATTTTTATCAGTTGGAACTGTTGCCCTTTTTAAATACAATGATACTGTTAACTAAAAAATAACATCATTATCGAAGACCTTTAATACTAATTAATTTGAAGAAAACAGTTGTTATATCGGTTTCAATATTTTCGTCGTCATTGCACAACGAATGAAACCAGCATCTGGCCTCACTTGCTTGAACTGTTTATTTTAATATTTACAGTGATCTCCAAACAATTGGATAAAGAAAGTAAAAATTGTGCAAAATTATTAATATTCGGTAAATAATAAGAAATCTAAAGTAATAATTACCATTTTCTATTGTTTATTCCTGTTATAAATCTGCGACGAGCTGTATAAGAGCTGGTAAAGCCAAGAAGTATATTTGTAGACGTGGCAGTATATAGAAGTGGCTGCCTATGGTGGTTTTGAATCATAAGCCAGTGTTTATGTTTAAAGTAAATATCATTTTAATGGTGTACGAGGAACTACACAATTACAAAGCCTCCAAGGAGTTTCGAGGCGTTCTGATTGTTTTGTTACCTCATCCGCCAGCGAGGCGACATTGCCATAAGCCAACTGATTCCACCACCGCAGTCTAGAGAATGTTTCATGCAGTACCACCACTTCCCAGGCCTCGACTTTAAGGTAACCTGATATACGAACTAATTGCCGCTTGAGTAACAAGCGTTTACTTCAGCTTGACGTGTTCTGAAGATTTCGCGACCATAAAGAGAAGCGCTTCTTAGACCAATAAATACGTAAGCGGAGCGCAAAGTCGGGTTTATATGTATCGAATATCAACGGCTGATTTCGATGCAGATTAATTTTCGCGTATTAAAGACAGTTATTCTCTGAATGATGCCATTTTTGACAGTGGTTTTTGACAGTGTTTTATCGGATTTGTTCCACTGTCTTGGGTGTTTATCACACTACTTTTAGGGAGTTTTTGATCTACCCCCGTCTTCAGTGAATTAACTCCTAGTTAGTCCTGAGAAGGACTGACTTTTGTACATCTTTTCACGAACATTCGTGCCTACCCAGAGGTTTGAACGCGTAGATACAGTTCTTTGAACTCTGAATAGTGTCCCCTTTTTATTTCAGATTACGACCTACTTCTATCCCACTTAGCAACAGAAATCCTATAAGCTTATATGTTTTAAACGAAAATATACCAAATACTCAGCTTTCTTTTCCTTACACTAAATATAACTACCCTGTTATCGGCCGAAGGTGTTTTAAATTTTTCACCGATTTATGGTAGGTCCGGCAACTTCGAATGCCGTTGTTTATTGCAAATTATGTAAGTAATTTTAGTAAACGTTGACTTCACAAGCGACTTACATTTTTTTTTAATTTTCCGTGCGCAATTCAAGGTAATGGATAGCTCTCCGAGAAACATATTGATTATGGGGGGCAGATTTAATCTGTTTGCTTCGACTATTTGCTGCTCCTGTCTGTTTGCTGTAGGATATAGCTACTAGCCGTCGACGATTTGAGGTAGAATGCGATATTTGTGTCCACGTGGGCTAATGCTCTATCGAATTTGTTTTCAGGAAATTTTCCTCTCTTTGCCTTCTTCTTTCATTTACTCTTCTCCTCCAGTTTTGTTTTGTGATCTGGGCGATGTACTTGTAACCATACTCCGAGATAACTAACCTGTAGTTTTTACTTGAGTACTAACTGATGGTTTTCATTCATACATTTTGTTACTTCGCTCGATGGCTACCAGGCACCCTCATCAAGTCAGAGACCTTTGCCTAGATGAGCCCGTAACTATTTTATTAATTTATTGATATGTTAACAGTTTATTTTTCTGAATCAGTTTTGCATCGATAGAACCGATGGAATCTACAAAACAATCACCACGGATTATATTATTTAGTCAAACCTCAGCTTATTTTGAAACTTTATGACGAGAAGCCAAAAATATTAATTTATGATTTATGAGTTTGAGTAAGTATCTTCGCGGCTTTATTTAGCCAGTATTAGCAATTTCTGTACTTTTGTATTTAGTATCAATCTGGAACCTCTGATGTATTGTTTGTACTTAATGATTTACGTTTGGAAATGGGAGTTGTTATTTCCTCTTATGGGTTCTCGTTATTTCCTTTTAGCCTGTTTTACCCCACCGATTATCCACTCCGCCATTTTCAACGAAGCATTACATGGTAAGTTACTGAATATATTACGTATTCTGCATGACTATGGCCAATCGCCGGCATCTCATTTGAGCTATTTGCTTAGAATACTAAAAGTTACAACGTCAATGTCGGATATTTTTTAACGTTGCATTTTATCTAAAATTTGTTTTTACTTTTTTGGTACTTCTTCGTTTGCTATATGATTTATCAAAATATTTCTGGAATACATCTATACAGGGTGAGTTATAATTAGTTGTCAAAAATTTAAGCAAAGCTTCTTTAGGCCAAAACAACGCAATTAACCTAATACACCCCGGTACCAAAATGCTCCTTTAAGAAGATATAGTGTCAATAAAAAAATCTATAATTATTTGGAAAGTAAATCATTTAATTTTTTATTTTGATAGTTAATTTTAATTTCGAAAGAATATTAAGAGAGCGGCCGTCATAAACACGCAGACATCGTTTTCTTGTACGGCTTTTACAACGGAAGCGCTTTAGCAGCCGCTAGCCGTTAGCAAATATCACCGCAGATTCCCTAATACAAGAATCCCAACTCATCAGGTCTTTACTTCAGCGCTTCGAAAACTGGGTGAGGTTTGTCTTCCACGACCCCTAGGGGTTGGTGCATCGCAATAGGTTCGGTTTTAGAAAATCCTACTTCAAGTACTCGCCAAATTTCGACAGTTAGGACTTTCACAAAGTTTTTCTTCGCGAATTCTGCGTAGGAAGGAATTTCACCCTTGCCGTTATACGGATGTTCAAGTTCTTCATCCTTGGTATGCCGAGCAACGTATAGTTTTTGTAGCGGTTTCTAGAAAGGGTAAATAACGACCCCAAGTTTATTCCATTTATTTTATGGACCAATGAAGCGTTTACGAAGGACAGAATTACAAACTTTCGAAACCTGCATCATTCTTCATTAGAGAACTCCCATGTAACATGGAGTAGAAGGTTACAGCAACGATTTTTTGTCAATGCATGGATAGGAATCTGCAATGGTTCTTTACTGGAGCCGCAAGAACTCGATAATCGCATCAACGTGAATGGTTATCAGGAATTTCTTGAACAGCAGCTGCATGATACACTTGAAAACATCCCCTAAACATTGGATAACAGATGTTCTTCTAACAACACGGTTCACCTGCTCACAATGGTGGAATCGTTACAGAATGGTTAAATGACTCTTTCAATGGAGATAGATTGGCCGGATTGGTCCTGTGGGATGACCGCCAATGAGTCCTGACTTCAATCCGCTGGTTTTCTTTGCGTGGGGTTATTTAAAACTGCTGGTTTACCGTAAGGTTATTAACACGGGGGAACAGTTCCAACAAAGCATTTTCGCTGCTATTGAAATTCATGAAAACTATAATATTCAGCAAATATATGAATCGATAGTACGACGGTGTCATGCTTGTGTTGCTGCTGAAGGAGAGCGTTTTGAACATTTGCTATAGTTTTCTATTTTTGGTCACTGTTTTGTTAAATTTTTTGTTAATTTTGTGTTTATTATAAAATATTTTCAAAATTGCATAATTGCTTTCCAAGCTAGTCACAAATAGAAGTAAAAAACTTTTCATTAAGGTATTAGGTATATTAGTAGGTTAATTGCTTTGTTTTGGCCTAAAGAAGATTTGCTTAAATTTTTTAAAGCTAATTATGATTAACCCTGTATAGGCGGGTTTCGAATGCGTTAACTTTCGTTTGGACTGTTTTCGTCGTTATCCAGCTTTTCCTTCCATACAAGAGTATCGATATCGTAATGGTAAGATATACCACAAAGCTGATGAGTGCAATTACATATGTATGAACATCAATAGAAAAATAGCACCGCAGAGCCTTAATATGACAAAAACATCAGTAAAAGGCTTTAACCAGAACGTCCCTCGTCGACATTGTGACAATAAATAATTTTAAAAATGAAATTCAGTTAGAAGTAAAAATATCTCCACGTTTCTAATAATTTAAATGAATTTTCAAATACAAAAAAAACGTTACTGGGGGTCGAATTCGAACGGCAGGCGGACCGCTTGTGCATCCCAGCACATTTTGTGAGATTTGTAAGGAACCGGGCAATTTTTACTTCGCCACGAACGCCGACCTTTGGAATTCCTGCTTCGCAGCTATATTTAGTGACACGCTAATTTGTGCCTCGTTTTTTTTTATTGTAAAACAGCTATTCTGTATCTATTGGCTCCCATTTTTGGTAAGAATAAAGGCTGCGCTATGTACAAATTACTACTTGTATCTATTACTAAGTTGAATGAAAAAAAAAAAAAAAATTTTTTAAGGTGCTCACCCTATATATATTTATTTATTTTAATTGCTCAACAGGCCGTGAAGGCCTAGGGCATAGGTTTACACTGTCTTGTGCGGGCCGTGACCACAAGCGGACGGTCAAGTAAGCACCTCTGCTTAGTTTAATCAGTGGATATCCGTGCACGCGCGATAAATAAACAATTTATATTTAAACAGTGAGTATTTCGCAAACACACTCATAACTAATATCAAACACATTTTCAAACCGAATCTCTCCACGGGGAGATTCGGAAAAATTACAACAAAAATGTTAACTAGCAATAACCATGACCAGCCTAAACTGCAAACGGAATTAATGGACACCACAACCACAAACAGAAAACGGGGAAACCAATCACCCCAAACAGATCCTAATAAAAAATACTACTTTAACAATGAAGAACTCGTATCACGCAAAAAATATTACATTCCCAATGAAGGCTCTCAAAATAATGCTGGCAGCAGCGATAAAGAAACGATAACCACAGCAGTTGTAAAAATTCCACCGCTCTATCTGCACAACGCAGACAATTATCAAGAAGTAATAAAAGATATTAAAACACTCGCGAAAAACGAATTTTCTACATCGTACAAAGGGACATTTCTCCGAATTAATCTCTCAACGCCAGATGACTACCGCCTTTTAACACAATATTACGACAACGAAAACATCAAATACCATACTTTTAAAAACCCCGAAAATGCTAATCTCTCAGCAGTAATTAGAGGACTTCCTCTATCAATAACAGAGCAAGAAATCAAGACTGAACTTTGTATAAAGAAATATCCAGTTCTCAAAGTTGTGCGTATGCTAAACAAGGATAAAAAGCCCATGCCACTTATTATAGTCGAACTTAAAAAAGACGGTACAGAAAATGACATATTCAATCTCACCAGACTGAACTACTGTGTTGTCACTGTAGAACCGCGACACAAATCTAGAGACATACCACAATGCACCCGTTGCCAACGTTATGGCCACACCAAAAACTACTGTCGTCTAGACCCCAGATGCGTCAAGTGCACAGGCAATCACCATTATAAAGATTGCCCGAAAAAACCAGACGATAAGCCACAATGTGTAAACTGTGGAGGAGAACACCCCGCTAGTTACAAAGGATGCCCCTACTACCGAAATCAACCGAATATCAATCAACGACAACAAACGAATAACCAAAAGCCCACTCTCCCCGAGACCCCTCACACTCAACGCTCCAGCACAATCAACAACCAAAACACATACGCCAACCAACTACGCCAACACACAAGATCACTACCAAACCAACCAAACGAAACAAATTCATCCAACACTGATAATACACCAATTAGTAGTATAATTAAAATGATTATTGAACTAATAACTCCCTATATGGACCAAATAAAGTCATTCATCTCTTCACTAATACCAGCCCTGCTCTTCAATGGCGGTAAATAATTTACATATTATCCAAAACTTAACAATAGCAAACTGGAACGCTAACGGCATCAAATTACAAAGATCAATATTTATTGCTTTTCTAGCTAGACACTCTATAGATATTGCATGCGTGTCTGAAACTCATTTGATCAATAATGAAACCTTCAAAATCCCAGGGTATAATATCTACAGAAAAGACAGAGAAGGAGAGATAGCCTCTGGAGGAGTAGCAATTATCGCCAAACGACACCTTTTATTGACTGAACTACAATCCCCACAACTTACCACAATAGAAGCTACAGCAGTCAAAATAACATTTAATGACAAAAGTTCACTCACAATTATATGTGCATACAAGCAACCGAATAAAAGACTAGCTGAAACAGATATCCTCACCCTCTTTTCTAATGAACCGACTATACTTTTAGGAGACTTGAACTGTAAGAGCACAACTTGGGGATGCCGGGCGAACAATCCGAACGGACAACGACTCCTAGCTTACACCACGCAGCTAGGCATTCAAGTCGCTGCTCCTAGCGAGCCAACTTACTACCCTTATCAAAGAAATCGACTTCCTGACATTCTTGATATCCTACTACAAAAAAACTTCAGCCGCCCAATATACCAAAATGTTGTTAACGAACTTGATTCAGACCACCTCCCCGTGTTGATCTCCTTCCTAAGTACGCCGGCATATCTATCCAGACCGCCAATGCTAATTACCGGAAAGATCGATTGGGATGAATTTCAAATACAGCTAGACAGCAAACTCCAACCACCCCCTCCCCTTAATGCTTCAGCAGACCTTGATCACTACATAAACAGCTTCACAGAAAACATTAAACTAGCGGTAAAAGAATCCACAACAAACCCAGCCAGAAGACGTACACCTACGTATTCACATCCACCCTCACACATCCTCAGCTTAATAAAAGAAAAGCATAAAATGCGCCGGGCCTGGCTAAATACCCGAAATCCTCAAACGAAAACATTGCTCAATCAACTTACGCACAAAGTCAAATGGGAACTCGACAACTACAGAATCTCCAACTATAGAAAATATGTGGAAGAACTACAGCCCAATGATCGAGCAATGTGGAGCGCCACTAGAAAAATACTTAAAAAAAACACAGTAATGCCCGCAATCAGCAACAATGGCTCTACATACAGCACCGACGAAGAAAAATGCAAGGTTTTTGTAAGTTACTTTGAACAAACTTTTACTACAGCCTACCATAACAATTACCAAAGGCTCCATGAAGATGTGGAAAACCACGTAATCTCAAGCATACCTCTAAACAGCCTTAACTTCAAGCATACGTCGCCTAGAGAAATACAACGGGAAATAAATAAACTTCCTATCAGAAAATCCCCCGGACACGATATGATACCAAATGTAGTCCTCAAGAACTTTACAAAAAAAGCATTGGCTTACCTTGCCTCAGTCTTCAATGCATGCCTACGATTAGGCTACTTCCCCGACTATTGGAAATTTGCCCATATACTGTTATTTAAAAAACCAAGAAAGAATGGTCACTCAGTAGACAGCTACAGGCCCATAAGCCTATTACCAACGATGTCCAAACTCTTTGAAAAGATTATACAGTCCAGACTACATAATGAACTAAAAGAAAAAAATATTATACCACCATTCCAGTTCGGATTTCGAGAAAACTACTCAGCCAATCACCAGCTACTACGGCTCACGCAAATCATCGAACAAGGCTACGAAAACAAACTTCACACTGCAGTTGCTTTCCTAGACATATCCAAAGCATTCGACAAAGTCTGGACCAACGGCCTCATTTATAAATTATTACAGCTACAACTCCCTGCCTATCTAATAAATATTATAGCATCATTCCTAACCAAAAGAACATTTGCCATAAAAATCAACTCAGAAATTTCTGATACTTCAAAAATTACTGCCGGCGTACCTCAAGGCTCTGTACTGGCTCCACACCTCTTTAACATTTATGTCAGCGATATACCACAACTGCCTAATTCAACCATCTCGATGTTTGCCGACGACACAGCCCTAATAGCGCAGCATTGCGACATAAATACTGCAGCGCGAAACCTCCAAGCAACTGTAAATGAAACCCTCGAATGGTTTAATAAATGGAGCATTGCAATCAATCCAGATAAATGTGAAACAAAAATATTTACGCTCCGGCGGCCAGCTAACCCTAGCCAAATAACAATAAACAATAGCATAGTAGACTGGAACCCGCCCGATCAATCAGTAAAATACTTAGGAGTACACCTCGACAGGAGACTCACTTGGAGCCATCACATCAACAACAAGCTAAACGAGTGCTACGCCCGTCTTAGTATGTTCTACCCACTCATAAACCGTAAATCACCCCTAAAAACTAGATGCGCCATTCTAATATACCAATCTATTCTAAGACCTATAATCACTTATGGGTGTCCGGTGTGGAGCGCCACTAGTAAAACCAACATAAACAAGTTACAAGTGCTACAGAATAAAGTTTTGAGATCTGCTGTGAACGCCCCTTGGTTCGTGCGAAACACACAAATCCATAATGACTTACAAATACCTACCATTGAGCAACACATTCGGAAACTGACCAAAACTTTTCTAACAAACATCAATAAGTGCGCGAGTGCTGTTAACTACTCCCTCGGAGTAAGACATTTACACACGCGACTGAAACGCCAACTCCCTCAAGACATTTGGATAAGTTCCAGTGAATCCGACAACGATTAACAAGTCAGATACAGAGGAATCCTTGTTAGATGTCCTCATTCCAGTCAATCCAGCCACAGCCATTCTACTCACAACCCAACCATGCATAGCAACTGGATTGCTGATCTGGTTCCAAAAGGAGAAAATTATGTGTTTTAAATTAAAATCGCATCCTCTCGCTTTATTCAACGGTCGACTTTCCCAGTCAATATTCACGAAGATTGTTTCGTATATGTTTCCACTTGTCGTAGAATTAAAAACCTATTTATTTATCAAGAACTGTCATTTTCAGGTACAAAATTGACAAACCGATTTTCTATTTGGCAAATGGTTCATAATTCTATTGTTCTCGGAAGCACAATTTTGCAGAAGTAAAATAGCAATTGCTTTTTGGCTTCAACTTCCAGCAGTTTATATAGGAAATTACCGTGTGTTTCTAATTAAGGACCGGATTTTTTTTGTATAAAGTAAATGTTAAACCTTGTGCAGTAAACACGAGATATTTTGCGTAATTTTGCATTAAAACCCCGTTAATAAAACTGATTTTTATTATCGTTGATTACAATGAGTTAAATATAAATTATAATTTACCATTTTTCATCAAATACTGTGGCATTGTAATTAATAATAACGTGTATTTGAATATGGTATATAGTAAAATGATTTTTATCAGTCAGCATACGTTTTTACGTTAAGAAACTACTTTGAATGTCCGTACTTGTAAGTAGATCAAGAAGCGTATAAGCAGCTAATAAATTTGGATTTTTATTGCATCGCCTATATCACATGAAACTAAGCCAAATACAACTGATTATTTTATTATTTTAATTTGTCTACGTTTTTTCCAATGCTGCTTTTTTCTTTCTTTTAAAAAGGCAACTCTCTAGTCTCTACCCTGAGTTTGTTTTTATGTCTGGCAAAATTTTTTTACAATCTGTACCTGATTATTTAATGATAATCCCCTTTTTCTAATTTCGTTCAATGACCTGTTAATACACACGGCATAGTTTAATACTCTTCCACCTATCACTACCCAGAGGCTGCAACATCGCAAATGAAACCTGTTTTTGTTTCGAAACCGTTTAATAGCTTTTCTAGAATGTTGCAACGTGTTAACCACGCCAGAGGCGAAACTCTTTGCAACTGAAGAGATAGAAGAGCACGGTAACTCAACGTGTGAACCACGTCAGAGGCGAGACTCGACTGACTATCGGAAGAAGAAAGGCGAGAATTTATAGGCAAGCGCCGTCGCGATTCAGCAAATACCGTCGCGGTTTAGTGGCGGAGGGCGGAGCTTAGGAATTAGCACTTTCCACATAGAAGGAAGGGGAAAGCCTTCGTCCCGATTGAGATTATTAGAGTGTTTGCAAATCTCAATGGCTTCTCGAATCTTTCTGCTAAAGAAGAATGGGGATTTGCAGATGATGGAAGTTTTATCAAAAAAGATCCTTTTTGGCTAATTCCTAAGCCCCGCCCTCCGCCACTGAACAGCGACGGCCCCTCCGCCACTGAACAGCGACGGCATTTGCTGAATCGCGTCGGCGCTTGCCTATGAATTCTCGCCTTTCTTCTTCCGATAGTCAGTCGAGTTTCGCCTCTGACGTGGTTCACACGTTGAGTTACCGTGCTCTTCTATCCCTTCTCTTGCAAAGAGTTTCGCCTCTGGCGTGGTTAACACGTTGAGTTACCGTGCTCTTTTGCTTTTTTCTTCCTTATGAAGCTCCTTACGAAAGTGGGCGAAACGTTGAGTTCTTCGATCTCAATCATGACACGGTCCAATCCCGGAAGTCGTTTGTTACTTAATGACAATGGCCGTGAAAGCCTCAAAAATCATCTACACGAAGTTTTAACTCAAATTATATACAACACTAGAACCTAACTGATTTGACAAGTGGAAACATTTTTATTTTACAATTTTTGTTGTAGGAAATCTTTATAGGTTTATAATAACCTGAACTTCTGCCCGTACCCCTCAAATTACCTATGCGTGCAACTTGTTTTCTAACTTGCAAGGCATTTATAACATACCATTTCGCCATATTTGATTTTCAAATGATGCTTTATTAGTTAATCAAATATGACATATAAAAGGAAATTTCAAAGTAGAACTAAGCTATGTAACATTAAATAACAATTAAGGGCTATATGTATATGAAATATTAGCCCAATTCGATGTACTTTGCCTTAGGAATCTTTAATTGTAATTTTTGTAAGAACGACAGGGCTTGTTAATCCATTTACTGTTAGTGCTAAAATTTAACTAGGACTACAATATTATAACTAGCTCTGCCTAATTATGTACAATTATTAATATTACTATTTTATTTTATTTTTCAGATCGCATAAGCTCACTTATTTCCACTTCTCAAGTATTTTCGTAAATTTTCTTTGAAATTATAATGAAACGCATGAGCTGTGAAAGTATTTATAACCCACATTAATTTAGGTTACTTTAAGTACAATTTTAGCTGGAAAGACCACTCAAAAGTGTCCAAAGCCATAAGACGAAACTCTTCAATAACGAATTTAGCCCTATGCTTATGGTATGAAGATGCTATAGAACAATATTAGTTTTTTCAGTGACAACCATGGACGTAGCCAATACCAATTTTACTAAGAAACATTTTCTAATCTCTAATCATTCTTCGTCTTCGTGTAACTTTTGCCAGAAGTATCGCGTTCAATGATTATCTTTTCTATGATGCAGGTATAAAGTTACGCCTTCGGCTTCTATTTCGAGCTGGTTTTGGGGTTTGCTCTACTGTTCAGCTGGCGATCTCTTTAATCAGCCCACCTATTCCATGGTTTGGCCTCTTTTACAAGTCTCTCTAGGTTATCTCAATTGCGATGCTGAATACGACCAAAGTATTTCGCAAGTAGTCGGTGTGAGGATAGATAATCTTATGAGTTTTTGGATTTCTTCAATAATAGACAGATTAGTTCTTCTTTCTGTCGAAAGTATTCTGAGTAATTTTCGCCAGCACCATATTCGTTGAACGTCTGCTTTTTATATAATCCACGTCATTACAATAGAAAAATTTACCAATAAAAATAGATATGTGAAGAATTTGTTAGATATTGTACTTCTTGATGAATGGTTTAACGAAATTACTTTCTGATGCATCGTTAAGTATATGTTCTTATTATCATTGCTCGGCTCATGTTCTAGAAAAAGATGTTTCCAAGTCAATCTTCAATCGATTTGAGAATATACCTCATGACCTGAATATGGAAGTAAACATTCCTTACAAATCTGGTCGGTAGCCTTTGAAAGATAATCATGCAGCAAATATTCAAGAAGTGTATTTTAGAAGAAGCATTTACGTACCTTATTGGGATTTACCAAGTAAAAGTCTTCAGGAAAGATTTTCACGGGAACATAGATCAGGTTTCTCGTTCCTTGAATTGCATACGTCACGACTAAAAAAAAATCTCTGAACTTTTTCTAGCAATGGCTGTAGAAATTACGAACGTTTGCAAGATAAGTAACATTTTAGAATACAGTCAATTATGGTACTGCATTTGGAAGAAGCGAGCAACACAACCAAAAGACATATCGTGTGTATAGTGAGAGGTCTTGTAGCACCCTAAGAGATAAAAAATTGGTTAAGGCTAATAATGATAGACCATCGGAGATGTATCTGACGAGTATCCATCAAGAATGTCTTTAAATAAAGAAGACGCCATCATACAGCAGACAATCGATGGTTTTGGACATCAACGGTCGAGAAGACAGTTTTCGTTTTCGCATTAGTTTTGTAAGCTTAACCACAGATTACTACGATGCTACGTATTTCGGGAGTTGATGTATGAAGTTGACTCCTAGACCTTGACGGAGTCTTCTAGCAAAAAGATCGACGCTTATGAAATGTGGCTATACCGACGCATTTTAAAAATTCCATGGACAGACTATGTCACCAACCAAACAGTCATTGAAAGAATCATAAAAGACAAAAAGCTTTTGCTAACATTAAAAACAAGTAAGATGGAGTACTTGGGGTTGGGATATATTATGAGATACAGCAAAAGATATAAACTATTGCAATTGGTCCTACAGGGAAAGGTGGAAGGAAGAAGGAACCCGGAAGGAGAAGAATATCATGGCTTAAAACCTAAAAACTTTGTTCAATATAACAGTGGGTTTATATAAAGCTGCTACTGATACAGTACTAGTTGCCATAATAATCGCTAACATTCAAACGGATAGGCACCACAAGAAGAAGAAGAAGAAGAAGAAGCTTACCCAAGGTTTTTTTTAACATGCAATAATGTTTTTAAGAGCTAAAGCCAATCAATATTTAATCCCTCTTTTAATTGATAAGCATTTTTCTCCTTAATATGTGAACTAAATTTGCATAGAATACGACAGCTAAATACGAGGAGCGTTCAAATATAAATTAGAATTTACTATTTATTCAAAAACAAACACAAGGACTCTAATATATATCATGTCAGTTTTCTACTCAGTCTCTCTCTCTTTTATAAACTGGTGTCATCTTTCCGGAAGTTTCTATATTCCACGAGAAAAAAATTCTTTTGGCTACTGTCACACCCATTCCCGAACAATTTCGATGACTTCTTCATTATATTGAGGTATTTTTTTCCTAGAAACTTTTTTAAGGATCCAAACAAGTAAAACACTGATGCAGCAAGATCCGAAATGTATGGTAAATGGGGCAGCACGGTCCATTTCAATTTTTGAATCTTAGTCATCGTGTGTACCTTATCCTGTAAGACACAAGCAGAGAACTCGCGTTTTTTTTTTTCAAGTTACCCCTACTGATATTTATTGCAGAAGGAATATCATTCACTCATTCACTGTAATTCGACGATCGTTTCAAATAATTGCAGTTTACTCTGTCAGCATTGTCTTCTATTATTAACGTTTCTGGACGCCGAGAATGCGGTTCATTCTCGGCACCTTTGCAGCGATCTTTAAACGCTCTACTCCTTTGGTAAACACTTATATCTGATAGTGATTGGGCATCAAACTGTCTTTTAACTCTTACACAAATTTTTTATGGTTTGATATCTTCGTAGATAGGAAATTTACAGTTCGAGCCTTTAATACACTTCCACTTCACATATGCTTGCCAATTGAACGAAAATGAATTGTGACGACTTCACGACTGAATGAAGTTAGGACTTGTTCCACAGCATTATACGACTTCTGTGCATGTCGTTGTCTTTTGGCGGGCAATTCAAATTATAATTCATATTGAACGCTCCTCGTATAAGTTACAAACTGTCATTTGAAAAGTTCCTCATTATTTTTCAACGATACTATTGTTACTATTACATATTATTTTTGCTTGTATTAATCGAAAAAGTTCACGGAGAAAAAAGTATAAATACGCCCAGGGATCCAACCAAAGTGTAGTTATTTAAATTTTAAAAAATCGTTGCATGTTGCAAGGCTGGAATTTAGGTCTTTAGCAAAAAAGAAAGACACAAAGATAGTGCAGCTGCGCATTTTAGTATTCATATCGTATCAGAACAGGCGGTAACTAGCAGATTATCAAATCTGAATGACCTCTGTACATAACACACAATGCGGAGTGTTATAAATTGTAAGGTTTGCTGCATACATAATTAAACACATTTTCAACATCCCAAACAAACTGGATAACAATATACTAATTAAGTTCAATTTTTCTGCAATTAGTTCCTCGTCTGCGTATCACTCCATGGGCCTCCAGTAACTGTTAAAGGTCGTTAGCATATCAAGTGACGTATCGGAAAACCCAGCATTACCAATTACCATTTGGCTAGTTCGCGCGCGGAAACAGTTCTCGCTGGAGGCTCGCGGTTTACGTTTCGAGTGCTCCTTATCAGTTCATCAACTGCGCTATCGGCGGAAACATGTCCTTAGTGTTGATTGATCCCCGGCCGCCGCTCTAGGACCGCTTTCCAAACGAGTTTCCGTAACCTGCCAGAAAGCCACAGCGAGTTTCCAGTTTCCACCGGCCAGCAGCTCGGAGCTACGCAGTTTCGCAGGACTCGGATGGGCGACCGCACTTTGTGATCAGGATTAGGGATGGTGACGAGGAGGAGTCTCTCGGACTGCTCTCATTCCACCAGCGACCCCGATGAGGAACAGGACACAGCCAGCGTCGCGACGTCCGACGACGCCAGCACCCACGGCGAGGTGGTGCTGGCGGAGGACGCGCACCGGGAGAAACCCTCCTTCGGGAACATATCGGTGGCGAACTCCTCCGACGTCCATTTCGGTAACAAGACGTACTACCAGGGGCCAGTGACCATTAAACAGTTCTTGTACGCCAACCCCCAGCTGGCGAATGGTGAAGTGAGTGACGGTGGCGACCCCCTTGCGATTACGAACGACACCCTTGTGTTAGACAGTGTACCTGAGAGTGTGGGGAGTAACAATCCCAATTTTGTGAGCGACGACAGTATAGGAATTAAGTGTAGGACTAACAAGCCGGATAAAACCCTCAATGTTGAACCACAGCATCCGCCAGTTACAAAAGGTAAAGTCTTTTTTCGCAAATTAAACAGGCGCAGCCTGCTTGATGCTTCGGTCGGGTACACGTAGAATTTTAACGAGGGGAAAACCTTGAATGCGGCGTTTTTCTGTTCCGTTCGAATTGCTAGTGCTGCTGATCGTCGAAAACAAATACTATGTCCAGTGGCGTAGTTACAATTTAACGCAGCGTTTTTTAACCTTTTCAGAGTAGGTCATATAATAACTTAACGGATTATAATCAAATAATTGCGTTGTTTTGATTGGAAGATCTTTGAACTAAATATTAATTCTATAATTATTAATTGTTATAAAAATTACCTATCTAAACATGCATAAATTTGTATTTGTCAAACATGTCATATTGACTTATCCAATATGATTATGATTTTGTCGTAGTCTTACTGTCATCTTAATTATATACCCGGTATGTTAATTATATTTGCTTATCTAAATTCCATAAATAGCTCTGTTAATAGGTGATTTAAGCATGATTCTCTTTCTTTCCAGTTGGGACGTACATTTTTATCATTATCAATTCAATATTTTATGTACAAATCTAAATCAAGTATGTAGATTTATTTTAATCTAAATTTCACCTTGACAGTCTATTCACTCTTACACTTCAACAGTTTTTTTATGAATATGCTCTTTCACTTATTTCTGGTAATTGTTATTAGGCATTAAGTATAGCATGGCTATGGAATATTTCCTAATTTATGAACGTAACTATAAGTTACTTAAAAATGAATGTTACACCTGACATTTAAGTGGGAGCATAGTTGCATTCATAAATTATTAAGAACTATTGCTTAACCATACTATATGAAAATAATTTTTGATCATACTTTACTTTATTATACTGCTGTTTGTTTTTAATTCCTATAATTCAGTAGATCTCCACCAACTTCACTAGACAAACACCCATCTATCCTCAGCAATGGTTCCCAACAAGCAACAAACCAAGAAGTCTATCTTTACATAAATCTTTCATACATCCCGCTATCTACCTCCAACTTAAAATACTTTACTTGGCATTTATCACCTCTGGCACATACCAGTAAATAAGGCTTCTCTCAATTTTTTAATGATACGTTTATTAACAAAAATTTAATTGTACTGGATTAAATATATATTAAATACTAAAGTGACTGTCATGTTCCACTAAAATCAAACTATAGTATTAAACTCACACACATTTTTATTTGTGTCTCTAGTTTTGTATATATCACATAATACTCATCCAATGTTTAATACCGAAGCACATAACCATTAAACTATAGTGGGTGGATTTGTTTTCGTTGCACCTACAAACATCTCATAAATTTAACTAGATAGAGAAGCAGTTACCTAACAGGCAAATAAATGCAGGCTCATGGACTCTATTAAATTCGACTTCCGTTTGTCCTAAAAGGTCGATTAGATTTTTGCAAATATAAAATACAGGATTGTCTGTAACCTTGTTTAGTTCTTTTATTATCCAACTTAGAAACAATATGAAAAGGTTTTTGCGTAATTCACAAATTTGTATTTTTGTACCTAAATATTGAACGCCTTGAGGTTTTGATATTGCTTGCCAGTAACTACTTAATTTAGGACACTGGGTGTTAAGACAAACACATGCAAAAAGTATTACAGTATTTGGGCTACTGACGAAAAGAAGAAGGAGATTATAGTAAATTAGTTCTGTACAAACATCTTGTAAGTCGTGAATATAAAAAATCAGCAGTGGCATTAAATCAAATTCATTAAACAACGCCCGTTTCTAATATATTCGACTACTTTTATCACCATAGACACAACTAAAACAGCTGACTCTGTATACAGTGTCTGCCATCAATTTGGACACATAATGTTTTTGTCCATTTATCAGAAAATTTTATTCTGAATAAAAGTCCCTACATCTCATCAAGCTAAAGATTCACCTCCCAATATTTAAATACCTCCTTGAATATACGAGGGGGGTTCGAACAAAGGAAAATGGCTCAAGAATAAAATACCCTAATTCTTTTAAATACCCAAAAAAATATTTGAAAAAGTTGCTTACAAGAAAAAGAAGATGTCAAATGTGAAGTCACCTACTCTGATTTTTTAATCTACTTTGCATAAAAATACACAAAAACTTTGAATTTTGACATTTCATAAATGTCAGTTGTCTGAAACAAAGTAGGCTATTTTATTGTTTTTCATATAAAAATTACAAGACACAAACAGTGCTATAATGGTTTTCGGTGTTATAACCGGTTATAACAACCCCATTGTGACTTAAAAATATATAAAGTTAATTTATTATCGGGTACGATAGAAATGTGCTGTTGAACTTGAGTTTCGCTCACCTTAAGTTAATCGAAATTAACGCTAAAAACGTTTTTTGTCTTTTGTCCATCATAAAAAACACAGGTATCTTCAAACAACAATTCAAAACATTTAGAATTTTTAATTGAAATATTATCACGAATTTTTATAGAGGTGCCCACAGAATGATATTGTTGAAATTTCTTTTTTTATTATTATTTGGTGTGTTTGATATTTTTGATTTTCTAATTATTTGATATAACATTTAATGCATAATTATTATCGTTTGAATTCATGTTGATGTTCGGATCCTTTGTTATTACATTTTGTTAAATTACCTGTATTTTTTACTTTGATTGCAAGTTGATGTAATCCTCTGATTGCTAAGTGAGCGAAATTCAAATTAGATAGTACAAATACTTATCGTATCTGATAATAATATAAATACGAAAAATCAGTAACAAAACAACTCAGTGTAGATGGCTGTAATTTTTTACTCGACACCTCCTTTCGCTTCTAAACAAATTTTTCAAATGAAGTTCCTGTGTATTTAGAAAAATAAGAGTACTTTACTTTTGAGCCACTTTCATACGTTCGATTCTCCTCCGTATATGAAACGAGATATTTAATTTTTGGCAGATGAATTTCTAGTTTGAGAATATTCAAAGACCTTCATCAAAAATAAAATTTACTGGTAAATAGCTGTAAATAGATTATAAAAAATCCACAGCAGACACTGTATAAATACGGTCGTCAAACGTAGAAAACATTAAGAGACACTGTGATAAGGAATACAGAGACTGTTGAATTATGCATTCTAATGCTGTATAGTATTAAAATAAAATTTTTTGCTTTTTTGAGTTGTTCCCAAAAAAGTGCAAATTTCGTTTTTCAGCCGTAAATCATAAACCTTATGACGATTAACTATACATATCCGAAACGTCGTGCAAACATTTTAATATTACTATGTAATTCTACATAAAAAAGTGCATACAGGAAGTATTCTTACATTCTTACTTTGTTTAGGGCAAAATTAAGATGGCTAGGTCAAATTATTTTTTTAATTCAATTTTGACAGTTGAAAATTACATTATTAACTTCATAAGCAGTCAATTATTCACAAGTTAAATTTTACCGATTTGATTCACTAGTGAATTAATACAGTTTCAATGAAGAACAACATATTTTTATTAAAAATTTCTTGTTGACGGTAAGAAAAGACTCAAACCATAATGTTGTTGAATTCAGAATAAAAAGGGCTTCTAAAATTTTACATCAGAAAATAAGAGCCGTATTAAAAAAAATAAAGTTGATGATAGTTGCTCGAAGATGATACGTCGGATAAAAAAATTAATGACGTCCATGAAAAGTTGCTATAAAGAAGTGTTATCAGTTTCACTCTAACTTTAATATTAACTCCAGGAAAAATAGAATTAAAAATCCGAAAATTCGGTCTTATTGATATAACTCTAAAATGAACAATTATATCAAGGATTTCTAGGCGCCATTTCATTAGTCTTTTAATTACGCAACTTTTTTCCATTTTTGTATCTCTTTTAGTATTAACGAGATCCCCATCCTGGCCCTCCTTATCTTGAACACTGTACAATAGAAGTTTAATGTTTAAACTATTTGTTGCAAGTTTTAAAGGACACACTGTACACATCCCTTGTTCATATTATTAGTTGCACGCGAGTCAGGTTGAAATATATAATAACTAATATACAGTGTGTCCCACATAAGACGGTAATATAATTATATTTCTTTTAGCTTTTATCCAATTTGAACAAAATTTTTCTCGAAGAGGATAATACATTATGGTCTACTTGTGACCGAAAATATTCACTCGTTTCAAATGCAAAGCCACATACGATACCAAAAGAAATGAAAAAATCAAAAACTCATATTAGTATTTTTTTAAGGGAAACTTTTACTAATAACAGTTGTTTAGACTTGCCAAAACAGTTTTGATCCAAAGTTTGATCAAAATGTAAAAAATCAAAATTTGTTTTTCTTAGTTTTTTCGTAGAAAATAGAATATGAATAATTCATTTTTAATTTAATTTTTTTTACAAATTAGGAATAACTTTGACCAAACTATTTATTTAAGCTTTTTTTGGAAATTCTGAACTTTTATGAGCAACCTTTTCTGATATGGCTAATACGATTTTTTTCCATTTCTGTTGGTATCGCAGGTGGCTTTGCATTTGAAGGGGGCGAACAATTTTTCGGCCACAAGTAAACCATAATGTATTCTATTATCTTTGAGGAAAATTTGGTTCAAATCAGATAAAAACTGAAAACGATATAAGGGTGTTACACACTTAGTGGGACACACTGTATATTATTGTAGTTGCTATGTATTTCCTATTGAATTTAGAAATGTTTTAAACATTATACGCAACATGTATATTTGTTTAAGATTGGATTTAATTGATTTATTAACAGTTACTGCCGAAAGAATTGTCTCAATAGTTGTTAATATTTTAAAGAAATGAAAGTTTCTCTAATTTCTAGCACAAACGAATAGATTTCTATAGATTGTTTGCACATTGCACCATAAATGGTGTAACAGTGGGGTATAACAATTTTAATATTTGATAATGAATTTCAAAATGTACTTAAAATTGTTCACAGCCAAATTTAATACTAATTTTAATTGATATTTTACCACATATTGACACATTGTATAAACATGGTGAGTCAATAGTGTGTCAATAGTTCACATCCTTAAATTGTTTATTTTTTCAATATCATACTAAATATTTTAAAAAATACAAAAATTTCCGATATATGACACCCTAAATAAAAAGTATAGTTTTAAAGCAAAAAGTTTTTAAAATTATCAAGGGAAAACAAGAGCGTTGAAAATTATGTATGAAATATGTACAAACAGCGTAACGTTACTAGTAATACTGAAACATTAAACGCATATACTTAATAATGGGCATTACATCCATTTTCAAATAAAAAAAGATGCAGCCGATGGGATTCGATCTCGTGCGCTACCAGGCGGAATCCAATTGCTATTATTAGACACCATGGTGTAAAGAATACAAGGTGAAACGTTCCCGGAGATGCGTAGTCGTTCAGAAAGTAGAGGGGATATGTCAACCAATCCCTCATGGGCCTACACAGGAAATCTATTACGGCCGCGATCATGGTGTAACCATGGATGCGTTCGTATATTGTTGCTGGCACTGTCAGTCGATGTCAAATTCGAGGTTAGCAGGTTAGGTTTTTCGTCAGTCTGACACCAACTGACGCAAAACCTAACCTCGAATTTGACATCGACAGCGTCTTCAACCATACACTTCAGTACTACCAATCGTGCCATTTGTGGGCCCATGTCCTATTGGTTGAATTTGAGGTCCGCCCACATTCTGCGGAACGTTACACCTTGTATTCGTTACACCATGTTAGACAAGAGGTCAGACATTTACATAACTCCACCACAGAGACGCATTTATAAAAAATGCACTAAATTTACGATGTTCAACCTGTATTTTTTCGATACTATTTTCATCAAGGGACAAACTTGAACTATATGCAAGGTATTAGTTTTATCTATTCCTGAGTTAAAACAAAAGTAAACAATATGTTGATTTTTAATGTGCTCACCCTGTATATATTTGATCGAAAGTGTATTCGGTTTTGAGCCAGGTAGACATCTAATCTGTATGCAAAATATCGTCTTCTTCCAACAAATAGTTTTTGAACCAACCGACAGACGTCTGTCTATCCGTCTGTCTGTCTGTCTGTCGCTCTGACTGTTGGCATATAGCTCAAAAACTATACATTGTTGCTTATAATATTATACAGTGTCCGTCAAACATTTGGACACATGGAAAATTGTTTCGTTATCCATTTATCAGGAAATTGTATTTTTGATAAGTCTTTGCATCTTTTCAAATTAAAAATGCACTTGCCAAATTTAAATATCTTTTTTCCTATACGGGGGAGATTCAAAAATATGAAAATAGTTCAAGGGTAGAGTACCCTTATTTTTCAAAATAGACAAAAATATTATTTGCTGAAGTTTCAAAAACTGAAAGTAGATGTCAAATATGAAGCCATTGCCACCTGCGCCGAAAAACAATTTTCACTAGTTTCTCCTATTTTTCTAACCGCCCTTTGTATTACCAGATGAGATACTTTTAAGTTAACATATCAGATACGAACTTGATTTTCCTTCACTTGGCAACCAGAATATTACGTGATTCGAAATTAATGCTAAAGATCTTATTTTGTTGTCACAAAACAGGTATCTTCAAAAAATTTAATAACGGACGCTTCAAACATCAATAGCAATTTAAGTAAATTAACATTTTTTCCGTATACGAAAGAGAATATTTAATTTTTGCAACTGTATTTAATTTGAGAGGATGCAGCGACTTTTACCAAGAACAAAATTTTCTGATAAATGGATAATGAAAAATTTTCCATGTGTCCAAATGTATGACGGACACTGTATAATATTATAAGCAACAATCAATAATGATTAATTCTGTCAATCAAACAGTGGTATTGTAACAACACAAATACAGATACTTTGTTTAATCACGTATATTCTAAATGGCACGAGCCTGCAACTAGAAAACGAAAAAACATTAAAAACTACTTTGAAAATTGTAAATGTTTACTATAAAGTAGTAAAAATAAATAAATCGATCCTATATGATACATATGTATCACTGAAATGAGAAAATAATCATCTTCCTTACCAGGCCACAGCAAACTATGAGTTCCATATAAAAAATACAACTTTATATTATAAATCGAAGTTAGAAACGTTTTTGGAAAAACTTACTACGCTACTGGATTCTAATTTTAAAAAATGCATGAATAACGTAAACATTACTTGTTTCTATATTCATACATAAGCGAGATATAACAACAAAACGAAAAATCATAAAATCGAAATTTTGCTTTTACTCGAAAGAAAAGGATGATAGCCAATTTTGGTTTTCACCATTAAACTTTTCTCGAAAAGAAGATCGAGAATGGGAGGTCACTTTTTCCATATCTCCTGTAGTTATCGAAATTTCCTATGAAAGTATCGAAATTTGCCCACCCTTGTCATAATTTGGCTTACTTTATTAAAGACGTTAAAAAAAGTGTAGCCCCTTTACAGATTTTTAAATAAAATTTAGTTCATAGATAAAGTTTATATGCTGCGCACCTCATGATATAACTTTCACACCGTGAGCCAAAATTGTTTTACGTCCTCGATATATAAATAACTATTATATACAGTCTGCTATTACAGGGATATACCCTAATGATCTTATTTTTTATTGAAATCAAACACTCTTTTTACAAATGATATGACTGGGGAAAGCTTACCATTTCACTTATTTTCTTATTTACACGCTGATTGGTAACCCTACTGGCATCTAAAAAGTACCCCCGAAATTTGCGCTACTCTAGGCCTGTTCTGATGAAAAAAGGTTGCCTGAAAAGATCGAAATAACCGAGAAACAAAAATTTTATAAAAACCAACAACATTTTCTACAGATAAATAGTAGATTCTATAAGTAACATTATTTAAATAAAGAGAAAACATTTGAAGGGTAAAGTAATATAATATGATACCTCTGGTAACCAATCAATAACAAATACTATCAGATCTAGTAATTATTTATTGCCAACTGGTAGAAACTGTCTGGTTTACGAATGAAAGCAATAGCTACTTAATTTCAGTCAACGGAGTTTTTAACAAAAATAAATTGTTCTATTTTCACCAAATTTTCGTTTTAGACAATTCTGGGCGATTTTTTCCAATAAATATATTCGATAAAAAAATCCTACCATTGTTTATTTAATTTTATCGCGAATGCAAAAATCATTTTAAAAAAAAAAATCAAAAATTAAAAGGTTTACACCGGTTTACACTGTTTGTTGTGTGGGCATACAGGGTGTGCCGTAAGTTGCTTCCCAACACTAGAGCACGTACTCTCCGTGAAGAGAAAAATTAAAGAGCGCCTTGAAAAATGATTGATTTTCCAGACAAATAGAAAATAAAAAGCAGAAATCTATATGTAAAGTTTGACATCTTACACTCCTCAGAGGAATTTGACTCACCGTTTAATTACACCAATCCGAACCTGCATTAAAATGTAAAAAATCGCCCTGTAGAAAAACATTAAAATTAAAACAAAAAGTTTGTTAAACCATTCGAATACGTTCATTTGTATAGTTCCTGAATAGAATTATTGCCAATAGTTGCATGGTTAATAATATAAGATTTGACTGTTGCCTAGTTTTGTTTAGACACTTAATTTTTTTATAATAATAGTTTGATTAGATTAGAATTATTTTCCAAGCTCTGGGGAGAAATATTTTACTCGCCCTATACACAGGGTGTGTCTACGATATGTGAGCCTAAAATAAGACTATTTGACACACTGACCTATATTCAAATACCTTTCGTTAAGACAGTATTCTGCTTCAAAATTCTTTTTTAAAAACGGATCGATTTGAATAATATTGGCTATGGCACTTTATACGGATACAAATCCACTTTTAGTTATTGTTGGTGGACCATTAGTAAATGAAACATGACCGTCACGACACTTTAATGGCAAAACCTGCTATAAGTTTTAATTTTGTTCCTAAAATACTTCTTTATTAGCAATTTTTTGTATGATTGCAATTTTTCATATCTGCTACGATTTACACAAGAAAATTAAATGTGCTTTTTTGTTAATGTTCAATCTTGCAACTATCTTCTTGGATTCAAAGATTGATTCTACTCATTGCAGTATTCCTGTCATTTCTGATTGAAAATTACTTTTTAGTCATTTTTTTCTCGGCATGCAGTACAACCAGTTTGCAGCAGTTTTCATAGTGCACAGTGCACTTAAGTTTTACTTTTTCGGTCTAAATCGTAGCAGATATCGAAAATTACAGCGACGCACAAGAATTTACTTATAAATATGTCTTTCAAAAAAAAAAAATCAAATGTTATATGGCTCCCCGAGTGTTGCTATGATCCACATTCATTTTGCGAATGGGCTTTTTAAGAGAAAATTATTGACCTCTCCACCGATAATAACCGATATCATCTCAATAGATGACTTACACCGGTACGGAATGCACTGCCAAATATCATCAAAATCGATTGCTATAAGCAAACTAGAAAATGCGCTATTGCTACAAAAAAAAAACTAGTACAATGTTTTCTTAGCTGTGTGAATCTGACTTTCATTGGTAACTGAGATAGTGAGATCTTAATAAATTTAAAATTATTCGTATTTTAAACTGTTCCTCTCAACCGTGCCTACAGTAGCTTTAGTTTCAAGAGATAGGATTATTCCTTCCTTAGAAAATGGTATAACTATAAAAAGTAAAGTTCGGGGCGCTTCATCCCACACGTGGGAATATGGCCTGAGACTCGGCGAGTCAGGGTCGCCGAAATATGTCTCCCAAACCCAGTCATCTGGCACACCGTTAACGGCGTACTGGGTGATGTGGTTAGCATCACGCCTTCGACAACTGCTTTACTTTCCCTACTACACGACCGTATCGGTACTCAATTTTTAAAGTGATTGGGTGGGCCGCCAGTTGCCAGATTTGCCCGTACCGTAGCACAGCAGTCCAGCTCCCTAACGGTTCGGCCACGCTGGCGATCAATGGTATAACTATAGTATGATCAAAAATGATTTTCATCTAGTATGTGTAATGCAGCATACCGAATGTATGATACATTTAATTTAAATAATTATATCCAGATATCTAATAGGATATCATGTGATATAACAGTTGTTTGCTTAATTTGTGGGGTAGTAAGGACAACCAGAAGGTTGTTTATATTTTTTGAGTAACAAAATAACTTTAATTAGAAATCTACGAGAAATAGTCACGTTAAGTGTAAATTCCCAATAATTGTGAAGAATAATAATTGCTTATTTGGTAGTAGTAGTAGTAATAAAGCATTCTCTACAATCAAATTTGACTTCAAGTCACAAATATTATTCAAATATATAATTCAAGATTATTTTTATTCCATTTAACGTGGTATATCACTACTAAGCCAATAAAACCAGTGAAAGTGAGTGCTGTGGTATGCTGTTTAACTGTCTATTCAAATAATAGAGCTACAACGAGCTTTGATTTGGTCGGGAACCACTAGAAGGTGTTTGCTAACTAGAATTTATTCAGTTAGGAGCAGTGGTAGAGCATTCAGGTACAAGGTAAACGTTCAGAAGGTTAGTGATCATTTCTTACAAAATAATAAGAAATTATGAAAGCATGTTTGGTGCGGCAAATCGTTAAGCTATTATAATTATATTTCGAAGTTAATTTTAGAAGATTTATTTTTCTAAATTCAATAGTGATTTGAGTACTCAACGTTTTAGAAAATTATATTATGAAATTTGAACATTCTGGAATTAGGCTATTTTTTTAATCAAGTTTGGATACATTTAACATTTGATTAAATCACTTTTTGACAATATGTATTTTATTTTATGTCAAATCAAACTTCAATGTGCTACTAACAAACTGAACATACAAATTTAACTTTATGAAGTGCCTGAAACGTGTATTTGATTTATAAAATCAAATAGTTATTATATTTTAAAAGGAATTCAGTCTTTAGTTTTAATAGAGGAAGTTGTTAGTTGAAGATTAACTCATTCAGCTGGGTGTGGTTTACTACTCAATTCACCTTTGGTTGAGTGGAAGAGCGGCGTTAAGTTATTACTTATTTCTGATTGGTTGTGTACATATCTTTTTATAGTTTTGTATGGGTAATAATAAAGGTATTTATTATTATTATTATTATTAATTCGGAGTCCCATTGCTT
The DNA here is from genome assembly GCA_940337035.1 of Agriotes lineatus. NCBI lineage: Eukaryota > Metazoa > Arthropoda > Insecta > Coleoptera > Elateridae > Agriotes > Agriotes lineatus. The sequence continues at coordinate 112,308,048 of OW679199.1, read as the reverse complement.
ATAAAACTGACTAGTCGTGGCTTAAACAATAATATTTACATGACATAATTTCAAATGTCAAATTGGTTTAGGAGTTACGTCAAGTCCTACTTATTATATTAAGAAGTAAGGTAAGTACACAAGTGAACTGTACCTCATGGTATTTATTTTTAATAATTAAGAGTATTCTAATTTGATACTACAAAGTGTAGCTTAGATATGTTTCAATTGGCAACTCAAGTAGGGTTCAAAAGGGAGTGCTATTACATTCTGGTTCACAACGTGGAGCTTGACGTCAATACAAATAACACCACGAGAAGGAGTGTTATTTCATTTGGCGCCCAACATGGGGCCATTAATACAAATAACACCGCGAGAAGAAGTGTTATTTCAAATGACTATGGAATAGTTGCTAATAAACATAGTTGCATTCATAAATTATAAACTATTCTATAGCCATACTAGATGAATATAATTTTTGATCATACTATATTTGGCAAATTACACACATCTCTCTCGAATTTTATAATGGTTTTATATTGTAGCTTTTGGTATTAAAATATAATGTGATGTATGACAAAGTTGAAATATTAACATGACGGTTAAGATCATTTGATCAACTAAAATAATAAACCCTCATGGTTAATAGATTTAGAAAGTGTCCTATTTTGTTGTAGAGATACATAGTACATCAGCTATGATTACATATTTTAGAAACACCCAAAGTATTACCATAACAGCAGACTACTGCAAAAGAGATATGGGATACACTTGACTAATTTTATAAATATCCAGCACAAAAAGAGAACTTTTAGAGCTTTGGACGAGCACCCATGAGCATTGGAAATTCTGCAGTTGCGTAGTTACGCCACTGGATAATCTCATAACTAAAGCAGGCAAAGGTGTCGAGAGATCAGTAATCAGCAGTTACAAATAAACGCAACTCGTTAGAAACGCAACTCATTAGAACCAAGCAAACAGAAATGCAGTCTCCGTTCCGAAACCTTGCGGCTTCCGTTACCTCGCATTTCTCGGAATTTCTCCATGTTTACCTGTTGCCCGCGCAGTAATAATTGTTCTATAAATATTTTCAAGGTACCCGGTGGCTCCGCAACTTTTCACGGCAGCACTCCCTCCTCATCGGCTCCCTGGCTGCGGTACTGCTGGTGTCTCTAGTCACCTTGCTGACCGTTCTGTTAACAAGGCATCAACCCATCACCAGCAAGCCCCAGAACCCCTCGTGGAGCGTCGACAGTCCGGAACAGGAAAAGGCGACGCCTGTTGAATACCCCATAGGTGAGTTTCTAGGTTAACGCTGTTGTTCAGTCTTCGGCTAGGGCGCTAAATCATGATGCTGTGAATGGAGCTTATTATCGTTCCTGGTAATGTCGAAGACTATCGCTATTTACTATAGACCGCTTCCTACATCACAAATAAAAATATTTTTATTCGTGAAATAGAAAAGTATTAATTTAAAGGATGAAAATTCCTTTTTCTTGTTACATGTAAAATTACATTTTGAATTAAATTTCATACGTCAATTTAACGACTTATCCATATACAGAACATCGCGTTCAACATGCAGACCTCTTAATAAAGATTCGGTTTAATTAGTCAAAGCGTGCAGCATCCAGTTGCTACTATGATCCATTCATATTGGCTTTTTTAATGCGCGTCATGGCGTCAAGGATGGCTATGCTATCTTGAGATAGAGCTGTTTCCCCTTTTTTAATTATACCAATATCAGATTTGATAGGTTGATTTTTACAAATGCCAAAGGTAGAAGCGAAATATATAATTTACGTCATGACAAAATTCGCCCCTTCCTTGACAACCTTTAAGAAATAAATTGCAATCTTAAATGTATATTAAACATGGTTTACGGACGGTTCGCCCCCTAGCCGTTTCGCCCCCGGACCGTTTCGCCCCCGAAGTTTTACCTGTAGCTTTAGTCAGCTTCAGCTATTTCCAGTTGCACCACGAGGAGGTAGCTAGTAGAATTTCTGCAACCGGTTTTTTTATTTTTTAATCCAAGAAATAAAAACTATGTCGCAATATCAGCTCGTATGAAAAAAATCGTTGAAGATTTTGAAAATCGTCAAGTTATTGATTGATTGCGTGGGATTGCGTACAACTTTGAATTTTGAATTTATTCCGGTTGCACGTCGAAATATAGATGTTAAAAGATTTCTCTTTCTTTATATGTATTTACTAAAAACTCTAAAATTAAAACACAAACACCAACAAACGAAAACCAATAAAATTTAAAAAACTTAAATTAAAACACAAACACAAACAAACAAAAACCAATAAAATAAAAAAAACCTAAAATTAAAACTCAAACACAAAAAAAAATACATAATAATAAAAAACGGTTGCAGAACCTCCTCGTGGTGCAACTGGAAACAGCTAAAGCTAGAGGTAAAACTTCGGGGGCGAAACGGTTCGGGGGCGAAACGGTTAGGGGGCGAAACGGCTGTGGGCGAAACGGCGTGGGCGAAACGGCCGGGTGCGAAACGCCGGGGGCGAAATGTCCGTACCCCATTAAACATATGAGTTCAGATTTGAAATCAGCATAAATAAGTAGTATACATCCAATATTAGTTTTACCAACTCACTAACCTGAAACAAAGAGTTAAACATCTAACAAACTTTAATATGGTTAAATAGCTACATTTTTTAGAATAGTCCCGTCGTGGTGCTCTTGAGCACTCCCAATATTAGTGTTATTAACTCACTAACTCCGATTAGTAAGTTAGAAATTATAAAAGTGTGTGCTGTTGTAGAGGTAACAAAGAAAACGTTTTGAAAATAGTTAATTAGCTACAGCCTTCAGTATAACAAAAGGTGGAATGGTCAGAAGTGGCATTGTTTTATTGGAATAGTCACGGTGTGGTGTCTAATATTAATTTCACCGACTCACTAATTCGTAACGGCAAGTTATAAATTATAAAATTGTATGCAAGCATAACATTTTTAAATACTTCAACAGCTACATCCTTCAGTATAACAAAAGGTGGAATGGGTACAAGTGGCATTGATTTATTGAAATAGACACGGCATGGTGTTATTAAACACTTCCTATATTATATTTACCAACTCACTAACTCGAAAGAGGAAGTTAGAAATTATAAAATTGTGTACTATTGTGGCTATAACTTTTTAAAATAGTAAAATAGCTACATTCTGCAGCATCACAAAAGGTGAAATGGTCGCATGTGGCCTTGTTTTCGCGGTGTGGTGCTATTAAGCACCAAGTATTAGTTTTATCAAGACGCTTACTCGAAATAGCAAGTTAGAAATTATAACAGTGTGTGCTTTTGTAAATATACCAAACTTAATGTTTTAAAATAATCAACAAGCGGCGTTCTTCAGTATCATAAAAGGTGGAATGGTCGCAAGCGAAATTGTTTTATTGGAATAATCACGGTGTGGTGTTATTAAGCACTTCCAATATTAGTTTTACCACCTCACTTACTCGAAACAGCAAGTTAGAAATTATAACAGTGTGTGATATTGTAGATATAACAAGCTAAAGGTTTTCAAATAGTTAACTAGCTACAGTCCTTTTACATAACAAAGGGTGGAATGGTTACAGGTGGCATTGTTTTATTGTAATGTTCACGATGTGGTGTTATTAAGCACATCCAATATTAGTTTTGCCTTTTACCAACTCACTTACTCGAAAAAGCAAGTTAGAAATTATAAAAGTCTGTGCTATTATAGATATAACGAACTTAACGGGTGAAACTTTACCATAAGGCCCTGCCTATAGAGCATGATCCAACATCGGCCTTCAAACATGACTATGATTAGAACAATATTATGGACCATTAAAGTTAAAGAAAAACCAACGGCTACAACTAACCTAAATAAGCTAGAACGACACACAGTATCTTATGGCATTCAATTTAAAAAGATATCATAAGTTGCAACTAACCTAAACAAGCTAGAACACCAGTGCCACAGCGTAATGTTGGTGGATTGTTTAGAACCGCTGCGTCTTCATGTTGGCGTGAATTTAACTGAGCCCCAAGTGGCCGATTAGAACGTTGACTGACTGACTGTGCAATAGGCAGGACTTTATACCTACTAAAGTTGTACTACTTAACGTTTCAAAATAGTTCGGATGCTACAACCTTGAGTTTAACAAATGGTGGAATGATCACAAGTGGCATTGTTTTATTGAAATAGTGACGGCGCGGCGTCCCGTTATTAATAATGTCAAAATCGTAACAGTGGCAGATTGGCCCATTACTTTGAAAATTCATTTTTTGTGCTTATCTTTTACACAAAAAGGAAATATCAGCGCGCAATCTATTTGTTTAAATATTATTCACTAATTAAAACCTTTAAATACAAGAAAACGGGGAAAATGTGTTATAGTGTTAACGTGTTTTTCAAAGATGCACTTTTGTTTGTTATCATAGTATTAACTTGATCATTGTCAACATTTATTAATATCTTTTTCAACTTACCTACATGATAATGAAGGCTTTTCAATTATACTCAGTGGAATTGTTTGTTCACCTATTTGTATTCTTTTCAGTTTGGAAAATGTAACCTCACATGTAACTCGTGTACGTCGTGAACATCGAACGCATACTGTAAACACCTATATATCGGACTTCTAACGCAAACAACTATTATTTACCTACTCAGGGTTCTGTACTATTACATACCAACTTTATAGAATATTTGTTTTTCACAGGCACTTATAGAAACGACATTACTAAAGTTTAAAATTTTACGTTTTCTTACTCTAAGATCAATTAATTTAAATTTAATGTACACCTGCTACGAATTATTATACACGAAAATGGAATTTTTAAATAGTGTTATTTGATTTTTCCAATAGTCAAGTTTTTCCAAAAAAATTTTTTTTCACCGTTCAGGAGTTTTTTTAACTTCCGATTGTTTTCACTTCTCAGTATTGTCGAAGCTCGAAATCAAGCCAATAACTTTGAAAATCATTGCAGTTTACCTGACCACTTTAACTGAATTTGCAGAAAATCTGTTCTTAAAACCGAACTACTTATACAGCGTATTGTAGGCAAACATTGTACAAATTGGTATTAAAAATTACTAGTAAGAAATATCCCTAAAATTGATTGTACCAGTGGCTTGACTAAATAATTCCAAAAATTTATAAGTAATAATTTGCAGCAAATGAGAGATACAGTCATCATTCCACTTCGATAATGAGCCATCAAAATAAAGGCATCATGCTCTTTCGTAAAAGCCATCTTATTATAAATGCTGTGATAAAAACGAAATAAAATAATTCAATATTCTAACCTTTAAAATATATCATAATCTGTCAAAACATGTAACCAGAAAGTTGGGGTGATACACCTGCGAGAAACATAAAAGCAAACAATTATTAGGATTTCATTCAAAATCTCCCTACTTTTTAGTGCTCACGCTGTATAGTTGGTGTAAACAAAATTGCTATGTTATCGACCACAAAAGCAGAACACATAGGTTTAGACGCTATTATTATTATTATTACTTATTTACAATCTACTCAAAAACTAATTTCAGAGTAATAAGTGAATGTAATGAATGGCGCTAGCTTGACGTAGAGAAGCATCAATTGACAGGTCATCAGAGTTCATCTAATCAAGTCTTTATGGTCATCTTCTCTTCAATCCTAATTGCAGGTTGACTGCAATAGCGGCTCATGATAATTGTATTTGAGATCTCTTCATTTTTAACAATAACTAAGCAAAAAATTATAATTGATGAATCGCCTACATTCCGCCGCTGTCTCTCTCCCACTGACAAAATCTAGGCACATTGTCCAAGGTAAATACTAACCTGTGTATATTGTTCAATCCGAAGCTTGAACTCACCGACGTTTCGTGAGTTTTTGGTCTACCCCCGTCCTCAGGTGAATGAACACCTGGTTATGCCCGAGACAGCGGAAAAAGTCCGATAAAACATCTCATAATAGATCACTGTTAAAAATGACATCACCCAGAGAACATCACCAGATAATCTCGGATCCTGCTCGAATCCTTGCTACAGTTTTGTCCTTGCAATTATCGAGCTAAATTGCTGCCTCGTGGTGGTACCTATTTTATTGGCCCCATTGTGTTTGACTGTACGGCGTCACCGTGAGCTTGTAATTATTCACTAATCAACCTGTCAGCCAATTACTAAGAGGCTTGTTTGCAACGTAAGTGTTTGAAGTTTGACTATAGTTTTCTACTGCACTAGGCAAATTCTTGTAAATTAGGCGACTTTTCGCAATCAAACGCTCTGATCACTAATGTTTTGAAGCTCTTGTAATTAGCTTGTAGCAATTGAAGTGGTTGTACTTTTAACTATAGCGTCGGTTCTAATTGTTGTACCGATTCCTGATTCTAATATAATTCTGTTCATGGTATCGTTGGTTTCATGTATTGCTCATGCAAGTAATTTATGTAACAAACCTTTCTGAATCTGTTTCAAATCGTAGCGAATTTGGTTACACAAATTTTAATGGAGCGTTTGTTTGGTACGATTTTAAGCAGGTTTTTAGTGTTTGAGTCTAATTATTGTTTGTTGTCTTCAAGTAACTTACCTTGTTTTTTTCTATCCTCCACAGTTAGATTATCATATATATCATAGAGTGGAAACAGAGATGATTTGATAATCAAGAAGACACGAGTTGCATTCGGCTAGATTATATCACGAGTCACTAAACAACGTTTGAACAGTTTATTTATAAATATTAAAGGTACAGATAGTGTGGTTGTTATGACAATTGTACTGTCAGTAAATAACGCGATGTTTGTGAAGCCATTTGACTATCACTGATTAGTCAGGAAGGTATACGATTATTACAGTTGCTATGTACATTATCAAAAGTTAGTACATGCGTAACTATGCATTTTGCCGTTTTTCATTTGTTGATGTTAGAGGGAGTGGTATAATCAGTAATAATACCACGAGACGACTGCAACAGCTGAAATATCATTCTTCACTAGGCTGAATGGATTGACAATGCTCTCCATTCACAGAGAAGTTAAGGTGAACGTAGATGAAACCATAAACGAGTTAGCAAAAAACCAAAAAAACTTGAATTACTACTATACGTTATATTACAATTGTAATTATGTTATTGTTTATAAATAAACAGTATAGTTGCATTCATTTCTATAGGACTTGCTGTAGGCCATGCTTTAACTAATTTTTTTACAGTCAAAATGACATTTAACATTTTCATAGGTTAGAGTTATTGCAAAAACAAGTATATCTTGAAATTTTGTTTTACAAGCGAGCTAAGTTGTTATTTATTTAGCAAATAATTATTTCTGATGTCCTCTGGTTAATAAGCAAATGAAATGACACACTAGTTAATTTCACCTATTTAAATAGACATCTGTCAACATCAGTTAGTACATTTTTAAATGTAACTAGGTGGTCTACACTACCAAGAAGTTAAATCAAGGCCTATTTCAAGCCCTACAGAAATGAAATCAACTATACTTTGTAACACGGCCTCTTGCCTAGCCCTACACCTACTGAATTATTACGTTACAATGCCCTGGTTCGCTAGCTTATCCAGTCGGTGAGCTATGAGGCTCTATTCACATGTCAGTGCAGCTAAGGGAAAACTAATATTGTTGAGGTCAGCTCGCTGACAGCTGAAATGTTGTACTTACAAATGCAAACACCAACGGTAATAAAAACCCAACAGTTTACATGTAATCTTTAAACAAACAGAGACTCACAAAGAAAATATACATAATAACGAGTACACAAAGCCAATATGCACTGCACATGAGAAAATGGCTTAACTAGATTTCAAACGTTCAGTAGCGCATGCAAAGTGAAAGCTCACGAGCGCAATGCCTAAAGTAATTCTGCACACACAAATACCTCGGACATGAAGTTGTCGATTCTTTTTAGGACGCTTCGTTATTTGCAGCTTCTGGACGCCAAATCAGCAAATGACGTAATGCCGGCCGGTCATTCCCCGTTATCTGGCAGCGACCCACTTGCTCGTAGTTGCGCAATGGTTTATTACAACAATTATTGACAATGTTGTAATTGTTGTTGGATCTCTTAGCGCGATTGCAAACAGAAACTAACCTTGTTCCCTTTGGACGCCGCTGGCGTCTCCAATACGTTGCTTCGTTTCTTGGCTGGCACCTCGCCTAGAGCTGCACGTACACCGTGGTGGGCCCACGTAAGACTTCACTTGGTCAATTTGGGCGCGGTCGTTTCAAATCCGCTGCTTCTTGTTCTCCGAATTAATTTGTATTGTTAGCACATTTTCTCACGTAACACTAGTGCGTCCACACTCGGGACTCCATAGTCCGCGGTCAATCACATAGCATTTCCCACTTATGATGCGATGCTACGTAAATAAACATAAGCACACATACTGCTGGGCCTTATTACTAATTGGGTATATAATAAAAGGTATGAAATAGGTAAATACAGGTGGCACGAATTGACACGTTTCAACTTTATGGTACGCTCAATTTTTTAAAATTATTATTGTAAGGTAGATCACTCTCCCAGAACACCCCCCAGAGCAAAATCTTAGTTACGCCACTGCATTGACAGCTAACAGCTCAAAATTGAAAACACCAAAACGATAACACCACAGTGTTTTCACTTATTAATACGTGGCCGCAATAGGTATTTTGTGCATTATGAATCATCAATATACTTTCCTGTATCCTTATCCTTGGCCGTCTTCTTCAAAATGTTTACCTTTTCTTCACTCCACACTAATTTTGCAATTAAAGTCGCTTGTGCGGTTCTGGTCTTTATCACTTCAACTGTTTCTATTTTAGCGCTATATGTTAATTCGGTTTTTTAAATTCTTCCACAACTGCCTCACCATATCCTCAGGGATGAGAACTTCTTTCACCGCTATATTATTTTTCAGTTACTCCTTTCCCTCGTTCGCAGTTTGTTTTCTAATTTATCAATTCGTTTATCAAAAATGCCGCTGCTAGCTTCATCTAATATACATACCTCTATCTCATTCTTTAAATTATTGCAGTATTTTTTCTGGAAATAAAGTGAAAGTGCAGCTAATCAGCGGACCAGCACTTTGTAAACACCAAACTAGTAAATATTTTGCTCTCGTCGACGTGTCATCCTCTGTCGCTTTCCCAAATTCTACTCTTCATTCACAACCTGGGTTACTACGAAAAGGCATTAATTACGGCCTTTACCACAATTGCGAGCCATAGCTGGAGGCCGAAATATTTTTTCGCTTCGGCAATCCGCAAACATGCGTCCTCGGGCGTGCATGAACACAAACAACTATTAAAACTCTGTTTTTATTAACTTTATCGTTAGCAGACATGTGATTCCTGACCACTCACATTATAATTCCTGTTGAGCTTGCTGCGGCGTTTATAAATTCCTACAAATTGTTGAATAATTGAAATAGTAAAGTAGCGCAAAACCAGCTGCTGATTGTTTCGCCTCATCTGAACACTGGTGTAAGTGGCTTATCACGGGATTAGTAAACAAACTTGCTCTCGACATCATTGCCATTCAGCAGATAAGCTATTTTGCTCATACAAATAGTGATTACCAACCTCCTGCGTTATCTGCATATGTGCTTGTGGTATTGAGCAAACGGTAATTACAGAAATATGCAGAACTTCAAATGGTATAACTTTTTTATAAGTCTGGGGCTCCTTAAGGCGCGTCGCGTCTGCAATTGTAATTAACAAAAGATCGGAATTCCCCTTTCGGCCGTCTCATATTTTGCGCTTTCGTTTGTGCTAATATAAATACTAGAAAAAATTAGGAAATTCTCAATTCGTTATGTAATTCATGACAATTACACTATCAACTGCCAAAATGAAACTCCAAAATTATAACGTTGTTTTGTTTACAGGATATATTTCAATGGTACCAACAACGCGCATGTGGTTGAAAAATATTCCTGTCACTAAAATTTAGATTGGAAATACTCGGTACTTAGTACTACATACTGGTGGTTACTACAAAAGAAGTTTGACCACTTAGGTTTTCAGATAGGTATTTGAAAAATATCGAAATTTTCGATTTTTGTCTAATTTTAAAATCTCTACGCATTTATTTCATAAAAACCCTTAAAATGCTTTAATCATCGAAATTAAATTTGAATGTTTCGGCCCCTGCGCATTTTTTTTCTTATTTTTTACTGTATGAAATCAATGAAAACAGATTTAATTACTAATATATAATTATATTCTACGAGCGTTTTCTGAGTGCTACACGCATTTACGCGTCAAACAAAATTAGGATTACTATGACGGACATATTTTATACTTCAACAATATTATAAAGAAACCAACATAACTGCCGTTTACACGTGAACATTCAACTGCAGAAAAGTTCAACGCGTTTCGCGAGGTAATACGATACTACCTCCCAGTGTTGTTGTTCGACGTCATCAGTTGCAACGGTGACTAAGGAGCTGCTATAAAACCGTCTCTTGGTTTAAGACACAAGCTGATTCACTATAATGCAATATTATGCACGCCAATATTCCCGGTGCTTGCAAAAGGTAAAAAGGACCAACCTTTAATAATTGCGTGTAGGTACGCAAATCCACGGTTTTGCAGCCGGTGCAGGCTTACCACGTTGCTGTCTTTTTGTTGTCATCCGCTTTGAGAGATTGTGGTGCCTCGCTGGAAACGCTATCCGCTTTTCTGACTATCTTCAGGACCCGCGAAATTACGCGGATCTTGAAAAGCAACTCTTGAAGCCGGTTTGTAATTTCAGCGACTCGCACTGATGCACTCTTTTGAGCGTTGGCCCATTTCGGCAGCCCCAAGTTACCCACTGCAAGTTTCGCACCACGAATGCCATGTACCACACACCCTAATTAGCAGGTCACTCCTATTCAGTAATTTTTGTTCCCTGTATCAAAAGACATAGATGCTTCACCGTGTAGCAAAGTCCTTCGATCGCAATGTAAGCTGTGGCCCAATACGCGTCTTTTCCTTCTTAATGCATCACAGACACAAATTGTGTATTTCGGTATCTGCTTCCTTATTGCAGAGTCTACAAGTAAGGTCAGCTTGTTAAAACACTACAAGCGAAAACGCGGCGTATTTTGCCGGATGCATATACATTAGAAGTTAAATCTATCAAATTCAAATAAATTGCATTTTCTAAGGATTGCTGTAAATACAGAATTTACAAAACTATAATTTCATTCCCGTTTCGTAATCATACTTTTCTTATGTATGCTGCTCTCCAACCATTGTCTTCATTCTATTCCCCTCTCCTGCATTGCCTGTTGTACTTCGTCGTTCAACTTTTGCCTGGTTTGCCTCTCTTGTTTTCTCCTATACCCTACATTCCTATATCTTCATTCCCTATTTTCGAAATATTTCGATACCATCGTACCTGGTTGTTTTCTATACATTTTGTGCTAACTAAACTAGGTGTGTCCATATTTTGTGCTACACTTTGGTGTGCGTCCAGCTACTATTTGAAGTATTTCTTCCATCTCTCCATTTGTCGGTTACAATAAATTGAGCTTCCATCTTTATCTAGGATATTTGTTATTGTTGGTTTCTTTTCTTTTGTAAGACTGTTTAAAATTGTAGAAGAACTTCTGATTTTCTTAGTTGCTTATTTCCATTTTACTTCTGAGTTCCTCCCACTTCCTATTTTACCTCCTTTTATTATTTCTTCTACACTTCGATTCTTGTATGTATCGTATTCAACTAACCATAGTCCTTAGACAACGTTTCCAATACCTCTTGTTCTGCTGTAATTCCTTTATAGTAGTGTTTGACCATGCAGTTTGTTTAATCCATGCATAGTTTTTAACTTGACGAAAATCCTTTCGGCTGCATTGATTTGCATTTACTCCATAAGTTTTCCAAGTCGTTGGGTTCACAATGTATTTCCTGTTTCAGTTATTGTATGACTACTGCGTTTCTTAATCTATACGCATTTATTTATCGTGGTCTCTCTTTACTGTTGGCCCTAATCGCCCCCAAAAGTCTGGCCGTTGTTTCATTCTAACGTTTTTGGTTAACCTATAATTAGAATTTTCTATCAAAATAATATAGTCTCACTAACTTCTCCCTTATAGATCTCTTTGTGTTTGAATAACGTGTTCCCGATCAACATATTCGTAGCTCCACATTTAGGTCACCCATTTCTCCTTAACCTCGTCAATTGCATATTGAAATTGCACATAAAAATATGTTCCGTGGGCTCAACCTTTTGGTCTTTACCCATACTAATCTTTTTGATATGTAACACCACCTCTTGGCGTCAATTATCCTTTATCTAATAGACTTGTCCGGGACGCTGTTTCAGCAGCCAAACCGTAAGAGATAGAGAAAAAAGTTATTAAAGTTATATGTTTGGAATGGTCATGTCAGGTCAGGAACCGAATTTCAGTCACGTGACACTTCCGGTTTTCGAGAAATCACGTGATTTCCATCCGTCCGGGACGCTGGTTCGTCCGGGACGCTGTTTTATTAAATGAGACATTTGTCTCACTGGTTGCTAGTAATATTAATTCCTATTATAATATGTACCCACTTCAGCTCTAACTCACTCAGCCAGTGGTACTTCACCATAAATCATAACCTGCCCTCCGCCCGTTTCCTAATACCATTACACCTTCTTCTTAATCTCAGTAATTGCCAGAATTTATATACCAGCTTGCGAGACTTTGTAGCTACTTGTTGCCTAGCTACCAAAGTAATTATTGCATTTTCTATTTCGGTTACTCTTATGGCAAGTAGTATTTGTCCCTTTTCCAACTCATGGAATTGCCATGCTCCGTACAATTTTAGGCAACCTGTGTATACCACCGTTCAGAAGGTGTTAGTCTGAGGGGGTATACATCAAAACACATCGACGATCATTCTGGGGCGCCCCAGGGATCACACCTTGATCCTTTATTATTTAACATATATTTACACAATCTTAATAACATTTTTCAGTTTTGTGAAAAGTTATTGCATGCCGATGATTTCAAAATGTATCACACAATTAAATCAATATCGGATTGTTCTAAAACAAATAACTACATTTCAAAATTATGGTTCAGAAAATAAATTAATATTAAATATTGATAAATGCCACCATATATGTTTTACACGAAATAAGAAGCATATAAGATTTCAGTAAAAGCTTAACAACGCATACATAAAGGCGACCGATACAATAAAGGACCTCGGTGTTATTCTTGATAGTAAACTGATTTATAACAGCCATTACCTTCTTCTTCTTCTTTTATTTAAGACTTTGTATTGCTTTTCTCTTTCTTTTATTCGGCCTCTCTTGAAGTGAAGGCCCAGCTTTCAGGTCTCCTTGTATTGGGTTTTTCATCTTTTGCCAATTTTGCCCATCGATCATTCGTCCATTCTATTGACGTGATATCTCCAGTATCGGCGTCTCTGTCTCTTGTGAACCTTACTACGTCTTGCTCATTAAGTTCTTCTTGTATCGTTGCACTTCTTACTTGATCCTTTAAAGTTACTCCCTTGATAGTTCTCACTATTTTCATTTCCGTTGTTCTCAATCTCAATATATTTTTTGCAGTTTCAGCATATGTCAGTAATAGTCTCACTATTGTTTTATAAGTTTCCTAAGTAGGTACAACGCATACTTTGATTTACGGTCAGCTTGCATCGTTTAGGCTCTCTCGATATGTTTTTGGTTTTGCACATTTTCTGGTTGATTCCATCCCTTACTTGGTCTTTATCCTTTTTGATTGTTAATTTATGGAACTTCTCTGGTAATTTCATAGTCATTGAACCTACGGACTTTTCTATTTTTATTTTTTATTTACTTATTGTAATTAACTTGATCTTTAGTGGAGCCATTATCAATGACGTTCACTATTTAAATTTTAATAATCCTTTTGTTTTAACCAATATAACGATTTTTATAATGTAGTTTGCTGGTTAATTAATTACTTCTCCATGTGGTTTGTGTTTTTACTCTTTTTTTACTGACGTTCGTTCAATTTTTAAATTTTAACCTCACTTTACCATGTGCTTACAGTATTATTATCTGTAAGTGATTTCCTTTGTTATATATATCAATGTTAATACTATACCTATATACATGATCATTATGGCCAGGTGATGAAACCAGTTAGGTTTCGAAACATGTTGCTATGCACATTAAATAAATTTGTGGAGAAGACTAAAAGATTTTATTGCTTCATATTAAAGCATCTCCGCTATAAGCATGACGGATCTCCTTCCTATTATTGCTTTTCGGGGATTCTTTGAGTTGAGAAAATATTTTGAAATAATATTGTGTTAGACGGGAGTTTATGTGTGTTATATTAAAATTCAATTTTCCTTACTTTTGAAATGTGTCAAGGTGGTGGATGCAACTCACCCATGACCACAAAGCGGCAACGGGGTGCAAACAGTGCAGGTTCGACCATTCCTTGGCCCAGTGGCGGAGGCAGGCAGTTAAATGTAAAAGAACATAAACTTACTGATCTGTAAATCTCATCGACAAAAATGGTTGTACTCACCGGGGGTGACCTCCCCCTGGCCCCTCCGTACTTCTGGCAGTGGCATCACAATGCTGGGCCTTACATCCGTCAGCCTCAACCCTTTGGCACCTCATCGCCGCCTTCATTGGCTGGGTTAGCTATCGGTACCTTTCGCTAGTACTGCCCAATAGTAATCCACTAGATTAACTATTGTTACAACCCTTACAGAGTCGGTAATAACTACCGTAGTATACTGATCTTTCACAGTACAGCAATTACCGTAAATCTTGCAATTGCTCTAATGGGGCTTATAATTTGGAACTCCATGCTTCCGGTGCGGAACGACATGCTTCCGCGAATCACTGGGCGGACTTGGTGCTCCAGCTCCAGGATTCAACTCTTTGACTATCACATAGTCGACTAGCAAAGGCAAGAACCTCTGACGTATACCGGACGCTGTAATTGCCAAAAAGTCTACCAAATGCCATTCAACTAGCTACAATAGTACGTACATTCTACTCTAGTTAAATTAATCCTCTACCTAATTACGTCTAGCTACGCTCGCCGCTTCGCCTCGCATTATGCAACTTATCACCTTCTTCTTTGTTAGCCGTTTTCTATCAGATTGATATAGGCCTCTCTCATATTATTCCAAGTGTCTCTATTCTGCGCCACTTGGTACCAGTTTAGACCAGCTGTTCTTTTTAGGTCGTCATACCAACGTTGTTGTGGTCTTCCAACGCTTCGTCTTTCACCCCACGGTCTCCATCTTGTACAAGTGCCGCTCCAGTGTTCAGGGTGTCTAGCTACGTGGCCTGCCCAATTCCATTTGATGGTAGCTATTCTTCTCGTTATGTCGATAACCTGCGTTTGTTTACGTATCCATTCGTTTGTTTTACGGTCTGCAAGGGTAATTCCTAGTAATTTTCTTTCGATGGATCTCTGGTGTACTTGTAGCCTGTTTATGGTTTTTCTGTTCAATACCCAAGTCTCTGCACCGTATGTGGTGACTGGAAGTATGCATTCATTGTATATGTTTGATTTAAATTTCAAGGACATCTTCATATTTAAGACGTCCTTTAATTTCCCAAATGCAGCCCAGCTAAGTTTGATTCTGCGTTTTATTTCGTTCTCTTGATTTACTTTACCAATTGTCACTGCCTGTCCCAGATATATATATGTTTTTACTTTTTCGATTTCTTGTCCGTTGACAGTTATTGTATCTTGGGTATTCTCTTGGTTTGACATGAATTTAGTTTTCGACATATTCATTCCTATGCCTACCTTTTCAGCTTCTTGCTGTAGCTCTTCTAGCATTTCTTTTAATTCAGTGACATCATTCGCAAACAGAACGATATCATCTGCAAATCTCAAGTTATTAAGCCTTTGTCCTTGAATGTTAAGTCCCTTGTTCTCCCATTTCAGTTCTTTGAATACATCTTCAAGAACCAGCGTGAACAACTTAGGAGATATTATGTCCCCTTGTCGCACTCCCCTTCTGATGTTGACCCTATCAGTTGTTTCGTGGATTCTTACTCTTAGGGTTGCCTTTTCGCTGATTCTATTTATTAGGTTGATGTATCGCTGGTCTATTCTTGCATTTCTCAGTGCCTTTATAATCGCATCTGTTTCCACTGTATCAAATGCCTTCCTGAAGTCTACGAAGGCCATCCACAGAGGGATATTATATTCCGTTAACTTTTCCATGGTCTGCCTCACTGTTTGTAGATGTTCTGCTGTACCGTAGTTCTTTCTAAATCCTGCCTGCTCCTTCGACTGATATAATTCGAACTTTCTTTCTAGTCGGTTGGTGATTATTCGCATGAAAAGCTTATACAGTTGGGAGAGGAGGCTTATCGGTCGGTAATTTTCCAAATTTTCAGGATCTCCTTTCTTATAGATTAGAATAACTAACGCATTTTGCCAGTCACTCGGAATTTCACTGTCTGTTAGGCATTTGTTAAAAAGTTTCCTTATGGCCTCCTTCCCATCCTCAGAGCATTCTTTTAACATCTCTGGTAAGATGTCGTCTTCACCAGCTGCCTTATTGTTTTTTAGTTGTTTTAAGGCTAGGTTTATTTCATCTATTTCAATATCCGGGAGCTCTTCTGAATTTACATTAAGGATTATATTTTTGATTTCGTTCGAATCCTTGTTAGTAACTAATGGCTCTTTTCCCGATTTGTATAATTCTTCATAGAAGGATTCGGTAACTTTCAATATTTCTGCTCTACTTTCTACTATGTTTCCTTGTTGATCTTTGAGTTTGTTAATGTTTCTTTTGAGTGTAGTTTGTTTCCTGAAAATTTTGAGGCCTTTGTTGTTCTCGATTATATTATTTACTAATTTTGTTTTATATTCATGTATGTCTTGTTTCGCCATTTTCCTTATGGTTTTGTTTAGTTCTATATATTCTATTGTATTTCGCAGTCCTTTGTTGATGAGTTCCCTTCTTTTTTCCAGCAGTATTTTAGTGTCTTTTGAAAGTTTATCTGCTTTTTTCTTTTTTTGGATGGCTATTATGTTTTCCGATGATTCTTTCAAAATTTTTGTGATCCTCTTGTTCTCTTCGTTAATATTAAGTATTATTTGTTCTTTTTGTTCTGTTAATCTTTCTCTTAATTCATCAGCGTATTCCTGCTTCTTGGTTCTTAGTAAGGATGGATCTTTTGCAGCTTGTTTTTTATTGTTTACTTTTCTATATCGTTCTGCTTTTTCGTTCAAAAATATCCTTCCTCGTAATAGTCGATGATCGCTTCCCGTGGAGAAGGGGTTTACCACGTCCACATCTTGAAATATATCTTTTCTTGTTGATAGCAGATAATCGATCTCGTTTTTTGTTGTACCATTAGGGCTGATCCAAGTCCATTTCCTCTTTGGATTTTTTTTGAAGAACGTATTAGTAATAAAAAGTTGTTCTTTTTCTGCAAAATTTGATAGCATGTTTCCCCTTTCGTTTCTATTTCCTAATCCGTAGTTTCCTATGTACGTCTCATTTTCATTTTGTAGTTGACCGATTTTTGCGTTAAAATCTCCTCCTATAATTGTAATAGTTGCCTTCTTTTCATAAATACATCTTGACACTTCTTCATATACTAACTCTACCTCTTCGTCTTCGTGGCTTGTAGTCGGTGCGTACACTTGGATAAATTTAAGTGATAGAGTATTATTAAATTTTAAGGTTACATATGCAACACGGTCTGAGATTCCTTTAGTAGACTGTATATAGGGGGTTAGCTTCTTATGTATGAGTATTCCTACCCCTCCTGTGTTGTCGTTTTCTTTGCCTTTCCAGTAGAGTGAGTGTCCAGATGTAAGAGTCACATATGCTTCGCCTTTTCTCTTAATTTCAGATATTCCTAGTATGTCCCACTTTATCTTGTTTAGTTCGTACTCAAGTTCAATTAATCTGTCTTCACTTCCTAAACTCCTTGCATTGTATGTCGCTATATGAAGTTGGCAGCCTGATCCTACCCAGGGTTTCTTCGCACCCCTTGCTCGAGAGCTGATCCGACCGCTGCCTTGGCTGGGGCCACTCAAGCCGCTGGGCACTAGGGGCCTTTGTGTACGTTTTCTTGTCATATGAGAGGTGATTGGCATTAAAACACCACGCCAGCCACGGCGGATTGGTGAGTGGAAAAGGATGGGAGGGATAAGTTAAGAAGTTGATAGGATTCGGGTTAGGACATGGTTTCCCTCAGTAATAGGATGGAAGAGAAACCAAGAGCTCGCGTGGGAAGGGTCGCTGGCCCTATAGTAGATCTGTATTCCACCGGGGTCGTGAAAGAAGATTTACTCGCGACCCTAACTTATCACCTTATAATTAATTATTGGTTCGCATATAATCGCTTACGCCAAGAAATAATTACGCAAAACAGACCACTTTCACTCACACGTCGCGCCGCTGTCGCACCCCGAAACGTTCTGTTTGTTTTTGAATTTCATTTCTACCCGAGCCCCATTGATACGGTTCATTGGTTGCACGTGGCGTCTGGGTCCCCGAAAAACTGACCGCGAACCAATGCCTCATACATCCGTCAAGATTATATTACATTCCAGGGCTCAAAACATTCCAGGCGTGGCAAACGTAGTAATTAAAACTTAAAAATAATGCACCCCAAAACCATCAAATATTTCATCCCTAACAATTGTTAATACATTTTCTAATTGTGGACCTCCATATTTAAGCATTTCATATGAAATGTTGTCCGGTCCGGGGGCTTTTCTATTTTTACTTCCTTTTACAATAAAGTGGTAGGTCGTTAACAATAATGGAAAATAACACAATAAAACACACAAATAAACTATAATTATCTATTAACCTTTCGTACAAGATATTTTATTAATCGAGAGCGCACGTCTGCTTCGCTCGGGCTTCGGAACGCGACTACTTCTCGCCACCATCCCCTGGCCCTTGGCGGGTACCCTCGCAGTTGGCTTCGCCACCATCGGAGTCGGCCTCGGATCCATCGGACGCGTCGTCGTCGTCATCGAGACCTGGGTTAAGTGGACACCATCGTTTCATTCGGTCCGTAGCAAAAACCGAATTAAAGTTCCTTTGGGTACGTTCGGCTCCAGGAATGTCTACCAGCAGGTAGCGGTCATTGTCTAGCACCTTTTCCACCATATAAGGCCCCTTGTACCGGGGAATAACTTCCTCGGTTGTCCAGTCGCCGCCGAGTCACGTCGTATTAGGACCAAATCTCCCTCCACGTACAGCTCCGGGCTTCTGTGTGCCTTGTCAAATATTTCCTTCTGCTTTGCCTGTTTCGCATGGATGCGACTAATGGCTTCTACTGGCTTGTCTTCGTTGTCCGCCGGTTGGTCTTCCCCTAATGCCAGGATTATCGAATTTTTCAAAGCCTTCTGGGGGTTGTAGTTGAACAATAGTTCATGGGGACTCCTCCCTGTGGTTTTATTTTTCAACGAGTTTATGGAAAACTGGATGTTTCGGAGATGTTCATCCCAATCCTTCCCTTTGTCATCCTGCGACATCGCAGAGATGGCGCTGGCAATCATTTTATTGTAACGCTCTACTTGCCCGTTTGCTCGTGGGGTTGCCGTTGCATTTTTAATGTGCCGTTTTTGGTTCTCCTCGCAGAATTCTTCAAAATCCTAGGATGTACATACCGTGCCCCGATCAGTAATTATGTGAGGAGGGCATCCAAATGTTCCGTTACTTCTTCCAATAACTTACATACTGGTAACGATTTGGTATTTTTCATGGCCCGTATGACAATGTATTTGGTAAAGTTGTCAATGTAGGCCAGCACATAAGAGTTTCCTCGTCGACTCTTTGGATAAGGGCCTAAGTGATCCATGTTCACCATGTGGAAAGGAATAGGAACCCGTTCAATATTATGGTATACGCACTCTTGGCCAGAGGCAATGTAATTTTGCACTACCTTTCGCATGTGTGGAAACCAAAAGTACCGTTTTAGGTATTCCAGGGTTTTCTCTAACCCGCAGTGCCCCGTATCGTCATGTCCTCCCTTAATTACTCTCCATCGGACTGCCTTGGGCACGACTCATAAGTCGACGTTACCCAATCTCCTGCATAATAATAATAATAATAATAATAATAATTTTATTCGTTTCCACAATTACATAACAATATAACAGAAATAAATATATATATATATGAGAAAATTGTTTGGGGAAACCTCAGGGACCCAAATCAGTTACTGCAGCGCAGTAGCTGTTCTTCCATTGGACCCCTGTATATTAGAAAAAACACATTTTTTCGCATTACGACATAAAAAACAACACATGCAAAACTACAGGATAATTTATTGCTTTCTTCCATCTCATGTATTTTGATAAATTTAAACGATTAAAAGAAGAGGAGCTATACAGTTTGCATATTCAGCAAAACTTCTCGAAATTTATTTTTGAATTGTTTTACAGAATAATTTTTTAAGAAATGTGGGATGAGAGTGTAGATCTTGTAAATATTATAAGAAAATGATCCTTCATATAGAGCTGTTCGATGAAGAGGCGGCGTTATCCCACCTTTGAATCGCAAATTTAAAGTATGTACATCATCCCGAAAAGATATTTTATTATATAAGTAAGGAGGGCACTTTTCAGTAATTATTCTATGATAAAGACAAGCAGCACTCAGCAACCTTCTGTTTTTCATATTTAGCCATGATAAATCTGACAATTTGTGTGAAACATGATCAAATTTCCGGATTCCGTAGATAAGTCGTATACATGAATTTTGAACTCGTTGAATTTTCTCAGAAGCTTCCCTAGTAAGGCAAGGTCCATATAATTGAGAACAAAAATTAAAATGGCTTAAAACTAGAGTGTTGCAAAGCAATGCCTTAATTTTTGGTGAAATGTATTGTCTATGTGGATAAAGTAATTTTAAACAGGCGTATGCTTGTTTAACACATCGAGTTATGTGAGCACTATATCTAAAACTATTATCTAGAATCACACCAAGATTTTTTGCTTCAGGCCGAATAGGTATAAGTTTGTTATTGATGCTTAACTGTACTTGAGACCTTAATTCTTCCACCCTCTGTTTATTGCCGAACATCATTATCACAGATTTTAGAGGATTTATTATCAAATGGTAATTTAAAGATGTCGTAGCAATGACGTTTAAATCGGCTTGGACCTCGCTCAAGGCTTGCTGCCAATCGTTGTATTCAAAAGAGTGGTACAGCTGTGTATCATCAGCATACATATGCAGTGAACAAGTTTTAATTACATCACAAAGACCATGTGTATAGATTGTAAATAAAAGTGGACCTGTTCTCTTGTATTCTGTAATCTTTGTGAATCTGGCGTCCTTCGTTGTCGGTAGGTTTGCGTTGTAGTTCGTCAACGATGTTCTTGAGCGTTGCGTCTTGTAGTTGCATCGTTAGCAGCCAGTCTGTCTTCGTAATGTTAATAGACATTACAGCTGTACCTACAATCTCGGCTTCTCGTGGGGGTTTGTTTGGATTCCGACTAAGGGCATCTACGTGTCTCATCCGATCCCCTGCCCTGTCATGTAATTCGAAGTTATACTCCTATAACCTCAGCAACCATCTAGCCACCCTTGGATTGATCTCCCGTTTGGTCATAGTTGTTTTTATGGAGTCGCAATCTGTAACGATTTTAAACTTCTTGTCCAGCGCATATATACGGAATCGATCTACAGATTCTACCACGGCCAAGCGTTCCAGCTCGTAACTGTGATATTGTGATTCCGTCCGCGTTGTGTGTCTACTATAATAACTAATCGCTCTTAAGCGCTTTCTGTCATGACCTTCTTGGAACAGTATGCCGGCGAGGCCAGATTTGCTGGCGTCCGTATGCACTTCTAAGTTTGCATCCTGATCATACAACGTGAGGATTGGTCTTGTCGTCAACCGCCCCTTCAGTTCTGCAAACCTTTGTTCTCGTTCTTCTGTCCACAAGAATTGCTCATCCTTTCTTGTTAGCTCTGTCAGGGGTCGGCAACGTTGCCATACCATTCAATGAACTTTCTGAAAAATCCCGTTAGGCCCAGAAACTGCCGACTTCATGAATATTTTCTGGTCTCCGGAACTCCGAGATAGTGTTTATCTTTCGTTGCCCAGGCTGTACTCCAGCTGAACTAATCTCGTACCCCAAAAACTCTATTTTTTCTTGCAGGAATGTGCATTTCTTCAACTTGAGAGTCAGCCCTCCTTTTCGCAGTATTCGTAACGTGTCACCAAGTTTTCCCAGTCCTTCTACTGTTTTACTTCCTATGACCATATCATCCATGTAGTACTTGGACGTGTCTTTTGGAGCTTTAGCGTATAGATCCATCATGAGTTTATTGAATACGTTCGGTGCATTGACCAAGCCGAATGGCATTCGATTGAATTCATACAGGGTGTCGTTGACTGTGAATCGTCGTTAACAGTAATGGAAACTAACACAATAAAACACACAAATAAACTATAATTATGTATTAACCTTTCGTACAAGATATTTTATTAATCGAGAGCGCACGTCTGCTTCGGTCGGGCTTCGGAACGCGACTACTTCTCGCCACCATCCCTTGGCCCTTGGCGACTACCCTCGCAAAAGGAAGTATTGGATTCACCCCAAAAATTCGTCTGTGTGTCTGTGTGTCTGTGAACAGAATATCTCAAAAACGAAAACAGGTATGGGGTTGAAACTTCATATATAAGTTTTGTGTACTATGTAGATGCGAAAAAATCGCATAACCGGAAGTAGGTGTTTACTCTTGTAATTTTTCAGTTTTTTACGTTTTTTTCAAAAACGGCTCTAACGATGTTTTTCAAACTTCTCATTTTTATTAAATTTTTAATGTGTATTGATGTGAGATAGGTGATTTTCCAGTTGGATACTTCTAAAATGGGTTTCTTTTGTGTTTCTTTTCTATTTTTTTTATTAACTCCTATTTTAAATAGAACACCCGGTATATTATAACATTTTTGAATCCAGCTTAAAATTCTAGATAAAATTAGTCTCTTCACCTAACGCTCTATTTTGCACCGTTTTTGTAGAATTTGTAATTTTTTAAAATTTTTGCCAATTATAAGATCACTGTAAAAGGAAGTTGTGTGGGTGTATCACACCAGATTTTTTAATTTTATCAATGTTTCATGTATCTCTTCTTGCGTTATAGTCTCTTCTTCTAATGGTTCCTCCAGATGTATATATTCTTGTCTCTTTCCTTTTTCCTGGTGTGATATTGCTTGTATGTACTTTTTCATTAACCGCTTTTTTTTCTATTTCTAAGTACGTTTCAAACCTTTTTCTGTCCTCCATAGAAGTCATGTTCCATTTCTACAGAGAATTTTTCCCAATATGCCTTCTTCAGTTCGTTTATTTCTTCATTTACACTATTTCTAACTATCTTGTATTTTTCATATTCTTCTACCGTCCTTGTGTTTCTGTATTTAAGGTAGGCCTCTTTTTTTTGTTTTACTGGTATTTTTACACCGCCTGTGAACCATGGCTTATTGTTCCTTCCATTAGTGTTTACTTTCCTAACTCCCAGTACTTCCTTTGCACTAACAAAGTGCAGATAACAATTTGCACTTTTTTGGGTTTCATTATAAGAACTGCAAAGACTTTTCAAAATTTCAAACACGCATGTTTTATATTACTCCTGCATTAATATTATCAGTTAGGCATCTACCATATGGAATACACAATATTCTGTTTATAGTAATAAGTAGAGGGAGTACCAAAAAAAATATTAGACATCTCTATATAAAACTGAAAAAACCATCAATAATTATAATAGTTGTTTTCCACAGCAGGGGATGTTAAGTTTGGAAAAGAGACGAAAAATAGCCGATGTAGTGATTCTTTATAAAATAGTATCATCGATTGTTCCCAAATTTTACAACAGATTATTTTCTAACATCTTACTCTTTACGATTACCGCCATTATTTAACATCACTTACTTAAACACATTCGCTTTCAATAACTTTCCTATCTTAAGAATGTGCAGAAACATATAATGATTTGTTTTTAGACATTGACATGTTTCATTTGAACCTCCTAAAATGTTTAAAAATGTTATATTCCAGGGTATTTCTTGGAGGAATGTTACAAAATTAGTAATTTTATATTAACGTATGTATTTGCGCATTTCAAAATTTAATAATAGTCATTATGCTACCTGTAACCTCTGTAGATATAAATAAATTTTTTGTGAATTGCGTAGTTTTTTTAGTTATCAAATTTAAATTATTGCTATATTTTGTATAATGTTAATTTATAAGTGGATATTTTATTAGGTTCGTCTTGTTATAGCCTTAATAGGTAAATAAAGAAATAAAGTAAAAGTAATAAATAAATTGCAATTCTTCTCCTGTATGCTATTCTACTATCTGGAATCTGTGTTTTTAAATATTCTACATGTTGTAAGCTGTATTTCTTCTTTCCAAATCGTCAGGCTTTTGTATATGTCGTCCTTTTTTCTAAAGTTTCTGTTGCAGTATGTGTCATTATCTATTTATTTGTCCCTATACCTTGTTTCCACTAATATTGATTTAGTCTCTTCTGGTGTAGATTTGTAACTCTCTCTTCTTATAATAGGTGTACTTTAAAAATTTTCTTCTTTTTGTTGTTTTGCTTAATTTGCTTCCATCTTGCTGGGATTGCGATTGTTCATATAGGAATATAGTGCTGACTCCATAAACCCGTGTATCTTGAACTTGCTTTGGGCGTCTTATAAAGCGTAACGTACATATTTATAATACATTCATTATTTAAAATATGTATACCTTCACTTCGGGCTATGGTGATGAAAGCCAATTGATATTCATTAATCAAGGCCTCAGCATAGTTCTTCTATTTTAAAAAATACGCAAAAGTGGTTAATCACATTAATTCCACTTCACCTGGTGAGCTTACATTTCCAACGAATATTAAACTATAGTTCATATAACATCAGAAGAAAGTTAATTAAGTTCCAAACTACGAATCCACAAAACCAACTGTACGCAATTACGTAACGAGCTAATGGCTAGCGGCGGTGGCCTTCCTCCAAGGTCGTTTAGCTTTGCCAAAATATTTTAGCTAAATTTCTACTGTGTCCGAGCTCCAACAACAAGCCATTCGATTTAATGCATTTGCATAATTAGTAACTACAAAAGAAAATAGTACAATAATACAGCGAATCGCTATTTGTAATTTGATCATGCAAACCGCAAATGTTAACCACTTTTAATTAACTTTTAATTATTCTTATGTACTCATTTAAATCGTAGTTTTAAAAGCTGCTTTCGACATCGATGATTTTTACAACTTTACAGTTTTTGTCTCAACCTTTCAATCAATCGCGACCAACCCAAGCTCATATTAAAAGACTCGTGAAACTATATAACCCTTGTGAAGACAGCAGTCGCTTTGGCGTTTTAGAAAAGTCGAAGAATTAAGTACAATAACTCCAGAACGGCATTACCAATCAGTTTGTGTGGAATATTAACGCCAAGAACTGGAAATCTTTTGCGAAATTAGTCGCTGTTTATCGATTTGTATTCGATCTGCCAGTAATGAACTTTAAGAGGTCGCATAACTACCCCGTCAGAGTGGCGTAGCGGCCCAATTCAAAACTGCCGAGTACGAGTTCGGGGGTTCGAATCTCGATCCCAGCCAGATTTTTTTTAAGCTATCGAAGAATACGGTGGCAAATTTCTATTTCATGTCACCTTTAAATCTAAAATACCACATTATCGGCTCTCTTCGTCAACTAAATTTTGAAATTATCGTTCGGCCTTGGTTTCCAATATGATATTCATGTTGTTAGAAAAATAAAAATTGTAATAAATTTGATTTTAAGAGCTCTTCGTGTGCTTCCTGCTCTAGCAATAAACAATTTGTATAGTTCCTAGTAAATATTAAACCAGGCGGTTTGCGTCAATTGCTCGCAATTTTGTTGTCAATAAATAAGCGTTACTGGGAAAACAAACCCAAATGAGGTGTAGCGTTCTGCTTTCAAATAGTTGCAGTTCACCAACTACTATTACCATATTACTAGCAGACCCTGAATACAAATCAAATTATAGTTCTAAGTTTAGACATAAGTATTTCTTTAAACCGCATTGTTCGCGTGGTAATGTCTAATTAAATATAGCCAGGAATTTAATTTTTGTGCTTTAGAAGAATAATGTCAACACACATTAAAATAACTAAAAACTATTTAACATTGTGAATGTATGTTTCAAATTATTTTTAAACTGCTCCAGGGTCACGTACTTCCCGAAACTTAGTTTTGCAATATTTAGCCACATGCTTGTTTTTTTTCTTCACGTAATATGGAATTTTGGGAAATAAAATCCGCCACGATTCAGATCAACATATCTAAAAGCTGATGATCTGACCCGCATTATCAACGATAAGTGAACTCCCATTAAAATGTCTGGATCACAGATGTAATTCTAACGAAGCTACATAGTTTCAAGTTTTTTAAGGAATTTAGAATCTGCTAATAGCTAAATATAAGAACTCAAAACTGCCATTCCAAATTATGTTTATTTAATTGCATGCCATTATTTCCACTTTTAAAATACAAATTTGTATAATTTAGGTGCACCAAAAACCATTCAAAGGATGGCAAATAGTTATTTTGAGAAAAATCATTCGGCGGTTAGAATTGAGTAATGTACACATGAACGTTCATTTACATTAAAATGATAATAATAATTTACGATACAAGTAACGTTATCAAGGTTTTTACATTACAAGAGAATAGTTTGAATGAACGAGCGACGTTAGGAGCAAGTTCTTTAAAATTCTCGAGTAATGTAGAAAGCGAATAACGTTACGTATATCGTAACACGGTTTATTTTATCCTAAAATACTAATCTTGAAAAAATAGGAAAAATGGTTATTAATGACACAACAGCGAGTGGTGGTATCACTAGTAAAATAAAAACTCATACTGTATTGGTGGTAGTACTGTCAGGTTATGTTAAATTTGAGATTTTTAGGTTAACTTTTGCGTCAGTTTGTGTCAAATAACAAACAAAACCTAACCTACTAACATCGAATTTGACATAGACTGACAATACATTTCAGTGCTGTCAACATGTGATTAATGCTAATAAAGTATCGTTATGTTATTTTTCTTAACAACACTAGTGTTGTTAAATGCATCTTAACGCAACTCGTTGCGAAGGAGTTATTGTCATAATAACATAATAGGATAAAATAAACAAATTTACAATTAAAATTCAAGCAGTAGGCGCAAGTACACTAGCACTGAATTTTTTGTTAGTTTTGCGTGGAACTGCTAGGCAGTAAAAATTATGGCGTGTTTGTTATTATAAAATGTAATAACAATATTTATAACTTAAAGCAAAGTATTCATAAACGTCAACTCATTTTTCAGTTTTCATTCTATTTTATAGTGCGCCCTAATTTTCAATAAATTGGCAATTAATACAGTAGTTCCTAACAACAAAGCGATAATTCACAAGATAGGCAAAGGCATCAGTTCCAGTAAAAATGACTTGCCCATAATAAATATCGAAATTTATTGTAATCCACATTGGAAATTACATAATCGTTTCGCTATCGTCACTGCTGGCGTCTATCTAACAACATTCGCACCGCCCATTATATTCTTGTTATTGTTGATTTTCAACAAGATGCCTGGCTCATCCTTACAAGTCCAATTAGTGCTAATTCTTGTGATTAGCGCGAACTCTGTTGCCATTGCAATCTTTTCAATAGGTTTGCGTAATTACCTATTGTTACATACTATAAACAGTTTGCACTGGTGAC
Organism: Agriotes lineatus; assembly: GCA_940337035.1. Taxonomy (NCBI): domain Eukaryota; kingdom Metazoa; phylum Arthropoda; class Insecta; order Coleoptera; family Elateridae; genus Agriotes; species Agriotes lineatus. Next base: position 112,280,395 of record OW679199.1, on the reverse strand, counting down.
AACTAGTTGCAATGCAAATTAAATGAAGCAGAAACTATTTGAAGATATATTACAGCATTTCATTTAAAAATAGCGTATCTGAGAAAGAACCAGCATATTCAAAGGTATAAGAGTTTGATAATTAATATGTGAAATGCAAAAACTTCCCGAATTCTTTTACCTAAAAAAGAATACCAAGTGGATGCAAAGAAAAAATTAAAAATCATAATTTAATCTCAATACAACAGAATACATACTACCAGAAATAATAAGAACCTTACGAAAAAGTTATTGCAAGATACTGTAAGAGCTTTACCCAGCAACAGAAGATAAAATTGATGAAATAGAGAAAGGAAAAGTGGTCAAATTACATCGGAACAAGTCCGAGCTTGAAGGCAATCAAAGCGTCAGAAATCGATTAGATACTAGCAGATATTACGATGGTCTTAGAAGAAAGATACCACAAACTACTGAAGAACTATTACCTAGAAACAGAAGATAAAGTAGTTGAAAGAGAGAAAGGAAAAACCACAACTTGGTAAGAATACAACGAAAGAAGTCCGGACTTGAAGGCAATCAAAGTGCCAGAAATCGATTGGATACTAGCAGAAATTATGATAATCTTAGAGAAAAGATATCACTAAATACTACAGAACCGATATCTAGAAACAGAGGAGCAGAATTCTGAAGGGGAGAAAGTCTGAGAGCTCACAACTTGGTCAGAATACAAAGCAACAAGTCCGGACTTCAAGACAATTAAAGCACCACAAAACGATTGCATATTAGCATAAAGTACGATGATCGTAGGAAAAACATATCACAAAATACTGTAGAACCGTTACCTAAAAACAGAAGATCGTGATGTGGAAGGGGAGAAAGGAAAAGCAACAACTTAGTCAGAATACAAAGCAACAAGTCCGGATTTGAAGACAATTAAAGCGCCACAAAACTATTGGATACTAACAGAAAGTACGATGATCGTAGGAGAAACCTATCACAAAATACTGTAGAATCGTTACCTAGAAACAGAAGATCGTGATGTGGAAGGGGAGAAAGGAAAAGCAACAACTTAGTCAGAATACAAAGCAACAAGTCCGGATTTGAAGACAATTAAAGCCCCACAAAACGATTGGATAGTAGCAGAAAGTACGATGATCTTAGGAGAAACATATCACAAAATACTGTAGAACCGTTACCTAGAAACAGAAGATCGTGATGTGGAAGGGGAGAAAGGAAAAGCAACAACTTAGTCAGAATACAAAGCAACAAGTCCGGATTTGAAGACAATTAAAGCGCCACAAAACGATTGGATACTAACAGAAAGTACGATGATCGTAGGAGAAACATTTCACAAAATACTGTAGAACTGTTACCTAGAAACGGCAGATCGAGATGTGGAAGGGGAGAAAGGAAACGCTTTATCTAGAAACAGATCACGTTCACGAAGATTCTGAAATTTGTTCAGGACTTGAAAGCGAACTGAGCGCCAGAAGGTGATAGCATACCAGCAGAAATTAGTATGGCCCTAGGCTAAAGATATAAGAAAATACTGTTGAAGTTTACAAGCTTGTATGACACATAGACGAAACTGGATAAAGAGAAGAATTTTTAATGCAAAATCGAATAAACTAAAGAACAGCACGTAAGGGTTAGATAAGGATGCGTACAGTCATAGTCGCTTTTTAATGCCACATCTACAATCATATATCTAATACTTACTATATTGCTAGCGGCTATGAGTGGGAAACTTACCAAGGAAGTGAGACAGACAACCAACTCTTCAATGTATAAAGGTGAGCGGTGCGCAAGGGCGGCGGCGTCGTCCGCCCAATGGGGAAATGGTCAAGTTTAAAATTCGCTTCTAAAGGCGGAGTTCGACTTCCCGCGCATGCGCAGGAGACGCGTTATACTTTAAGTGAGACTATGTCGGCGCCGTAATGTTTTCTAGCGTTCCGAGGCCCTACTAGCAATATATGTGTATTATATATATGTCTACAATGCACTCAGGATCAGTTATATAATTCCAATACAAAGTGATAAGATTAGTAAGTGATTTTACTGGAAAAGGTTAAATAAATCTCCATAACAAATCATGGAAAAACTATTAAAGGCTCTTCTGTTACTAGCAGATTAAATGTGCATGAAAATATTATTGTTGTTACGCATTTGGCATTTAGGTTCCCATTCAGAACCTCCCAACTAGAAACTGGCATCATTTGCAGAAACGTTACTTTTTACAAGGGTAAAATTATTAATTTTATGCGATAGTGCTTCTGGCAAGAACACCTTTCGCATAAAGTGATTTACTACGCCATGTTTTGCTGTTTTATTGCTAACTTCGCACGTCAGAAGTCGAGCCTTGAATTTTTCGTTTTGCAATATAAATATCCGGATATATATTTGTATAGGATGTATATATCATGTAATGGTGAATTTTAATCAAAATTGTGATATAAAAAACGTATTTTTAGAAAATTTTCTAACCTATAGGTCTTGGATTGGTCGCCACGTAATATTTTAAATGATGTCGAAACACACCCACCATAAAACTAGAATCTGGTGCAGGTGACAACCCGTACATCTTGTTTGACAATTAACACAACCCATTCTCATGTTCTGCTATATTTAACTATATAACCATTTTCCATTTATAAAATATCTGTATTGTACAAATGCACAATCAATTTTCCAACATTTGTTAACCCCTAATAAAGGAACTATTCCTCACTTTCTACGGGCAAGGCTAGCCACCTAACCCCGGCTTACGAGTTAAGAGGGATAGCACCACTTTGTGGTTAAAAAACGACCACTGGCCTATAATAAGGGGGAGAAGAAGAACATAAACGGACATGAATAGCAGAGGTGTAATTTGTAAAACCATCCGGTCTCTGATTCAATGTTAACCCTCCAATCGACAGTTATTGTTTATTAGGCCATGGATTGCGTTTTGCATTTTACAGCAGTTCGTGGTAGCGTTGAAAAAAACTATAATTCTTTGTATCAACAATTTTGTGATAAATACTTTGTAATCCTGCTGCAAATAATAGGTATAGGCTATCGCACACCTTTTAACCATAATGAATTACTACCAAGTAGGAATTATACAAGTCACTTCAGGTCTAAATAAATATCAATCAGCTGCCAGAAACTTTGCCGTAACATGCGTCAGAGCATCCATCAGACCTTAACATTATGTTAGGTTTAAATATAAATTAGACTCGTTTTTGTAGACACCTTTAGTTGTTCGGGAAGAATCCCGATATCATTGCAGTTACGACTTTGTGTCAAATACGAACGACCAGTAGTTTTAGCACACACAAAATGGTACATGTTTAGTGATTTGCACCACTGGAACTATTATGTTGTTCATTACTGTGTAATTAAGTTCAGTAAAATACAACCGTTTGTGGAAAACAATAAGTTTTGTTTTATTACTTTAAAACACACGAACAAAATACAACATATACAAATTCGTTAATATTAATTTAAAATACAAATACGAATTGTGAGTAGCCTGGTTTTCGATACTGAATTATTTATTAATAAAAGACCTTGGACACTGACCTTGGTTCTCGACTCGGCAAAATGCGTAAGACGGTATATGCAGAAGACGTGATATTAAGTCAAGTGATATTAAGCGAAGTGATCTGATATTACGTAAAAGTGATCTCGAAAACTAAGCTACTTGCATTCATAAAGGGTGTGCCTGAATGCAATGGATATTCCCTATTCTTTTGAATACAATAGGATTGTCCAGCTAAGCTCCTTTTGGTCTATTGTAGCACAAGAGGTTGGAATAACTACCTTCTAAAAGGACTTTCCCTTTTCGAGCGTTTACGACTGTATTGTCAACCGGGCTTGACTTTCCCTTTTAACCTGGTCTATTGTTAGTTGAGGCGAAAGGTTTGTTTCCCAATATTCCTGCGTTTACAACATAGCTTCGGCTGTTCTGGACATTGCATATTGACGTTTAGACAAGTTAGTTTTGATTGTTCAACTCGACGACACAAATCACACTTGACATTACCGATGTTTCTTATTGCACGCGTACAATTGATACTTTGTCTAAACTGTCACATCGCGAACTCCACTTTTACTAACTGATTTAGCACTGCACTTTAAATCACATTTTAGTTTATGGCCTTCTCTTGCACGAAAGACGCTTTCAGGCCATTCATTACCGCTACACTACACATGTATGATTTTCAAACCACTTTTAACATTCAAATACATTACAGAAATATGCGGTGTGATAAAGAGTGACTCAACTCTAGTTAAATCCACTGTGCAGGCTTTACGCGGTGTGCTCTGTTGCAAAATTGGAGTGAACTCGTCAAAATAAATTGCCAATAATTTTCTTAAGACTACTGAATACTAATTAATTAAGTGTTTAATTTCAAGTAGCAATTCTAAGCAGATGGAAGAATGCTGGATGTTTAAAACCCGTCAAAATAAAGTTCTTCTAAGATACAGAGCAAGTGAAAAAAGAAGAATCGTTACAAACCACTGCTTCTCATTGAAATTTGCTCGAATTGTTTGTAATAGTAGGAATTATTGTTTTTATCATAAACATGTTACGTTAACGAAAATTCTCGACGTCGTAACTTTTAGTGTTCTAAAAAAAACTAGCTCAAATGAGACGCCGGAAAGGGGTCGTGGGTGTGGTGAATACGAAATAAATAATAAATAGACAAGGGCGCCAGGTTTAGTCACTTCTCCTGTCATGCTACATGGAACCACGCGGAGTAGATCAGCTGTAACGTAAAATAGACTAAAAGGCGATAACGAGTAAAAGGAAGCAACAACGGCTAGTGCGAAATGTAAATAATATATTTATACAAACAATATACCTAAGGCGTCCCTTAAGAGGGTCCACATTAATACTAAATCGCAAATTGCTGTCAAAATTAACTGATGAGGATACTCAAACTCATTTTGTGTACGACATATTAATCATAATTTAAAATGTTAGGTGCTCGACGTAGTATCCAAAATAAACTGAGGTTCGAAGAAAGCATATCATCCAAGGCTATAATCGCATTAATTACACCGGGTCTATATATCCAAACCAACCCACAAAGATAGGTTTTTAACACATAACCTTCGCTACGATCACAATCGTCGAATAACACATATGGCAATGTATAATCAGATTAACCCGCTGACTGTTCGTATTACAAATGAAAATATAATACTGTAACGACCTTGGAGCCGGGTCATGGCAGACATATGAGTCAGCGTCCCGATAATTCGAGAACGACCTTGGGCGCGATGCGTCAGCTTTGCCAGAAAGATCGAGCGAGGCCGCGGAATGACGGAATGACTCATTCGTTGAGATATAAATAGGCTCAAGCGGAAATAACAAGACAGTCCCGAATTCAGCTTTGAAGAATGCGGAAGCTGCCATATAAATAACAAGCGTATAAATAAATCTAGCCATATAAATCATTCATGTTAAGTCGTGTGTAAATAAATAAAGTGTATTTGTTGTTAGAAATAGTTCCTGTTAGTTTATAAATAATTTGTGTTTCGCGTTAATAGTTCTTGTGTTGTAAATCGTTTAAGATAAATTGCTGTAAATAAATGCTTAAAACAAGAAGGGGCGTATAATTTTTGATAGTCCAGAACATAAATCGTAACAGTGGCGTCAGGTGTCGGAGTTGTACCAGGGTCTATAAAACATTATTGGACATACATTAAATAAACTAATTGATTAACAAGTACCGATAAACGACAGTCAGATAATAAATTTAAGTGTGTGTTGTGGATGCTTGTGTCGAGATCCCAAAGCAGCAAGATGGAGGCCCAATGAAGCCAACTTTTCCAGCTGATGCAAGTTGGCCAGAAAAAGCGCAAGAGAAGGCAGAAAAGGCGCAAGAGGAATTGAAAGCCGGGCAGAAAGTATTTAAGGAAGAGCTGAAAACCGCGCAAGAGGATCTTAAGGAAGAGCTGAAAGCCGGGCAGGAAGTACTTAAGGAAGAGCTCCACATTGAAAACGCGTTGTGCTTTCGTGTAGCGGTCCTTTTTAAATAACCCTGAATTGTCAGCTATCACGCTGTCTTTTTTTTTCGTTCGCCACACTTTACCGCACAAATGGTGCAAAATTCAAATCTTGCGTGAATTTTGGGACACTCGTAGTAGTAGTCTTCTGCTCTTAGAGCAACTTTAACAGGCGTCCAAATATCTTTATTACGATCGTACGTTCAAAGCAATCTAGTAGTGCTTGGATGTTGCTTGGTAGAGTACCCAGGTTTCTGATCCGTATGTGAGCACGGGCCTGATTAGGATCTTGTAGATCATACATTTTATTTTTCTATGGAGACTGGAGGATAGTTGTCTCATTAAGCCATGGTAGCATTTGTTGGTCAGAAATACTCTTCTTTTTACTCTGTTAGTGGAGTTGGTGACAAGCGACCCTAAATAGATAAAGTCATCCACAACTTCTAGTTTCCTTCCATCTATGTTAATATGATCTTACAATAGCTGCTGTTTATTGGAGATGAGCATATACTTGGCCTTTCTTCATTAATAGCAAGCCCCATCTCTAAGTCGGCTGCTTTCAGTGTCATAAATACGTCGGTTGCAGCAATTTGTGTTCTAGATATTCCAACACCAAATTCATGTCGTTTCTCGTCGCAACTATGCAACTATAGAACATTACGTCATCGTCTTTTTCTCTAATCCGTTGCCCTGCCCATCTGATTTCTTACAATGCAGTCAGGTCGGCCTTGTATCTATGAAGAATTTTAATGAAGTTTCTAAGTATCAGTGCTTTGTACAGAGTTTGTACATTCCGTGTGAAGATTTGTATGTTAAAAGCTTTGTTTCTTTTGCCTAGCCGTCGTAGTAAGTTTCGTCCGACTATTTCTATTTGAGCTTTTATAACATATTGGTTTTATGGGGGTAGGTTGTTAGCCTATAGCCCAACCTTCCTCCTTTGCCCGGGCTTGAGACCGGCAGAAATTACTCTTGGGCTACTATCAAACCACCCCTTTATCAAAACGGGCGAAGTCTAACAACAATATTTGTTATTAAATTATACATTCTACATTAATTTATAATTCCGTAAGTGAGAATTTATTTATAGAAAACTCTAATTGGTGTGCTAGTCTTACGCTAGATGCCGTAAGTGAGTAACTTCGGATAAGGTCACTATATCAATAAGGTACCGCCATTCCATTCCTCGCGTAAGAATGTGAGAAAATTGTGAGACAAGGATAACAAATACAAATTTCCCAAGTGCAATAGGGAAGACACTAGTTTTTGGGGATTTTCTTTTTGGTGTAATGGCACTTGTAAAGTGAGGAATCTGTTAGGTTATGTGTTTTTATCCCCAGTTGGAGAAAATTGTGCGACAAGGATAGATATAAAAAATCACTAATGGCGGTACCTTATTGATATAGTGACCTTAACTTCGGAGCGTTCCGGTTAGATAGATAGATCAGAGTGTTTATATTATTAATTATTCTTTTTATCTTTGTTTCCTATGCCTATTTCTGTTAATGTCTCTAACATCTTTCCTTATGTAACTTTGCCGAAAGCTTTTTCTGCGTCAATAAATGAGATAAAAGGTTAACTATTCTTCTCAATCTTTTCTATTATTACTTTTGATGCCACAATCACTTCGCGTGTTCCCACGAATCGTCTAAAACTAAATTGGTCTTCCATTGGGTTATTTTGTTTTGTGTATTTTGTTCCATGTGGTATTCAGTTCAATTGAAAATTATCTCTAGCTTCTTGGTTGAGGACTTTTATTATTTCGCTAGTAATTGATCAAGTGGTTTATTGTTTGCAAGTTCTTTTACTGCTCTATTAAATTCTACTCGTAGTATGGGTATGCTCTCTTCTTCCTTTCTATATTTCATAATTACTATGAAAGTATTTTCGTCTTCTTTGTATAATTATTTTCATCTTTTTGCTATAGTTTTATCCTCTGTTAGCATGTTTTCAATCTTACTTTTGTTCCATAACACTTTTAATTTGTTTGTATATTTTATCCATCTTTCCTTCTTGCATTTGTTGTTGTATTATTACCAGAATCTTTATGTATGTATTTATTTTTCTCTTTCCTAGATTATCTGTTAAATTAGTTGCCCGTATCTTTTGACCATCTTTCGTTTGTGAATTCTTGTAATTTCTACGTTCTATCAGGTCAATTATTTCTGTTAGCTTCCTGCTATGATTTTTCTTTGTTTCCATGATTTCTTTGATACCTGTTGTTATTCCTTTACTTATTTCCATTAAGCGTTTTGCTATGTTATCAGTTGGATTTGATTCATTTCCTATTTTCTTCAGGTTAAGCTTACATTTTATCATCACAAGGTTATGATATCTATCTGTTTCTGGACCTGAGCAACTTCTTCGCTTCTTTCGCTTGGTTTGCTTAATCAAGATGTAATCAAGCTGGTATGTTTTAACGTCTTCCAGCATTCTCCAGAGGTATCAACTTCGTGTGCGATACTGAAATATCGTGTTTACGATCATCGTTTTTCACTTTTCTGTCTTCCTTTCCTTCTCCAATTATCGCGATCCAAGCCCCCATCAAGTTTTCGTCCCCTTTCACATGGTGCGTTGTGCATATACACAATTGCAAAATTGTTACTTATCTTAACCTATGTAATATATTGTATAAATTAAGTTTCTTTAAATAGAATGTGTTTTAAATTGAGTATTTTCCTATTTTTGAACTTCTAGAAGCTGTTTCATTTTTATTGATTTCCTTATGTCTAACTATTACAATTATACATATTTATATAGCAATTTCTAACGACAAATTAATTTTCATTACTAAAACCGCCTTCGTCTGTTTCTAAAATTTGATCAGAAATAACACCTACGCGCAGTTACAAATTATTTTGCTAATTAATAATTCTTCCATAATTGCAAAACTACCACAAAGTTTACAAATGTGATTCTTGATAGCACCGTAAAATTATTAATGGAAAGCTAACCTTACATAATACACAAACGATAAAATTATAACTTACGTAGATTATAATTTATTTCTGTATTATTGAGGGCTATACGTTTAAGCTAAAAAAATTGAAAATTCACGCATCATTTGCAACAATGGGCAATAAAAAATCAATTAGTATTAATTATAAGAAGCTTTATAAGCCCTCTTAACAAAGTGTACACTCAGTCGTTAGCTGTTAATAGAAATGGCCCTAACGTCGGTGATAGTTCTAATGTCTCTCTTCCTTGGAGTTAATTCTGCACACTTTGTGTGCAAGTGTCAACGTAAGACATTTCCTGCACTATACGGTGAGTCAAAATAAACATTTGTATTGCTACTTTACTATTCATTGTTATTGTTTAAAAACTCAAAATTCCAGAAAAAAGTGTCCATGCGGGAACAAACCACATACATCGGTCATTTTTGGCTAAAACTTATATTTAATTTTCTATTTTTATCTTAATTTTTCCGAGTACTACTAAATGCTAATCATGAGCATAACGAATTCGAGGTATTAAACATTATAAAGGAACGAATTTCCTATGTCCAGATTAAAAAAACATTTCTCTGTAGGTTATGTGGCAAAAATTGCAATTAGCATTAAAAACTCCACTAGTATTTACAATAATTATGGGATTTAATGTCGTATTTTGTTGCACTAATTTCTCCGTTTCCCACCATTATTTGTTTCAAAGATTTCTTCCACATATTTAAAAATCGGGAGTGTGCTCCCCTAGACTTTCTCGCAAATACCTTGAAGCAAACTGGTACTTTACTTGAATGGATACCGCTACCTGTTTAGGTAAAATGCCACTTCCGGTTAACCGATCATGCTGAAATGTAATATCTGGTAGTTTTTCTACATAAGAAATGTATGTACAAAATTTTGTTCAAATATCTCGAAGCAAACTGGTACTTTAGTTGAATAGGTACCGCTACCTGTTTAGGTAAAGTGTCACTTCCGGTTAACCGATTTCGCTCAAAATTTGATAGAAATCTACAAATTTTGAATAATGACTATGTACATAATTTCAAGGGTCTAGCTTATTTTGTTTTTAAGTTATCGTGTTCACACACACACACAGACATAATTCGAAAAATGGTTTTTTCGGACTCTAGGAGGTCTAAAACGTCAAGATTCGTCAAAATCTCGAAGTCGATTTTTTTGACGATTACAATACTTTCTCTATACTACCGTATGCGAGAAAGTAAAAAGGTGAATAATACCTATGCGTTTTTAAAACTAGCATAAAACAAATTTTTTTCGTCCTCGGCCAATAAAATTCTTGTTTGCCCACTAAATGACGTCAGCGGGCGCTAATATTCTTTTACATTTTAGTTACCATTCGTAAACACCTATTAATGAAAACCATACCTAGTTACAAAGGTACTATTAAGCCACAATAATTGTAAGAATTGCCCTGTTTTCATTTCACGTTTTATTAATCTGGATGTACCTTTTCAAAAGTTCGATCGTACATAAAATTTTGTATGCACCTCAGGCGTAACCAGCGTCTTTGGCCCTTGTCGTGTTATACAGGATGTCCCTAAAATAATGGGACACCGATTAGTCATAGATTCTTTACGTCGTAATAAAACGATTAAACGTAATATATCTTAGTAGGTACCAAGTCCCTTCAATAACAAGTTATAGTGCCTCGAAGTTCAATTTTTTATTTTTTGTTAATTTCCACAAATATGTAGAGATACCGATTTCAATTGTGGTATAAATGCTTACTATTTTGTAGTGCACTAATAGGAAAAATTTCATAAACGAGACTTGACTGTAAGGGGTACTTTACCTATCTTTCAAAACTTTTTTTAGCTCTAGCTTCGTAACATTTTCTAGCATTTTAGGTTATTGTCTGAAAGAGAATTAAAAATGCACAAAAATAATATACTCTTAGTTCTTAAGCGTAAGAGCAACCGTTTACCTTAAAATGCCCATCAAAGGTTTTTGGTTGTCATTAAGACGTGCAATTATCAAGTAGCCATGATCACAAAAACAATGGGTAATGATTGTAATCGAGTCAACAACAACAAGAAATCAATTAATGACATTGGTGACATCAGTTTTTTGTCTTTTGTGCTTACGAAAATGCTGCGACATAACGAACATTTCAGCATTGGAGAATTCGTTATGTAGCGGCATTTTCTTAAACATAAAAGAACAAATTCTTATGTCACTAATGTCGTTAATTGATTTATCATTGCCTTTTACTAGATGCCATTGTTTTTGTGATCATGGCTCCTTGATAATTGCACGTCTTAATGACAGCCAAAAACCTTTGATGGGCATTTTAAGGTACACGGTTGTTTTTATGCTTAAGAACTAAGAGTACTTTATTTTTGTGCTTTTTAATTCTCTTTCAGATAATAACCTAAAATTTCAAAAAACTTTACAGATAACGAAGTTAGAGTTAAAAAAGTTTTCAAAGATAGGTAAAGTGCCTCTTACAGTCAAGTCTAATTTATGATTTTTTTTAGTTCAGTACATAACAGTATGTAGTATACCAAAATTCAAATCGATATCTCTACATTTGTGTAAATTAACAAAAAAATTATAAATTAAAAATTGAATTTCAGGGCCCTATAACTTCTTACTGAAGGGACTTTGTACTAAGGTATATTAAGTTTAATCGATTTATTATAACCTAAGAAATCTATGACTAATCGGTGTCCCATTATTTTAGGGACACCCTGTATAACAACGCGCGCCACCAAAAGCGTCTGTTTTACGATCTTGATACATAAATAACTATTGTATGCGTTTTTCGCATTCCCAGAAAGCCATCGTAAGATCCAAACATACTGCATACGTATTAGTGTGAGTCACAGACGACCGTAAGTGGAAATCGGACAAACAAAATTCTGTATAGGCATAAAATCTGTACTCGAATACATTTTGTGTGACATGACTACCATCCAAAAGAAATATTTTAAAGAAAACCCGCATAATAATAAGTTTTTAACTTAAGTGGATGTTCGGCAGTCCAGACGAATTCAGTGTCAAACCCATTTATATATATTAAAACCACGTAGACTATAGTACCCTTTCTGGAAATAGCACAGATGTAGCTAAGCAGTACTAGAGTAATAGGTAGATATCTTATATAGTTATATAGGTACTCTAAGCAGTGCCATATGACGACCTTGTAATTATTCCACCTACTTTGATTAGTAGGAACTGGACATTTATATTTACTCTATAGTCGTTAATAAAGCAAACTCATACTTTGTACCTCTTGCGCAATCTGACTGTGACGAGCTCGCTCGCTCTATTGTTACTGGTTGCTAATTCTTTTAATTATAATTAGGATAAATGTCCCGCTAAGAAACAATCTGGTTTATACCTTCAATCTCAATAATATATTGATTTCTGAGGTGACAAACAACATCCAATCGAGTTTACGAGTTCAACTATCATAACATGCGTCATCAGCGAAAATCAACATCCTGTTGGAACCAGTTCAACGTTTTTGTTCATTTAATTAATTATTAAAACAAACAGCTCAATTTCGTTTATCAGATAAAAATGGGACATCGGTGCATGGGTAAACTCACTCAAGAGAGCAATAAGAAAACTGTACTTGGATTTTCCAGAGTTTTATAGGTAGGTACGTCTAACTTGAATTCAAAGGTTAGTTTTTCAAGGCACGTTGAACTTCCTGCAAAACGGCTTAGTAATGCGGACAGTTTATTTCCGTGTCACGGGATGCAAAATTGAAATTACCTTGGCATACACAGAAATGCCATAAATGTAAGCAAAAACAAGACTCAATGTTTATTAACTTTCGGATGTTAAATTTAACCTCATGTACGTTAACTTCCAGGCAGTGATGAAGGTGAAGCGTTTTTCTGATCATATACGTATGTAATAAGTGCAAGAAGTGTTCCTTAATATCTAAATAAAAGTTGCCCGGTGTTCTGTTTCCAATACCTCTTCGCTAATCTAAATCGTTTGTATAAGATTTAAACATTTGAACAAAGGAAATCTAAAAATATAAACTTCACAATATCAGCAGCTATATATCGTCGATCCCTCGTATGTCTGTTGGTGTCAAGGGAGTCTGTTGGTGTTCCTATACAGAACCTATTCCATTATTTCCTCTATTTCTTAGTATCTTGGGTATCTCCTCATTCCACGCATTTCTTGTCCTTCACTTGGATTTTTTATAGCTGCACATTTGCCATTTATTCTGACTCTTCTATTTTTCCATTTTGTAACAGTACGTGGGGTTAGCCCTTCACATGGTTGCTTTAAATTTGAACAGGATGTATCGTGCGCCTTAATACTTGACTAATTATTTGTCCTGTTTATCCAGTTATCTAGCTCAGTGTATACATAAAACCCTCTTAATACCCCAGTCGTGGTTGCAAAGTGTCAATATTTGCCAAAAACGCTGGTTTCCCTTGCAACTGAAACTACCTTCAAACAATGCACGAGAAAAGCCCATTTGTTTATATACATCTATTCACTTCAACACATAAAAACAAAAAAATCAAATAAAACTAGGATTAACTACTAGAAAAACCTACGTGCGAAGGAGCTGGGACTACTCGCATGTAAGTACACAACATACATGAAGCAATACTAAAATAGCGTTAAAATATTTATATTTAAAAGGCAAACATCAAAATATCTTTTAAAAGCGCAACATTAGAAACACTTGAAGCCGTTGCTATTTAAGTGTCACCCCGATTACAGTGGCTATATAAGGACAGTGTGGTCAATTTTGGTCCTGTTTCTGATTAGTTGTTTTAAAATCCGCCATTAAGAGTCGTTTTACGAAATTACACATAATCACACAAAATTGCTTCTAAGTCCTTTATTATTGAAAGTAGCCCCAATATGAAGTGGAATGAAATAATCCTCATAAAATTCTACAGTGTTCTGTGTAAGCGAATGCCGAATTTTCGTTCGCATAAGTAAATGTCAACGAGTTAAAGTAAAATGCTTTTTGCGAAAATTGCCCATTAGTCGAAATCAAAAGCTATAATAAACTATATAAATGTCTTAATGCCAAAGACTATTGCATCAAATTAAAGAGAAATTATGGGCTACGTAACACTGAATACTCTATTCCTCTAAATTACCTGTTGGAATAAATACAACGGTTTGTGGATGAATATAAAAAAAAAATTTTTTTGAGTTTTTGTACGTAATCTCTGTGTCGATCAACGCAAAATGTTGTAAATTTTCGTTTTCTATGTACAAAAACACAATAAAGAAGATAAAAAAGGACTCCTAGACTTATAATCCAATATTAGGTTGCTCGTTTACGAGGATTTTTAATCGCTGGCAGCGATTCCTTACGTTTCACATCGTCTCTTGCCGTTTAATTCTGTTTAAGTAATATTATTGACGTTATTGTAAAATTAATGTTACACTGCACATTTGACCACCTCATATTGCACAAATTTTCGCAATCGTGGGTATACAGCGCTCTGCAAAGCATCTCCGAATTTCACATATGTCCAGTCCGTATAAAATGACGTTTATGTCACAATTTAGCAGGGTGACGTTTGTCTTACAATTTAGCAGGCCGTGCACAGAACAATACCTAAGGGCGTGACTGGTTGTTGTAGAGACGACTCTTAATGGCTGCCTTTTTTAAAATTGACCACACTGTCCTTATATAGCCACTGTAACACCGATCAGAGCCAGTAGATATAGAGAGTACCGCCATTCTTTGATCCGTGAAAATGCCGCTATCGCCGCCATTTTTGTTCCCACCAGCAATGACTGATTGGGGTATGTCTAAAGTTTTACTTGAAATTGGCAAGACTGTAAGTCTATGTCAAATTCGAGGTTAGCAGGTTATGTTTTGCGCCAGTTTGTGTCAAAACTGACGCAAAAACTAACCTGCTAACCTCGAATTTGACATAGACTTACAGTCTTGCCAATTTTAAGTAAAGTTTTGGATTGCCAACAAACGCCACGTTGACGGAATTGTGTTACAAACCTCAAAGTGACGCGTATGTCAGAGGAATAAACATGGCGGACGTGGCGGTACTCTCTATATCTACTGGCTCTGACCCCGATTACAGTGGCTATATAAGGACAGTGTCACAGAATAGTACAGAATGGCCTGTCGGCTTATAATTCAGCTAGTTTTTCTTTGCGCATGCGCGAGTTCTGGTGGTGTGCAGTCAGCTGTTTTCCATATTTTACACGTGTACTTGTGGCTGTCAATGACACCTTATAAGAAGGTTATGTTTTTTTGTGCAAGTAGTTTTAAAATATTAATTTAATATGAGTGCACATAAAAGATCTTTTGGTGGCAAATGATGTACTGTGCATTTTCATATAAATTGCATGGACTTTAAACGTACGGATATTTCTGTTCAGTTTAAAATTTAGGAGCATAATTTTGAATTTACCGCCTCTGCACACCACTAGGATCATGGCGGACAATTTCAAGGTTACGAAAATTGAGTATGCTGACATCAAAAGCGCCGACACAGAGAGGCCATTCTGATTTAGGGTATTATTCTGTGACAGTGTGGTCAATTTGAAAAAAGGCAGCCACTAAGAGTCGTCTCTACAACGACCAGCCACGCCCTTAGGTATTGTTCTCTGCACGGCCTGCTAAATTGTAAGACAAACGTCACCCTGCTAAATTATGACATAAACGTCATTTTATACGGACTGGACATATATGTTAAGTTCCGCGATGCTTTACAGAGCGGTGTATACCTACGATCGAGAAAATGTGTGCAATGTGAGGTGGTCAAATGTGCAGTGTAACATTAATTTTATAATAAAGTCAATAATATTACTTAAACAGAATTAAACGGCAAGAGACGACGTGAAACGTAAAGAATCACTGCCAGCGATTAAAGTTCTCGTTAACGAGCAACCTAATATCGGAATATAAGTCAATGTGTCCTTTTTTACCTTCTTTATTGTGTTTTTGTACATAAAAAACGAGAATTTACAACATTTTGCATTGGTCGACACAGAGACTACGTACAAAAGCTCAACAAAAACAGATTTTTTTGATATTCATAATCAAACCGTTCTATTCATACCACTAGTTAATTTAAAGGAATATAATATTCAGTGTTAGATAACCCATAAATTCTCTTTAATTTGATGCAGTATTCTTTATCATTAAGACATTTATATAGTATATTATAGCTCTTGATTTGGGCTAATGCGCAGTTTTCGCAAAAAGTATTTTACTTTAACTCGTTGACATTTACTTATGCAAACGAAAATTCGGCATTCGCTTAGACATAACACTGTAGAATTTTATGATGATTATTTCATTCCACTTCATGTTGGGGCTACTTTTAATAATAAAGGACTTAGAAGCAATTTTGTGTGACTATGTGTAATTTCGTAAAACGACTCTTAATGGCGGATTTTAAAACAACCAATCAGAAACATGACCAAAATTGACCACACTGTCCTTATATAGTCACTGTAACCCCGATCAGAGCCAGTAGATATAGAGAGTACCGCCATGTCCGCCATGTTTGTTCCTTTGTCATATGCATCACTTTGAGGTTAGTAACACAATTCCGTCAACGTGACATTTATTGGCAATCCGAAATTTTACTTAAAATTGGCAAGACTGTAAGTCTATGTCAAATTCGAGGTTAGTAGGTTAGGTTTTGTTTGTTATTTGACACAAACTGATGAAAAACATAACCTGATAACCTCGAATTTGACATAGACTTACAGTCTTGCCAATTTCAAGTAAAAATTTAGACATAACTCAATCAGTCATTGCTGATGGGAACAAAAATGGCGGCGATGGCGGCATTTTCACGGATCAAAGAATGGCGGTACTCTCTATATCTACTGGCTCTGACCCCGATTAAATTCGAGCGCCATCTTTACATATTACTTGCAGTTAAACGCAAGCTTTATCGCGTTTTGAATGTAAACATTTTCTGAAGGGGGCCCATGGGAAGTGCTGCGTCTCATCCTTGCTTGCCGTCAAATTACATCATCTAATCCTGGCTGGCATAATGCGTGAAATATAACCACACAAACGGCTACGGCGGATCCCGGAACTGCTAACTGGCGACTTTAGGACGCCTAACGACGAAATACTAGAACGTCACAAATGCACCTTTTGGGTGTCATAATTGGCATACCTTTCTGTGTTAACTTAGCTTTTTGTATGGCGAAATTCACTTGGCGGCTCAATTTTCGGCGTCCTGTTACTGCTCTTCTTTGTGAAATGTGTTTGCTTTTGCTTTTAAAGTAAAAATAAACATAACAGGAAAGGTATGCCAGATGTCCCGCTATAATTATTACGGAATGACTAAACCAGCCTATATATTTTATTTCTATATATGTTTTTAATGATTACATCTGCAACCCCTTCTTTATTTCCTCATTGCGGACTCTGTCTATCCTTAATACACTTGCTACTCTTCGAAAATACTTTAAAATTAATGTATGCGTAGACATATACACTAACTTATGACTTTATTAGATATGATCACTCTCTCTTCTACCTATCAGTGTCACGAAAGATTCCTATACCTAATCTTTCCCATTACTTCCTCTATTGTTTTAGTATCTTGGCTACCTCGTCGTGTCATGTATTTCATGCCTTTCACTTGGCTTTCTCTTTTCGCTACACTTTAACCATTTTTTTCTAACTCTTCCATTTCCTTTCTTACGAGATGCCTAAACCAGCCTCACTATCTTATCTCTACTCTCCTCAAACACCTCATCATCACTAACTTTGGGGTGGTACACACCTTTCGCGCTACTATAAATTAACGTATGCGCAAACACTGACCCATGTACGTTTCTTCAATTTCTCTTCTACCTGTTAGTGTCAAGGAAATAGGTTACTATGCAGAATCTTTTCCATTATTTCATCTGTTTGTAGTGTCTGAGGCTATCTTCTCGTTTCATGTGTTTCTTGTCCTTCACTTGGTTTTTTTTGTCGCTGTATATTTTCCATTTTCTTCTAGCCCTTTTGTCTTCTTCCATTCTTACGATAACTAAACCATCCTAATTATCTTTTCTCTATATACGTTTGCAACAATTACATCTGCAACCCTTTCCTCATTTTCTCATTCCACACTCTGTGTAACCTAGGTACACCCGCTACTCTTGTCAAACATTTCACAATCACAAACTTTGATGTAGTAGCTTCAATGCTCCTATAAATTAATGCATGCTCAAAAACTGACTTACATGGTTTAACTTTTGGTTTATTATACTTCATCAATCTCTCTTCTATCTGCCAGTATCAAGCAAGGTTTCTTTATAGAACCTTTTCCATTACTTCCTCCATTTTTAGCGCTCTCCTCGTTCTTTCCCTCACTTGTTTTTTGTTGTCGCTGCACATCTGCCATTTATTCTAATTCTTTTATCTTGCTTCATTCTTACGAAATGACTAATTCAGCCTTGATACCTTCTCTCTACATATGCTGCCGCAGGCTTGTTACGCCCGTCACTCTTCTAAAAACTTCATAATCTTAAACGGCCATTGTTGGCCTTGGCCTCGTCAGCACCTTGGGTTAAAATAGAGAATCCGAGGCCAACCCCCACCCCCTTTTCAAATCTATTTATTATAATTTTAGTTATGGTTACTTTCTTTTTTCCTTCCCTAAGCTCTTCTACTGTTCCCCACTGGAACCGCTTTTCGCGATACATCAGAGGGTGCGGGCGCCACTTAAACTATCATGCCTTACCTAAGTGAGAGCTGGAGCGCCCCGACCGGGAGTCGAACTCTCTACCGAGAGCTCGAGTTCTCACTGTGACCTCGACTGAGAGCAGTTCGGCTATCGAGGCCCCTAGTTTTATGGTTGCTAGAGAAACACGATTTAACAATAGTAGGGGAATTGACCTCGGATCTACACCTTTCTCGGATCTTCTTCCAGAAGTTTATCTTGTTTGTTTTGGCCCTACGTTCCATGGGCATACCTTGCAATCGTTTTCTTTTCTATTACGTGAGGGGAGGAGGATTGTCGACATTTAATCCGCTCAGCTTTTAATTCTTGAAGTTTCGTAACAGCGTTCTGTTTTCCTGAGTGGGGTTGTTAGTTCCATGCCAGCGTAGACGCAAACATTAACTTATAGATTTTAACTTTTGTTTTATTAGACTTCGTTGATTCCTCCTCTACCTGTCAGTGTCAAGGGAGGTTCCCATACAGCACCGTTTCCATTACTTTCTTGATTTTTTAGTACCTTCGCTATCTCCCTGTTCTAGGTGTTTGTCCCTCACTTAGCTTTTTTCTTGCCACTACACATATGCCATTTTCTTCTATCTCTTCTATTTTCCCATATTCTTATGAGATAACAATCCCGCTGCTTTTATTTAATCTCTTGACTGCCTTCCTTCCAGTCGGGTGTCGTGTGGGCAGTCGAGTGTCTGGTGGGCGGGCACCCTCCTGAACTTGATTTGGAAAATATGGACGTGTAACGTCATAAATTTAATTGCTGGATGTTTTTGCTCCTCCTAGTTAGGCAATGTTTCTATATGACAATTAAGCATAACCTTTCTATATAACAACACTAATCAATTGATAGCTGGGGGTATTGTGTTCATATCACAAATTTTAGGGAATTGTTACGTTATCGACAAATATTTAGTGTGTCGTTTCCCTAGTTACTTGTTGGTGGAGAAACAAAGATTAAGTTGTTATTAATAAACATTTGTAATTAGTCTTTTGAGTTTCTACACTAATTGGTGACAATGCGTGTGGGTATTGCTGTCTTGAAGGGCATCGTCACATTCTGAAATGGACAATTAATGTTTACACGTACACTTATAAACCCGAACAATAACTAAGGGGCGAGTCGATTTCATGGCATAGCGTTGAAATATTTAACGAGTATTTCTCTAAAGCTTCATCAGTTGGATTTAACAGTTTGATTTATCGGTTTAATTTATCACTTTTGTGGGCACTTTTTCGGGGCTTTCACGTTTTCCTCTTATTAGTGGATTCATTAGGAGCATCTGGCCCACAGCGGGTTCTCGGAATTGATGAGGATTTCAGTTGTTGGTCTACATTCAACTTGGAGTGCTGCGGTTTGTAAAAAACGCCAATATTATGCGTTACGTTATTTCACATAACATGAAATAATTTAAACATGTATTGGGAACTGAAAGAGGACCAACATGAAATCGAGTTATAAAAAATGCTATTTACTTGGCTTAATTGATACCTTTGAAACCGCTGCTTGTTAATGCTTCATCCACATTTTTTAGATCTGACCACATTCTTCTCCTGAAGGTGACAATGATCATTAGCAATACAATTCTGGTTTAATTGAATGTCTATTAGGACTCTTAAAATGTGAATATAGATAGCTACTTGTGACTTGGTAGATTCAGCAGCTGGTTGCAAAAAATAACGTATTAATTCTAATTTAAACTACCCGCGAGAAGTTTCCTTTAGTTTTTTGTTTCTTCACCACTTTGTCTTGCGCAGCATTTCTTTTTCACAATGTTGTTAATCTGTGTGTGGTACCTACAAGGTAATCTATCCGAATGGGGACCCCTTCTTATCTTCTTCATTTTATTGGTACACTGCATATGACCATCTGATTGAAGGTATTTAACCTTATTTCCAGTCTCTTCTTGAATGTTCTCCATGCTACACATGTAATCATCTTAAGATCCATCCACACCATTTGGCCAGGACTGCTCAAGAAATTAAAAAATAAAAATTATTTGTAGATCCAAATGCAACTGTGAAATTGCCTGGACAAGTATGGATCACGTCCCGCAGAGAATGGCTAGCGGAACCACCACAGTCAAACGTAGCCCTAAACCTACCAGTACCGTACGTAATAATATTCCACACCGCGACAGAAAACTGCACAGACCTAGCGGCATGTACGTTCCATGTGCGCACCATCCAGACTTTCCACATGGAAAGCAAGAACCTGGACGACATCGCCTACAACTTCTTAGTTGGGGGTGATGGGGTTGCCTACGAGGGCACTGGATGGAAGCTCGAAGGCAACCACACTGACGGATATAATGCAAATGGTCTAGGTATTGCCTTCCTCGGCACTTTTAACAAGTACTTGCCTCCCCAGCGGCAAATCGACGCGGCCAAACAGCTAATTGACAAAGGGGTTAAGCTGGGATACATAGCCAAGGACTACAAGCTTGTTGCCGCTAAGCAGCTGCAAACAACCGAAAGCACTGGTTCGAGGTTATATGAGGAAATAAAGACTTGGCCACATTGGGTTAATGATCCTTAATATTTATTCGACACACTTATTACTGAAAGTACCTGCAAGCTCTTACAAACTTTATATGAAAGAAATGTTACATAAATATTGTTGATCAGTGTGATTCATAGAGCTTTTCTGTAGACTCTCTTTTGAGAAAACTTCCTGTATGATTTTACCAACAATAAAGGCTGAGGCATTATTAAAAGGGTTTTTACAGCTTGTAGTAGATGAGTATCCTAGGTAAAATGATGAGATATGTTCGCATATCAAAACTTTTATTCCAAGGTTTTGAGTAAAACTTGTAGGTATATTCTCGCAATCATTCGGAAATTTCGGATGTTTTTAAAATTATTTAGCGACTGTCAATAACTCGTTCTCGAAGAATTTTATCTCAAAGGCAAAAGTCAAGTGGATTTGGATCAGGAGATCGGAGAGGTCAGCTCAGTGGAAAGGGTGGAAGGTCACTCACGATAGTCAAAATAAATTGTGCTTTAAAGATACAGGGACAAATCTGGGTCATTTGTTAGACGCCACCTGATGTGTATGCCGAAACGGAGTGTGGTCTTGCACCAATGATAGAACAAATGAACCAATTTGTCGCACTATTCTGTAACCACAACTACAATCAGAAATTACAAACACAACTGTGCACTTTACCAAAGAACTTTATTATTATAAGCTCTATAGGTTATAGAAGCAAACATTATTAATCAGAAGTTTAGAAGTATAATTTACATTTACACATAACTTTGAACTCACAGGCTATATAGCATTATTAGGTATTTTTTAGTGAACATTGGCAAGCTGATATGTTATATTAAGTTGCCAAGAATAGTGGAAATTATAGAAACTTCAATATCTAATATAATATCTATTATAAGGAGTGTCATTCTGAAATTTTCTGTTCTTGAAGATGTAAATTATAAATAGCTTGAGCTATTGCAACTGGGTAGTTTAGGTTTAGCGACCTTTAATTTTCATTACGGTTTCAATGCTGTCACATTTTTTATATTCTTTCTTTTTTCCTCTATGCCAAATCATAGGTATATCATTCACATGTTTGTGTACTTACCTACTTTCTCTGTAATATGGTTCATATGGATTGTTATTTGACAGCAACCTTATTTGTTTCTGCTACGTTGCTGTTAAAAGAATTGCACTTTATTTCTACACTCTTTGTGGTGATGTTAGTCTTCTTATCTATATTCAGCTTGTTCATAAACTAGGATGTATATATTATTGGTGACAGTTCCTTAATTTCTGTTTAATTCATTAGCGAAAACCTTCAATTTGTTTCTTGTCATGTATTCTTTTCTAATATATTCTTTAATCTTTTACTTGTATGCAAATATTTTCAGTTGCACTTCGCCACCTTTCTTGTTTCCATGTTCCTTTTCAACGTCTTCTATACGCCTACCATCTTCACCATTCACGACCTTCATAAAAACTAATGGAACTTATTTACACAGATTCAAATGCAACCCTCAAATCTCCTGGAGCACTGCGGATATTTTCTCGCAAAGCATGGTTTGCTCAGCCATCCATAGGAGATGTGAACCTGAAGCTGCCCCTGCCGTATGTGATAATATGCCACACTGCGACAGAGAACTGCACCAATCTAACGTCCTGTATCTTCCACGTGCGCACCATCCAGACTTTCCACATGGAAAGCCGGCACTGGGGCGACATAGCGTACAACTTCTTAATCGGAGGTGACGGGGTTGTCTATGAGGGCACCGGGTGGAAGCTCGAAGGCTCTCACACGTACGGCTACAATAAAATCGCGCTCGGGGTCGCGCTAATCGGCACCTTCAACCAGTATTTGCCCTCTAAGCGCCAGATAAATGCCACGAGGCAGCTAATCGAAATGGGGGTTAAGTTAGGGTACATAGCGAAGAACTACAAGCTCCTGGCTGCTAGGCAGCTGCAAACTACGCAAAGCCCTGGGCACTTGTTGTATCGAGACATGAAAACTTGGCCTCACTGGGCGAAGGAGCCTTAAGAACAATTTAAATTATTTTATCTACGACCACTACTAAAAGTAGGCCTTTTAGCGCTAGCTTGTTTCACTAAAAGTGACGTTTTATAGTTTACCGTGTTTAAAGAAATCAGCTGTTTACTTTTAGCACACGGGCTAAAAGTGAAGTGAGGTTATAAAACTACAATTTCGAACTGCAAGTGAAGTTGTAAAGCTATTCTAGTTGCTTCTTGCGTTACAGGTAAAGCGTTTTTGAAATAATTAAAGCGTTAGGTAATGAATACAGTCATATGTGGAGTATCAATAATTACATTTCGTAACTCACCTTGACAGCACGGGCGTGGCCAAACAATCGCCCTCGCGGCGTAGGCTACTGTTCATTATGACATAAATTAAAAGTGTCGCAGATGCGAACCTTTCTTAAATCGATATTTATGGATTAATAACGGTAAAATTAAGGTCGTAGATAAAATATTGTATGCAACGCGTGCTAAAAGTCGTTTATGCGCGAGACATGAAATTTATAAAACGAAGCCGAAGGCATAAACGTCGACTTTTAGCACTTATTGCATAAATAGCTATTGTATCGAAGGCTTGGGGTTTTAATTGCTGTAGAGTAAATTACGGCAGATGTATATCCAATGGAAATGATTAGTACATACATATGTTTTAAAGTTATTATGAGTAATAAAGGATAAATCCACATTATTTATGAATTATTTTTCCTAAAAAATGATGGGTTAATAGACGTCATTAGTACACTGTTTTTGATTAATACACTATTTTTCATTATTAATTAACTGTTTTTGTGATTTTGACGTTTTGATGATATTTTGCATGAAGGTTAGTTGTAGTACCTAATCAAATTTTTAGCCACAAAAAAGGATTTATTAATAGGCGATTAATAATCTCAACTACTAAAGGCAGTCACTCGCTGTCGCTCGTTCGTGCTTTAAAAAGTTTCGATTATTAATCGCCTTCATTAACACACTTGTTGGTTAAATAACTATTTTCTTCAAACGTCAACAAAATGTGACATTATACTGCTGGATTGATAATGCTAAACTGTCACTTCATTTCCATGTCATATACACACTTTAGCTCCACTCGTCAGCAGCAGATAAAATTACTATCTCCGCTGACGAGCTAAATCATTTGAAATTTAACGGGGTACACTGATCAGTTTCTAAATACGACATATTAAAAGCTGCAATCAATAAATAAAATTTACTCAAGGTATGTAACGGGCCAAACCGACAATTACGACATACCAAACCTGGCACCCCGATGGACTGCCAGTTGATAACAGGCTAAAACAATAATTACGAATACGCGCCAGTTTCTAACGGTACGAAACGGTATTTACGATAAAGCAAATTAATGCTAAACGACTAGCGCGTAAGGTAACTCACAGTCGGGAATGTAACTCATAGAACCGCTGCCTCTGACCGCTACAAAAGAGTTTGCCAACCAACTTCAGCGGAGCGAGAGAGGGGTTCAACACGAGATAATACCGGGCAACGGACTAATAAATGGTAAGCAGAACTTGCATGATAAGGCGCCACCACAATTCCTGCACGAGAAAAATATGCTCAGGTGAACCCACTGAAGAAAAGTGGAAACATAAATGAATTCACCTTTCAACTATACGCTTGGCAGTATTCTGGTCAACGAGCTAGCACAGCACCAACGGACCTATCTTTGAAAACTTAGTTGGTCAGCTGGCCAAACTCCTCTTACAACTGTAAAATACAATACACAAAAATCGCAAGCACAATAACAAAGAAAACCACAGTTAAGTAGGCAGGAAATGTATTAGCAAAATATTTGAATATATAAATGCACATAAAAATATGAAATGGGTTAGTAAACGGTAGTTCGGTAAATTGCGTAACGTCTTAATCTATTAAAATATTCGGCAAACCTGACATCAACTATTGAAATTGCTGGTAAATGACATGAACATCAAACTATCGAAATACTGAATCAAATAGCAGTAATAAAAGGCAATATTCAACGAAACAAGTTGCAGTTGTGGCATTACAAACGCTAGTACATAAAGTCAAACAGAATCATAAAAACTGACGGTAAATGAATTGTAATGACAGGTAAACAACTATAATGGTTTGACAAATGCAAAACGGCACACAATAAAAGTTAAACGACCGCAACGTTACGTCAACTGTCCGATTCTTCGGCGAAACACCCTGTATACTTTAAATTCGCACTTTAAAATCTAATATAACGTATGGTACCTTTAAGAAGCTTGGCTTAGCTATACTCGATCTCCTATGTTGCCTCGGTCGCTTGTCCAGATACTGCAGAAGACACGTAAGAGGACTGCACCAACTCAACGAGTTGCGGGCCGAGACGAACCATGGGGTATTATCCACCACTGAAGGCGACATCGAAGCATGTACGGTAAATTTGCGGAACGACAGGAACGATAAGCGATTGCTTCGCGAAACAATGCTAAGCCGTTTCCACAGATAATCCGTCAAACGACGTAATAGCAGCGCCACTCCACGATACGAAAGACTCAAGGCTTACATTGAACAACAATAACCCAGTTTTCCCGGCGGCGAGGGCTACCACGTGCAGTTCATAAAGGGTCCATGCGGGTCACAACACTTGCGTACGGAACAAAATAGGCGGTACACATTACATACACCGAGGTACCACCGTTAGGTGTTAAAATAGCACAGAAATCAAACTTCAAACGCCCTCGCAATCGCCACCCCGAAGAAGAGCGTCGCGGGAGTATCAATTCAAAAACCAACTGTTGCTTCAGACGCCCGGATCGATTCTGCTCCAACACCGCGCGATTACGGCCGCATTGAAAAGTGGTGAGGGCAAAACCTCCGACTTGCTCTCTCAGACACAAGGCATCTATCTCCTAAATTCTCGCTAGAGACATGCAGGAATGCGCCTCGCGGACGGATCGATAACTCAACAAGCGGATATTCTGGCGTGCCAACAGACCGAAATTGGGATACACAGAATGAGCGTGCTTAAAGCCGTTGGCTGTAAGCGAACAACTCGAGATGCTTACATTCAGGTGGAATAATTCGAAAAACCCATATACAAGCGAGGTCGTAATTTAGGAAATAATGCTAATTCGCCGTACGTTCATGCAATCTAAAAATGTTCTTACAGGTACTTGTACATAATTGCAAAATATACTTACAAATCGTATGCAAATTAAAGCGGGTTGATAGACGAATAATTATAAATTTTTTTGGATTTTGTTCACAAACGTTGTCTATAGTGAAGTAATAGTAACGCTCTCCAAAGCCAGCTGCATTTATCAGTCTACCCAATCTACCTTAAAATAATTCCCGATTTCTTAATATTTCTTAAATAATTTGTTATCAACGTTTAAAGAAAAAAGATATGGTATTCGCAGCAAAAGAGACTTTGCGTGGGTCATACTGGCGTGGTAGACGAAAAAAATAAAAACCAATGATCTACATTGCATAACTCCAGGTTATCAGTTCGTCACTGCTAAAACATATGAACATGGGACAGCTCTCGCTTGACAATATTTGGAAGCTGATAAAGCCTACTTCATAGTGTTGAGTATTTTAAAACCTTTTTACAGAGGGCAAGTTGTTGCACTGTAAAATGGATTTACAACAAGTATTCAAGCCAAAAGTACATCCAGCTAGCTACAGTAAGACACAGGCGCGGTTTTATTCTGAAGTGTGGGTGTTCTGTTTAAATCAATTCAGGGAAGGCGTAGAAAATAGTCAATTATTAGGAGACGATTTGAATTCTCTAACCCAGAAGGGAACGACCTCAGCGAGGAGAGCGTCGTTAAAGTTGACGCAGCTGTACACTTACCTTACTCCACCTGCTAACGTTGAATTTGCTCATAAGATCACTTGCATGCAGTTGCGCAGACTATAAGCAAACACACTGTGCTTCTAGTAACGTATATTGAACTCAAACTACCGAGCAAAATATTCGTCTGCACTCTGAATTCATCGCTATTTAATTTATTATCATCTAAGGAAAATGACCCTAAGTTAACATTGCGCAACAAAATACTCTATCAAACGTATTAGGCTGGCCACAATGCAACCTGTCCACTTATAGAGCTACTCGGACGGAGAAAGCGAAACTACAAACAGGATCTATAAGCTCTGTGAAAGCTATACAGAGAAGACAAGAAATATTTAGTTTCATGTAGTGTCAGCAATACCGGGTTAAAGGCAAAGCGAGGCACTGGTGACCCACGGAGATGATCGCCTGGATGATAGAGATGCGAGAATTTGGACATGAGCGTTGACTCACGGTGATGTTTACGCAGTGGGGCCAAGAATGTATTTTTGTGCGTATGCAAGAATTCGATCACAGTCAATAGTTGGGAGCCGGTGGCACAGCCAATGATAGTGATACCTACTAACATATTTAAACAGTTTAATAGGAGTCAGATTAAGACTAATTATACACCTCCCGGCAGAACTAATTAACTAACATATAATACTTAACGCAGTAATGCCTGTATTCACACATCTGGCTTTTCCCATCTTCCAAATTCACGAAAAAACGAAACAATGAACTTAATGCGCCCAATTTTCGCTCACAGCAAAAGCCGAACGTGGAGGGTCCACTCTAACAAAGAATCAGTCTCCTCTAGGTATTATGCGGGACTGCGGGAAAGAACACGACCGCCACCAGAACTAAAATATCGCCCCTGCCATTGATCAGGACGCAAAAATTACGCTACAATTAAAAAATTTAAAATAACTAGGTTTATAGGTACAGCTGATTGCAAATAAAAGTGGGACAAGTCTTGAGACTACCTTTTGCGTTTTTAATAATGTGTGAAACTTTCTCTAGCTTATATTTCCGTAGGTGAATACATAAAATATTATTAAAGATAGAATCATAAGAAAAGGAACATAATTACGAGTATTTAATATGTTATTGTACTTCATATTACAATATTACATATTAGCTGTCCCAGTTTTATTTGCAATCAGCTGTACTTTGAAAAACGATGTGGCAGAAAAGCTATTCTGCATCATGCTTCAAAAAGTGGTGCACTGCTATTTGAAGTTTGATTACACTTTAATAAAAATAGCACAGCTGATAAACGTCAACTTCAAAGAGTAATATAATGTTTCCTCTTACTTTCTCCATGCAGTAAAGATTATTAAGAATGCTAAGTGCTTGTAAAATATTAATAGCTTATTACTACTGCTCTGAATTCTAGAGAGAATAATAATTTTTCTAATAAGCCGCGTATATTATTTTTAGCTTTAAACCAAATTTACTGCTTTGCAACCAAACGTTTGCATATATGAACTATATGCCCCTTCCTTAGATAACCAAGAGCACCTCCTACAGAAGCTTTGACACCTTCTTAATACAATCTGACTGGCCTAGAGTAAGTAAACAATTAAGGTAACAAAATTTTCTGTCATTCGTTCTTCGTCACCTGACCTCTTTCTCAACAAAATATTCGCTTTTCACAATTCTTTAAGATATGAATAAATTCTCTGGAACCTTAATTTCGCATGATACTAGATTGATCTTACTAGGTACTTTGTTCTCAATTCGCACTTTTGCACTTTATATCCAGGTCTACAATCTTCTTAGATTTGTTAGAACTACTGCAATGATACCTTATTTAATATATTATTCTTTGGTGTGGTTCTTGAACTGAATTTGTTATTTTATTTATTCACCTGGAAATTGAATTCTCAAACATCACATCACATTTACTGATGGTAGCTTACGATGGTTATTCTAGTTTTTAACTTTTTTTTAACAACGGAAATTAATTTCTTATTATTACTGTATTACAAAGCTTGTTTGTATAAAGTGGAGTAACCAAAGTAATTGTTTGTTTATTTATGTGTATGCATTTGCCTCAATAAAAATAAACTTTAATTAAATCTAATTAATTTCCAGATCCAAAAGTGAATCTCACCCTACCAGGGAAGCTCAAGATCGTGTCCCGAAAAGAGTGGCTTGCGCAACCACCTGTGGAAGCAGCAACGCCTTTGAAACTTCCCGTACACTATGTGATAATCTCACACACCGCCACGGAAAACTGCACGGACCAAGCTTCATGCACCTTCCACGTCCGCTTCATCCAAACATTCCACATTGAAAGCAGAAACTGGTGGGACATCGGCTACAATTTCCTGGTTGGAGGTGACGGCTATGCGTACGAAGGCAGGGGATGGAAATCCGAGGGCGCGCACACGTACGGCTACAATTCTAAGAGCATAGGGATATCATTCATCGGGACGTTCAATCAAATCTTGCCTCCTCAAAGGCAGATACTAGCAGCTAAGCAACTCATTCAAAAGGGGGTGGAGTTGGGGCACATCGCTACAGATTATAAAGTACTGGCTGCCAGGCAGCTGCAAACTACACAAAGCCCTGGCCTGAAGCTGTATGAGGATATAAAGACTTGGCCCCACTGGGCTGAAAATCCGTAGTCTTGTAATTAGTAGGAATCCTTTAAAGACTGAATGTTGCATAGTTCTATATAATTTTATATGATTTAATGTGATACCATTACATAGTATAATGTTGTTTAGGAGTGTGTTTTCATCGCTTTACCTATATTTTTTACATGAGTTAAACAGGTAAGTACATAAAATGCAATGATGTAGGTAGGTAATTATCGGTTGTAATATAACAAGTGGAATGATTATTATCGACGATTTTTTTTCCGAGTTAAAACCGGAACCTAAATTTAAAGAGTACGTAGCACGAGTTAAATTTGCTGTTTCGGTTTTAACGAGTAAAAAATTATCGATCATTAATCATTACACGAATTATATTTGAAAAGAGAATATATTGAATGAAATGCAAAATATCAAATATTTACTTTTTGTTCTTAGGTTGGCACTGTTAATGTTGGTTACCCTGCTGTCAATTTTAAGTCTATGTCAAATTCGAGGTTAGCAGGTTAGATTTTCCGTCAGTTTTGACACAAACTGACACAAAACCTAACCTGCTAACGTCGAATTTGACACGGACTTAAAATTGACAGCAGGGTAACCAACATTAACAGTGCCAAGCTAAGAAAAAAATCACAACCATTTATGATCACCCGTAAAAACAATTACGAAAATAAATTACTACCGCTGTGATAATGTGTAACTAGGCATTTGCATGCCCCTCATTGGTTGAAATTGCGTCACGTGATACATGAATTATATTCTCTAAGGTGTAACAACTTAACAACGTTGACCAAAGAATTTACTGAACATATATTTTTATTTTAGAAACAGTAAAGTTAAAAAATCATGTGAGAATAAAAAAACTAGTAACTTATAACACTTTTAAACTGTAAGCAATAGATCTTCAATTAAATTAAACAAAAGTTGTATACTTTAGAAATCATTATTTAGTGCCACTTTTAAGACGTGAAAAATCTATTTTTCTTTTTGGTATAAACAGAAGTTTTGCAACTAAATGAAGTAAATCCAGTTATTAGGTTTATTAACAGTCCTTTTTCAAAGTTTATACAACATGTTAATAAATAATGCACAAACATAAACATGTAAAATAACGTAAAAGTCTTTTTAAGGTGATATATTGGTTCTCATGTAATACTCAAAGGAGCAAAGTATTAGATCCAATTTGGATTTAATGTGTGATGTTTAGGGTCCAGATAACAACAAATTCACAAAACTGCAATGGTTGCCCAAATCAAACTTAACAACAGTTTTATAAAATTTGGACGTCCCTGCAAAATTTGCGGAAACATTTCAATCTGTGCAGTTCACCAGGTGAAGCGTGACTACTTACCATTGTATAGTATTAGAGCAACCATGCCATGCTTGATCCGTTACATCACATGTAGTTTATACCATGGTGTAAAGAATACAAGGTGAAACGTTCCCGGAGATGTGCAGTCGTTCAGAAAGTAGAGGGGAGATGTCAACCAATCCCCAATGAGTCTAGTCAGGAAATCCATCATGGCCGCAATCATAGTGTAACCATGACCGCGATCTTATAGTGTTGCTAGCACTGTCAGTCGATATCAAATTCGAGGTTAGCAGGTTTAATTTTATCGTCAGTCTGACACCATTTGACCTAAAACCTAACTTCGAATTTGACATAGACAGCGTCTTCAACAATACATTTCAGTACTAACATTCGTTCCCTTAGTGGGCCCATTTCTTATCGGTTGAATTTGAGGCTCCGCCCACAATGCATCCATTCTGCAGAACGTTACACCTTGTATTCTATGCACCATGGTTTATATAGCAGCTTTTTATACTAAGATAACTGATAAATTAGAAACGTGCAAGTGGGGTTTTATTATACGTAAAGGACTCACGGAAATAAATATAAATTACAGTAGGTTACAGTTATTCAGTTACTTATACTCCATTTACTTGACATCTGCACTGTCAAACTGCCAGTATGTTGGCACCACTGCTATTTTTCACATTTTAACAATTCAATTACTGTACAGTCTAATAAAAAACACATTATTTTGGAGGTATAGTCAAGACATTTTTTTTTAATTTGACACTGACAGTGCAGATGTCAAGTAAATGGAGTATATGCACTATTAACCATTACATACAGGCAACTTGTAGTTATTTTAATAGTTATTTTGAAAAAATCTCTGCAATCATTTTTGATAGAAAGCAATAAGGCATATGTATTTATTACAATCACTCTAGAAATTGAAAAGTCAAAGGACAGTTTAAGTTCATAACAACAATCTTTACTAAATGTTTATCTCAAAAAATATTCAGTGTACGCCACTGAGCATTTGCTTGAAAACGCTTACTACCTATCATTAAATCTAAGGTACTATATTTATACGAGCAAGCTCGTCCGCCATTTTGAGTTACTGAAAGTGGCGGCAAATTCAAATTCTAGTTACTTTCCAAATAGCATACGGTAAGTCAGCAAAACAAGGATCATGTCATTTAATTTTATCCGTCTTAAACAAGATTGATTTTTAAACAAATAAAAAGAAAGCAGAAAAAATCGAAACGAAAACACTGTTAACTAACACGCACGTGGTTCAAACTAGAGAACTTTAATAGTACCTTACTTCAAACAAGAGTGACCAGTGACAGAACTCTTTGAATAAATAGGAGGGAGGACGGAGCTTACGTATCTCAACTGTATAACAGCTACCGGGACGGAAGTAGCTATCTTGAAACCCCACAAGTGATTCATAAACAGTAATTATGGTTAGTTGCGCGGCTTGGTTGTTCACAAACCAAGAAAAATTCAAGTGCTGGAATAACATTTCATCAGTAAGTATCAGTCTATCGATACTAAGTATCAGTCTATCGATACAATAAGTTAATTAGGTAAATTAAGAAAAGTTTTCACATCATTAAATTACAAAACAAAAATGATAGTTGTGACCTTCAGACGTCACTTACCAGTCAGTGGCGTGTCTATTTCATTTTCTCCATTTTAACCATTCGGCGGGCGCGCTGTTGTAAAAAGTACAACAGTCGAGAATTTTCGCAAATTGCATGCATAATACGCAAGCGGCGGCCAGTAAACTTTAGGTATTCCTTTATTGTTTTATCTACCAGCAGGACATCCGGTCAGTAGAGCCTCTGAAACTAATTTCGACGTATTTCTTGTCAATATAGGCTTTACAACGCGCGCCTGCTCGTGTTATTCAATGTGAACAAATTGGTTATTGGAGTTAGTGTAAACGGCTTGCGTTACTAATACAACGCAACTTTATAAAATATTATATTTAAAATCCTATATGAACTTGTCGCAGATTATCATATTAGTCAGTTACTTCATAAAATTATTATAAATATTAATTTGTTGATGAAATGAAAAATTACACTGAATTGGGTGTTTCAGTTTCCCTAATGATGGCAGAAGAGATACTTGGATAAATATAAAAAAAGAAAATTGGACGGCAAAGAAAAGTAGTGTTTTATGTTCACAACATTTTACTGCGAAATGTTTTGACAGATCTTCACAATTAAAAGTACGATTATTGTCTACTGCTGTGCCAAGTATAGAAGTGAACAGGCTAAAATTGTAGTTTGTAATCTATCTCCAATTTAGTAGAAACCCTAATAGCGAAATAGAAAAATCTCAAAATATAATTATTTAAAATGTGCAGTGAATATATTCTAAATTGTCCGTTTTGGAGTAATAATAAATTAAATTGAATTATATATACCTAACTTTCTTACAGACTCAGCTTGCAAAAATTATTACAATAAATATTAAAGAAATATTTGATTATTTGTATGAAACTTGGTGTCCCAGTAATAAAAATAGTATAGCACGCCACTCGCCGAGCGGAAACACCTATCCGCCATATTGAAAACCCATCGCGGACCAAACGTGCTTGTTTAAATGCTCCTTCCTCCCTCCTATTTATTCAAAGACAGAACTCAATAGAACTGACAGATACAATTGAAAGCACAGAACAACACCTACTAACTGTATATAGATTTAAATAATTAATTATAATTAGTATCGTAATGGAATGCACCAAGATTTAAATCAGCATGCAATGTTCGTCTGAATCAAGCAGCACGTGCTCCAACGGTTTCTAGTCTTGCTTGGTTGACAGACGACAGAACGCACGGTTACCGGTCAGCGCAGCCAACGGCTTGGCGATAAAATCCCTGTGACACAAAATCTAGTGGGATAAGTTTGCCTGGTTAATAAAGCGCTCTAATTAAATCTATTCAAATCTTAATGTTGTTACATTTTGAGCAATCAGTTAATTGTGTAATTTTTTTAAAGAAAATTCAAATGAATATATTATTCATATAAAATATGCTTGTTTAGACACCAAACACATTTTTTCTGTTCGACCCAATTAAATTTATAAACTTATGTTGCGTGTTTCAGTATTACAAAATGTATGACTGTGCTTTATGTGATAAATAAATAAGTGTATACAGTTTGTGTAATAGACAGTAACTGTTTATTATAATTAGGGTCCAGCCAAATTAATGATAACACAATAAATTTACAAAACTGCATCACTCTAGGCATTGAAAAGTCAAAGGACAGTTGATGTTACTGACGACAATCTTTACTAAATTTTGATTTTCTCAAAAATATTCAGCATATGCCACTGAGTATTTGGTATTTGTTAGAAAATGTGTATCATTAAATCTGTCCGGACCTTAACTATAATATAAAATTTTATACTACAATATTGATATGTACACTTAGGCCATGATTACAATGCAACTGACTTTAATCCATAAGCAATAATCACGTGGCGATCGTTCCATGGGTTTATGTACTTTCCTACACACTGCCACGACTACGATGCAAAATATTTGCTCGCAACTGCCAGTGCCAATCTTGAAGCGACTAGGTGTGTTGAAGTTCCCAGGTAAAATACTAGCGGCCGGTTGCAGAAAGCAATGTTAAGTCTCGTGTTAGCTAACGCGACGTCAAAGTGAACAAAAACGAATCAAATCTCAAATGCTTATGGTAACTAATACATTAGTAAACAAAATTTGATGCGATTTTGTTCACTTTGACGCGATGTTAGCTAACACCAGACTTAACATTGCTTTCTGCAACCGGCCCTAGGAATGTCAAATTAGTACAAAAATACCCTTGTATTGATGTCACGGCTTTTAATAAACGACTTAACTTTTTCTACAAATACAATAGTATTTCTGCAATCAATAGACGTGCCACAACTCTCCATAAGCTAAGCACCAAAATGAAATTTGGTCGCCCGATATCTCCCTCCCTGAAATTTTTGGGTTGATACTGAGTATGGGGTATGACTTATAAATAAGAGGAATATATCGTTTGTGAAAATGATCAAAATCGTTACAGCCCTTTTTGGGAAAAAAATGTATTTGTTGTTTTTTCGACATTTTTTGGGTTATTTGGACCTGATAACGAATGGTACAACGCAATAAACCAAAGTCAAGTACAATTGTTCCAAGGCCTTATAAATTCATATATACATAGGTATATAGATGGAAATGAAGTTTCACCTAGTCGTTTCGAAAACCCTTGCTTTGCTCGGTCATTCAAAGTACTCTTCTGACATTCGGTAAAATGATTCAAATTTTTGTTCATGTTGGGAGAGCTCTCTTATGCTGCGATAAAATAAATGTATTGCACTCTTTATTATTTTTGATATAGGGGTGGACCCAAAATTTTCTTTTCGGTTTCATGTCCTTATTTCGTATATGCCAATAAGCTACAACCACATCATAGTCACTCGAAAACATTTTGCCCCAGACTGAGAACAAATCGCTCTGATAGGCATAACACGAGATACCGTCGCAGTCGCATCGTAATCGCATCGCAGTTGCGTCGGGCCAGTTGATGGAGAGCCTTCTGTTGCATATGCTGAAATATCTCAATATTTCATTTTAGTGTAGGTACACATCAATTTGATTTTTATACAGGGTGTTCCGCAACTCTCACTAAAGGTTCAGGTAACCTTTTTCTAGCACGAAAGATAAAAACAAAATGACAAAAAAAATGTCCTGTACAGCTTAGTATTCTTGTACGGTGTGGTTAATGTTGTTATCTCCCAACAGCAAATTATAAGGAAGTATAAAAAGAACTTAAATACAACGCATATTTTATCAATAGGAAATACATTTAAAATAAAGATTATTCACTAATTTGTTTTAACTATTCATATTTCGTATTTGATATGGTGTTAAATAAAACAGTACTATAAGAAATTTTGTTAAAATCAAACATGGCAACAATCGATATTTATGGTGCCCTGATATAATCAAAAAATAAAAATGGAATCCAGGACCTGCTGAATTGTTTGACAAACGTCACTGTATACGGTCTGTGCATATGTGAAGTTTCGCGATTCTCCGCAGAGCGCTGTATCCCACGAGTGGGTAATGTCACTATATCAATAAGGTACCGCCATTCCATTCCTAGCTTGAGAATGTGAGAAAATTGTGAGATAAGGATAACAAATACAAATTTCCCAAGTGCAATAGGGAAGACACTAGTTTTTGGGGATTTTCTTTTTGGTGTAATGGCACTTGTAAAGTGAGGAATTTGTTAGGTTATTATGTGTTTTTATCCATCGACATATAGAAATGGACCGCTAGTCAGAGCTGCGCGAGCCAAACGGGATAGAAAGAGAACGCATATGACTTGAGAACGCTCTGTCCTTGTTGGCGCTCAGTAGCGTATGGCGGGACCGCCCTGTCGCTGTGACGTCATTTTCTGTCGGCTAATAGAAGGCCGGCAGGAAAAGCAACATTTTCTGTCGGCCAATAGGAGGCCGACAGGAAAAGAAAAGATAGTTCTTAAAGTGTTCTCTTTCTCTTTCTAACTCAAAGAGTTGCGCAGTCGTCCATTAGCGGTCCATTTCTATATGTCGATGTTTTTATCCCCAGTTGAAGAAAATTGTGCGACAAGGATAGATATAAAAAATCACTAATGGCGGTACCTTATTGATATACCTAGTGACCTTACGAGTGGGTATCTAGTAACTTTACGAGTGGAAATTTCAAATTTGCAATGTAACATCAGTTACTACGTTGACTACAATGCAAATATTTGATAACTTTTACGACGTTTCTTAAAATTTTATAGCAATAATATAAGCCTCCCGTGTATTTTTTACTTTGATTTTCTATTGTGTTTTTTGATCAGTTTCCTGCTAGTTTTTCCGTGTATTTTCTCATTTACATTATTTACGTTCACAGTATAATTTGTTGATTAATTTATTCGTTATTATTGCTTATGATTTCGTTTGGTATTGTTAAAATAGAAAGCGGTTCTAGAACGTGCAAATATACCAATTGGGGAAGACCTTATCATGAATTTACCTCCAACTAAGTTTTACGAAGGAAACGGTCAGAAAGCTAAATTTAAATTATCGTACTGATGCTTCAAACAATGTACCTTTTTAGCGATTTCTATTTTTATTTAAATAGGTAAACAACGAGAAAGAATTGTTACTTGTAGCTTTCAAGAAAGTGTTTCCGAGTAGCTTCTTCTGGGCGAAGACTCTAAAATCACATTGTACTTCCTTTAGTACATTTTTAATTACTACATTTACAGATATCTAATAAAACAACTAACTTTTAAATGTTTAATTTTAAATTTTTTACAATAAATTACACATAAACGTACAACCTTGCAATAACACACAGAATAAAATACATTCTTCATTACACCTTCCAAATTTGTAAGAAATTCGATTATCTGCATATCATGTGCTATTTTAGAGCAAATGTGTGAGCTATCCAAAAATAGCTGCCTGAAAATATGAATACGTCTTCAACTACAAATTCTTGGAGTTCCACACCTCTCTCAAGAAAAAGATTAAAACTATAGATCTCTAAGGTACTTACACGACACTAAATAATAGATTACACCATTCATATTTATATTACATTCAAAACAATAGGTTCTTATCTAGGGAAGCGCTGAAGGGCCAGACTAGCGTGATGTTTTTAAGACGATTACTAGTTGCAATGAAATGCGACTAACAGACGCGCAATCGTTAGTCGTGTTGTATCGCGACTAGCAGACGCGCAACGCGATACAACACGACTAACAGACGCGCAACTGTTAGTCCTGTTGTATGACGACTAACAGACGCGCAACTGTTAATCGTGTTGTATTGCGACTAACAGACGCGCAACTGACAGTTGACAGGTGACAGATGACAGATTGCAGTTGACAGATGACAGGAGATAGATGGCAGTTGACAAATGACATGACAGTTGACAGATGCCAGGTGACAGATGACAGTTGACAGATGACAGGAGGCAGACGACAGGTGACAGATGACAAATTACAGATGACAGTTGACACGTGACAAATGACAGATGGCAGTTGACAGATGAGATGAGACAGATGACAGTTGACAGGTGACAGAAAACAGTTGACAGATGACAGGTGACAGATGACAAATTGCAGTTGACAGATGACAGGAGACAGATGGCAGTTGACAAGTAACAAATGACAGTTGACAGATAACAGATGACAAATAACAGATGACAATTGACAGACAGATGAAAGTTGACAATTGACAGATAACGGTTGACAAGTAACAGTTGACAGATGACAGTTGAAAGCTGACAGCTGACAGTTGAAAGTGATAGTTGAGTTGACAGATGACAGTTGACATCTATCACTTGTCATCTGTCCCGTTTCGTCTGCCACCTGTCATCTGTCATCCGTCAACTGTCATCTATTATTTGTGTTCTGTCATATGTCATCTGTCAACTTTCAGTTGCGCGTCTGTTAGTCGCATTTCATTGCAACTACTAATCGTCTTAAAAACATCACGCTACTCTGGCCCTTCAGCGCTTCCGTACTTATCCTACTGATAGTGCATTTAAATAGTATATTGTATGTTAAGAGCTGAAAGTGCATTCTTGCCGCTTGCGCATGAATAGTGCTGGTTGAGGCAAAGCCGAAACCAGCAATCATGCAAAAGCGGCAAGCGCACTTTTAGCTCGAAATATATATACTATTTTTTCGACGACTGAGAATATTATTAATGGAAAATATCATAGTTCATTTTATTGCAAATATTAATTGACAATCAAGTTAACATTACTCGCGTAGTCTATGACATGTGACGCCATTATTTCAACAAATGACGGGCATTGTCAAGGAAACATTCGGACGTGCCTACCTATTTTGTTCACGCCGAAACCCGAAACGCTCGGCAAAGTGATGAAAACGCACGCTGTCAATTTTCTGTTGTCAAATGACAGTAAGAAAAATCTACTTTGGATGTCAGTCGTCGAAAAAAATCATTTCTAAACACGAATTAGTCTTGACAGCAGTTGTCATTTAAGCGTCATCGTGGGTATGTGGCGCCAAACGGCCAAAATTGGCGTTTTCTCAGAAATGAAAACAACAATGGATTTCAAAAAAATTTCCAAGTCGTATAAAGTGACATTTGTCACACAATTCAACAGGCGGTGATAGACACAAACATTCAAAATTCTTAATGTAAAATTTTTACTGTCAGTTGTGACATCAGATTTATTCCAAAATGTAATTTCACAAAACAAGGGTTCAGAATTTATTGCAGAAAGACCATCCACATCGATTAACCTTTTGCGAGTGGTTGGTAGAACTCCATAGAAGAAATCCTTTGTTTATAAGCAATGTGTTATGGAAAGACGAAGCTACATTTACAACGGCATCTTTAACTGTCACAATGAACACGTTTGGGTTCATGACAATCCTCATACAGTTCACAAAAGAAACTACCAGGTATGTTTTTCAGTAAATGTATTGGCAGGAATCCTTGACAACATGGAAACATGCTGTCACAATGGGCTGATTGGTCCTTTTACACTTCCTGAAGGGCTAAATGCAGAAAGTTATTTAGAATTTTTATATGATAACCTTCCGGGCCTACTGGAGGATATTCCTTTTGCACTACGGCGCGATTGTAATGGTTTAACTAGCATTACCATGACAAATGGATCGAAGTGAAAGTCCAAGAGCTTGGCCAGCGAGAAGTCTGGATTTCACACCTTTGGACTTTTTCCTGTGGGGGAAGAAT
This sequence comes from Agriotes lineatus, assembly GCA_940337035.1. Lineage (NCBI taxonomy): Eukaryota > Metazoa > Arthropoda > Insecta > Coleoptera > Elateridae > Agriotes > Agriotes lineatus. The sequence continues at coordinate 112,240,824 of OW679199.1, read as the reverse complement.
TTGGTTTATGTTACTCCTGTTCAAACTCGAGAAGTCCTTACTGATTGAATTCATAAAGGAAGCAGCCACCACCATTAACTCCAGAATGTTGCAATGTGTTCTGCTGTGAAGCTAATGGGGGGGGGGGGCACTTTGAAAATGTTTTACAATAATGTTATGTTTTTTTAACCGAATTATTATTTTTGCTTACTATTTAGGTACTTTTGTAAATAAAAATGTTACTTTTTCTGCATTATTTTTCTGTCTAGATTTAATAATACTTATTAGGGCATTTAAATTTAACACTTTCAAACGGGCTTCTTGTTAAGCACATTAATTAAACAAACCTAACCAAACAGTGTTGTCAAATTTAATTGTCTTTCAATGCTTCGTATATGTACACTAGAGTAGCACAAAACAATACCTCTAGAGACCATAAAAATGAGAGGCAGGCCATTGGCCGTTGCTGACCCAATTGGCTGAGGCCATATATGTATTATACATATACTAGCAGTCCAGTGAGACAAATGTCTCATTTAACGCGCCTTCAAACCTCGATCGGTTGGCAACCAACCAGACCTGGAAGGTGTCAAAGTGGTTGCCTAACCGATCGAGGATTTAAGGCGCAGAGGGTCGCAGCTACGTTTGGCGGCCGAAACAGTTTTTATTTAATACGCGTTCTATTTGAAAAACGGTCTTTTTGTGATTTCTCGAAAACCGGAAGTGTCACGTGACTGAAATTCGGTTCCTGACCTGACATGACCATTCCAAACATATAACTTTAATAACTTTTTTCTCTATCTCTTACGGTTTGGCTGCTGAAACAGCGTCCCGGATAAAACAGCGTCCCAGACAGACACGTCTATTAGATAAAGGATTGGAAACGGCCGAAAACATTACGGCGCCGACATAGTCTCACTTTGAGTATAACGCGTCTCGTGCGCATGAGTGAGAATTCGAATTTTAAACTTGACTGGGAGGTTCACTTCCCCCACCGCGGACGACGCCGACGCGCTTGCGCACAGCTCAACATACAGGGTGTCCAAAAAATGGCGGATTAACTCTACAGTACCTTACTTGGGGATGCCTAATGAACCATGGAAAAATATGAAAAAAATTCCCTGGGCCGTATTTTTCGAAATATTTCTGGTCAAAGGTGGGTAATTAAATCCATTTATTTAAATAACTAGTGTATAATTATAGTGTCAAATATATCTGGGACTTATTAAAATATCTGTTTTTTTTATATTCTTGGGATTTAACTAAATTGTTTTCAATATTTAAGTATTTTAAAAAACTGATTTCCTGTTGAGTTTGTCAATTACTAAATATGGCAAACAGGCTTTGTACAATAATAATATACGAAATCAAGCTTGGCATTGAAATATTTGTTGTATGAATAATATGTTGGTGGCACTGTAAGTTCATGTCAAATTCGATGTTAGCACCTACTAACCTCGAATTTGACATATACTTACAGTGTCACCAACATATTAACAACTTACTAAGGATACATTTTTGATTGAGAAATTGTTGCAGTATCAATGTTGCCAGATTTATTTTTATTAATTTCGAAATATTTCGAAAAATACGGCCCAGGGATTTTTTTTTTCATATTTTTCCAGGGTTCATAAGGCATCCCTCAGTAACGCACCGTAGAGTTAATCCGCCATTTTTTGGACACCCTGTATACATTGAAGAGTTGGTTGTCTATCTCACTTCCTTCGTGACCCCCCAATTCATGGCCGCTAGCAATATAGTAAGTAATTTATATGGTTGAGGCGAACTTTTTCCCCAAAATGGCCGCGTCAGTGCAGTGGTATGCCCTCAAATATGGTGCGAATTTCATATTTAAATGTTACATGTTTCAAAGAAATGCCTCGTAAAAACACAGTTTATCAGTAATTCTGATTTTTTTTATATATTTATAACGTTTATATCGCAATTATGAAACGGAAAAGTGAATTTTGATATACATATTATCAAATGGTCGAAATCTGGCAGACATCCTTTGGTAGATTTACATGATTTTTTACATAAATTGAGACATCACGCTTGCAAAGTTACACAGACAAAATTCGTATTGACTCAACAAATTTTTATACAGGGTGTCTCAAAATTGACGCCCGTGCTTCTGGGATTTGATTCAGGGAGCTAAAAGAACTCGAAAATAAAGAGTGGAAAATTTTCCGCTTGTCTTTTGGTATCGAGTTATCAATTAAAAACGAAAATTTAAGATATAAACTTTAAACTTTATTAAAAACGAATAATATTTGAAAACAAGTTATTTTCCACATCTGTTGTCACAAAATGTGTTAGGTTGCCCCCTACTTCAAGCCAAACATGCGTACGGTTTTTCATTGAAGTACGAACATTCTGTAGCATATCTTCGTCTATTGACGCCACGATACACTTATACCGGTATGCTCGTGCGCATCTCAGAATTGTACGTGACGTCACCTGCGACAGAAATTCCAGCGTTCGCAATAGATTCTAATACATATTCGAGCGCTTTAACAAATTAAATTAGCTTAATTTTATGGCCTTTTCTATATTTTTCATGATGTAATATTTGTTGTAAATCCAAATCCATGTAGTTTTGCCATCATTTATGATATTCAAGGTTTATTTATAAATTGACAACATTTTTCTGTTGAACGAATTGTTCGAGGAATGGTCGCAATTCGCAATTGTCAGATAGGGATAGATACTTTCGCACTCCCGCTTTTTGAATAAAATTATGTCTTAATTAAAGTATTTATTAAATAAAAGATGAGAAAAATACAAACATCGTATATTTATAACATTATTACACTCAGGTGCAAAATAATGGGCCACCAACCTTTTTGTTGCATGCATATTTGTTCGCAAACTGAATAAAACTTTTTTATTTTACTATCAAAAGAGACATCAGAGTACAGGAAAAGACAGCATGTTGTATTTGTCAGTTTTTGAATGAACAATAATGATTTAAATTTTTTAATTTGGCGTTTACGATACCGGAATACAAAAAGTTTTTACGAAATAATTGCACCCTAATATTTATTTTTTATAGTTCGTAAATTTTGACATTTTTTGTTCTAGTTTTCTTCTGCAATTATTAAAACTAATTTTTTTATTGAGGTCCCGCAATCTTATATACGTTCGCGTTCTACTTAGACAAAGAACTACTTCAAATGGAATGTTTCCTTTCAATTTTGAAATAGTTCTGTCAGCCAAATTTCGGAAAATGTTTTTCTCGTTGCAGAAGAAAGTTCCATGCATGGCGTAAAATTCTGATTCAAGCTTAAGTGCGACTTCTAACAATTCTTCGTTAGGATGAATCAGGTGTAGTAATCAAATGTAGTTACAACGCTCGTTACATAATGTACTATTTTCGACTGCCATTTTTTAAAGAAGGCTATTTTTGACACTTTTCATGCGTCAAAGCCATGTTGATATTGTATACTATGCAAAATACATATTACTGCACCCTTCGGTCAAAACTATCTATAAAATTATGTGCGTTTTCAATTTAAAGCAATGAAAGCGGCCTGACCTGATTTTTAGTTCTCAATTTGAAATCGTGTTGACGTTTCTTAATCTCTTTTAGTATAATTATGTGGTAGTCGAACAAAGTATGTATAAAACTCGTATCTGACTTTAGAAACTCCTTGGATAAATAACTATTTAAACACTTGTCTGTCTAACGACATCGACCTCCATACTAACAACCTCTGATTTGTCCTGTTGTTTTTCAGACACAGATTCATCCAATATTGCAGTGGATTCAGCAGAAAGTAATATTTCATGTACTGCACATCGTCGTGTTCTTTTTTCTAATCGAAGAGACCTTTCTTCTTTGTATATAGTTTGACCAGATTTAGGAATATTTAATGTAGACATGGCATCAGCCTTTAAATTTCTGCTGTTTTTTGGGTTGTAATTTAGTAACCGTTGCTTTAAAGGTATTTGGAGACAGCTGGATTCGAAATGATTGGAACAGATACATGCTGAAAAAATTTAAAATTTTTGGTAATACGCATTGAAATAAGAGGTTTGAATAATAATTGTAGTTCACGTTCCATTTTTCAAATTTATTTCATCTTGACGACGGCATGGAACAATCCATTGCTTTGCTAAATCAGCGTTTTTCGGAAACCTGAAGTATTTAATTTCAGTTCTCTTTGTCTTTTGAGTATAATTCTTGCAAGTAGCAACGGCACAACTAGGCATTATGGCTAAATGTAACGTAAAACAATTACAAAATCACTTTAAAACTGTGCGCGACCACGTTACTACTGCAGAACTAACGCATCCAGCCTGATTTCCCGCGTGTTCTATGTCGTACGTGACGTCATGCGCGCGAATGAACGAATTTTAGTCACAAAGTCAGCATACCGGTATAAGTGTATCGTGATTGACGCCACAGCAGCGTGAATACGAGCTACGACATCTTCAGGATTCACAACAGGTAAGCACACAAAACCGAAGGAAATACTTATCAATACTACAGAACGATTAATAAATTTTTAATATCGCCATAGCCACCTTATTGAATTATGTTACACAAAAAATTGGAGCGACTGGGCGATAGAAGCTATTATCTTCAGTCAGTTTTGACACAGACTGACTCAAAACCAGGGGCGCAGGAACAGGGGGGGCAGGGGGGCGCTCGCCCCCTCATAGAATATATCGGGGGGTCAAATTGTGTAATTAGCCCCCCTAATATAGTCTATGAGGTTTTAAAAAATGTGTATATAGGGTTTTCAAATTAATCTATACCAGATGCTAAAATTCGTTCTTCTATTGTAGGTGAAGCAGAAATAAAACACGTAGAATTTGTTAAACACGTCCTCAGTTATAGGTCGACATTGGAGAATTTGATATAGTCATTTTTTCTTTCATATGAAAATGCAAATGCCGAAATTCTAGGTTGCATTGTGTTGTTACATAAACTTGTGGTTATTATATTGGCGGTGAGGTTAGGTTTCATGTCGACAGGTTGACATTTCATTATTTTAAATTGTATAGGGCATTCAGTAAACACAAGTTGACATTTGCATATAATTTTTGTGCTAAGGATTCTTTATTTTGTTTTGCAAAGGTTTCCACACCTGTTTACAGACAGATTTGATTTTAAAAATGACAATTCATATTTCTCATTGTCACTGTTAAAGTAGATATTTTTCTAGAAATTCTCACCTAAAGTTATTTAAAATGTAATAAAAATACATATTAATAAACGTTACGTCGATAGTATTCAACACAGTATCTGTGTAATATCCTTAAAAGTAGTTATTCATAACATCTATGACAGATGGGAAGTAAATGTCACCCCTTAACCTATTTGTTTTACTAACTTTTTGGAAGTACACTCGTAGACAAAGATAAATTTTTGGAAGTACACCATGCAATTTTGAAAATCAAAGGCCACTTTGTGTTCTTATGTTTATTGAACAGACTATAGCTCGGGCTATTATAAACTTGAAATGTGATTTTAAAATTTGGTTTTAACTAATTAGGTAGGTATTGCACCAAGGATAATTTCAATTTATCATAGCCAAAACTATAATTTAAAATAATTACGGTGTCAACCAATCAACATAAAACGGGGGCGGTAGCTATCAATATACCCTTAGGGTGTCGGATAATTATTATTATTAATTTTTATCAAACAATTATAAAATTTTCCAGGAAAACAGAAAAAATAAGAGTAAGGTACTATTTCCGGTTACCCGATTTTAACCAAAAATTACTGGGATCTAAAAATTTATATTAAAAACAGATAAACATTTCGAGGCCGATCAATTAAACCATCTGGCCTGTAGAGAGGACACATACAAACAGGGCCCCCGCAAGAGTTATCGTCGCCCGCGTGCTGGAAATATTTTGGCGCCCTTTGAATATACAAGGTGTTATGGAAATGAGTGCAAATATTTTAATCCGTAATAGAACTCGCTAAACTGGACAACTTCTCCATTTATCACTTTTTCGAAAACGGCCTGAACACTGAGTTAAAATTCAAAACAGTTTTACTCTAAAAATGCATACCCGTCTATGGAATACTATTTTAATTTAAACGAACAGCAAACAAAAACATTTCTTTGATATGCAAACCAACAAAAACTGCATAGTTACTGATAAAACTTTTAGTTCACATATGGTCAGCAACGTACCTTATAAATTGAGGTAGGTAAGTTATTGACCGCATGTTTTTTGTGCAAGAACTTTGCAGTTTTATAACACACCTTGTGTCATTCACCTTTAACGTAGATTTGCTTACCAAGCGGCTCGCCAAATTTAGGGGAGATAAATGATTGAAAAAATATGCGATTAAATGAAAAACGATAAATAAAAAAGTTGTTCAATTTGGTGAGCTCAATCATTGGTTAAAATATTTGCACTCATTTCCATAACACCCTGTATGTAGTACCTATATAAATAATATTCTGAAGCATAAAAACTTTAAGCTGTTACATATGTTTTTTTTTTATTTCCTGGTTTGCTGTAATATTCTTGTAGTTGTTTAAACATTTGAGGGAAATGCGAAAAGACATTTTATTCTAATTTTGTAATGAAACAACACAGATTTTAAAACCTAAAATTTTATTATTCTTTAAATTTGTTACAAAGGAAAAACCAACCAAACAATAAACAAATAAAACACTCAATCGTCCAAAAATTAAATAGGTTTTTTTCTGGAGTTGGCTGCTGCAAATTCTTTAATAATATTGCCAAAATGAATTTTATGGAGGATCTCTTGCTCTATAGGTAAGATTGCCAAACCAGATAATCTTTCTTGTAACATGGTGACCTCAAATACTTTTTTTTAATTTTAAGAAGGATCTCTCACCAGAAGCTACACACACAGGTAAAATAAGCAGGATTCTTAATGTAATGGTAATATTTGGTAGCGATGAAGTTAGATTGTTTTCAAATATAAATTGTAGAAGTCGAGGGGATTTGATGGTTCAGGCAATGAAAACAACCTTAGGGCTTTTATCTCGTTAAATAAATCATTTTCTTGTATGTCAGCCTTCTTCTTTTTCTGATTAGTTAGCTTTTGTTGTAGAGCACGACAGCTTTTTAAAAGATCCTCTTCATTTAGTTTAATAATCAGGCCTATTCCCTAACTTCAAATCGAATAGAAGTGACTCAAATCGAATAGAGGTAGGGCGATCGAATAGAAATGGTTTGCAATTCGTATTCCGTAACTCCGCTGGGCTTCGATCGTAGAAATAACCCAAGCCGCGTCGGTAGAAATCGAAAACGATGTATACGAGCTCGTCGAAGTTACTGGAAACGCATCGGAATTGCTGTGCACCTGCGCAGTTCTGCTGTAGTGCCAGTTGTCAGTACGGCTTTCGCGCTTTTTATGAGAGCAGTTGTTTTTGTTTTTCGGTTGAACGTTGATTGATTTAAGTTTCTGAAATATATAATGGCAGTGAACCAGGTAAATGCAGGAATTTTTCTTGGAGAAGAAATTGAACGGAGAATTCAATTGTAAGTGTATACCACATGTAGTTAACCTATAAAATGTTTTTATTTTGTGAACCTGTATGAGCTTTGTTTTAATTAATTTGATTTTGCAGGCAGTTGTTTCAGTTGGAACGACGTTCCATAAGAGATAGGAGTAATCCGTTTGAAATTCCAGAAGGATTATTTATTAAATTATATCGATTACCAATGCATTTAGCTATTAATCTAATTGAAGAGATTAGCTTGTTTTTGGTAGAACCACAAAGAACTACTGCTGTTCCAGATTAGATTAAGGTCATTATAAAGTAGCAAAACATTCTGACAGAAAATCGGTAAAATTTATTCAGGCTAGTTTACATGCACGCGGGATGTTCGGCGTGATTATTTCCTGAATAAATAGATAAAATTCATAGTGATTACGCATTACTATGGATATGAAGAAATAATCACTGTAATTTCTACCACCAACTGGAACTATTCATCCTCGTAACACTGCAAATAAATTGAAATAGCCGTTAGATTAGACCGTTGCTTGATCAGCTGTTTTTCAAACTGTACCTTTTCGTTCTGTGGCGCCTGTCGGACTCTGCGTTAAAGCTTATTATTGCTTGCTAATGCAGCGTTGCCAGATCTATGTAAACAGCCACCGATAGAAATCGTCTGAGCGCCAGTAACAGCCTTCTATTACGGTTAGGGAATACCACTAATCGTAAACTGTAGACGCAGTAGAAGTCGGTAATTTCGATTCGTAAACATTCCGATCCGATTTGACCACTTCTATTCGATTCAAGGAAAGTTAGGGAATAGGCCTGAATGTTATGTTTTTTTAACCGAATTATTATTTTTGCTTACTATTTAGGTACTTTTGTAAATAAAAATGTTACTTTTTCTGCATTATTTTTCTGTCTAGATATCACTAAAAAAAACCAAAAACGTTATCATAATCAGATATCATTTCAAATCTACTATTTAAAGAACTTTGTGTTTGATCAATTATTTTAAAAAAATTAATTTATTTTAAACGCGGTTTTTGAATCTTGAGGTGTCTCATTCCTCTGTTCATAATCGAACAATTTTGGTTTATACTTTTGTCTAACAGTATTTAACGGAGGAAAACCTTGCTCTATCTCAAGAGCGGCTGCTAGTTTTCCAGCTTGAGCAAGTTATTCCTCGAAAACATTATCATCTCTATAATTTTTATTCAGGGTATTGCATATTGCACACAGAATTAACTAACCTATCGATTTTATTATATTTAATAATTAAAGCTAAAGGAATAGCTATTTGATTTCAAAAATATAATGTTTTCTGCCACAATAGGAATAGGTCATTATATCAACGAACATAAACTTCAATAAGATTATTGCTATATTATGAATTGAGATAAAACAATTGATTTCTTTAGTGCCTTAGTGCTTTGTTCATTGGAATCGTTTGAAATTGTTGAAAAATTAAAAATTCAAATTGAATACAAATCTCCGGTTTGGCGCCCCTTTAGAGTGGTGCCCGCGTGCGATGCACGCGTTGCACGCGCGGTTTCGGGGGCCCTGCATACAAACTAATAAACTGTCAGGCTTACGAACTGACAGACATACATCACTTCGAAAACCACTTTTTCTGAACGAGAGGGCACGATTTCTTGATTTGAATAATAGCTATTTAAGTAACAAGGAATGTAAGGACCTATTAACATTTGAGGTAGGCAAGTACAAGCCAAGACGAAGTCGCGGCTTGTTGCCTGCCGAAAATGTTAATAGACGATACATACCGAGTTATCTTATTATGTTTTTCCCGCTGCTTATCGAACGTTTCCTAGAATTTTGAAAAAATCGTTTAGTTTGTCACCTGTCAGCAGGATTAGTTTTCGTGAGTCGTGTTACCTGTGAGTGTCACATGTCACCTAAACACTTGCAATTTATAAACAAAACGTCTAAATCTGCTTTTTGCGTTGCTAATTTTATTATTCTAGGAACTTAACAATAATATTAAGTTCCGTTGTCAAGAAAAAGCAGCAAACAAATATAATCACCGACTTACACGTTTTGTTACTAAGGCTGTATCACTGACTTACATGATCAGCAGCGGGAAAAATAAAATTTATTTTGTTAACAACTATTGGACATTGACAGTCGGCCATTTTACTTTACTCTATGGAGTTATAATAAAGTGTTTATGAAACAGTCGAACATAACGCTTAGTTATGTTAAAACCCTCAGAAAAACATTTTGCCCCCCTATAAATACAGTAGTTCCTGCGCCGCTGCTCAAAACCTAACCAGCTAACCTCGAGTGTGACATAGCCCTACAGTGTCACCAACAATACACGTAAGTACTGCCAAACGTAAAACGAATCGCTGTTGATATGCAGAAAAGTGTTGCTAATGAGAAAAATACCACATTTCTTAACGATTTTGAATGTAGAATTGTAGTACATTGCCAAATGAAATGCGATAAAATATTGTATTTGACACCCATATAATGGCTGTATTACACTTGGATGATTACAACACTCGCCTCCGGCTTGTGTGTAAACTTCATTCTCGTGTAATATAGCCTACATTATATACTTTTTAAATAAAATACTTTTAATAGGCATCAAATTTGTTTTTAAAATTATTAACATACTAACAACACGCTGAGGTAGACAATCCGTTTTTCCGCAATTCCATTAGAGAAAATATTTTTTGTCATTGATTTTAAAGCTGTCTTTACTCAAACGCATTCATAGGTACTAAGGTGGTCTTTATTTATATAGATTTTTTTAAATTCTGACGATCTCACCATTTAACATTTTTCCAAATAGAGAAATAAAAGCCCTGTAAAATTTAAAACCAATTGGATAAACGTAAGACGTGCCTCGATGATCTTATCTTGAAGACCTAGAGGAAAATAAAAAAATTATGTATTATTACATGTTCATAAACATACAGCAAAGATACGGAATGCATTGGTATTTTTTTTTTATAATAGTTTAATCAGCTGAACATTGATTGGCTATACATGATTTGGTTGTGAGTCTTAATTATTAACTTATACTAACATAGGGAGGGTTAGATTCCTCATATATTACATTGTACATTTATTCGATTTACTACATATAATTTTGCTTGTTAATGAAAATTATGTATTTATTGTAATAAGTCCTGTGGGAGTCTTCTTTTTAGTTTTTAATGTTTACCTTTTTGACCAAGGTCATACGTCACTTCACTGTTGCATTCACTTATATTATGAAAGAATTTGTTGCACTGTTTATTTATGTGATCGAGTAATGGCGGTAAATTTAGTTCCTTGTGAATTTGGTCATTCCGCACAAGCCACGGCGCATTCACTGAAATTCGAGCGACTTTGTTTTGTAGAACTTGTAATTTTTGTGGCGTGTGTTAGATGCATTTCTCCATACAGGGCACGAGTAATGTAACCACTCAATCAATTAACTATCAAAATAAATGCTTGCTGCAGCGAATTCTATATTTAGAATTCTCTGAACTAACAAGAAGTGTTAGAGTTGTGAAACATTGTGCAATATTGTGAAATTATGTGACGCCACTCAATCACCCCACCCGAAGATGGCAGAGGTTATAAATAGCCGTGCTTGTGTAATTTTAAGTTAGTTTATAGATTTGTGTCTTACAGAACGTTGCTAGTTTTAGATGTGCTTCTTACAGAACGTTACTCTGTACAAATTTGTAACTCCTACATTTAATTAAAAACTTGTGTAGTAAAATAAATAAAGTTTTTTTTCGTTAAGGCCACGATTGGCAACTTAACTGGCGCAGTCGGTAGGATACTTGGCAAAAGGGCACTGTGAAATTTAGAAAAAAAATATTTTTTTTTCATTTTACGCTCTTTTGTGTATTTTAATACTTAACCAGTTTTCCGAAATCAACCAACACCGGTACGAAGCAACGCAACTTGGAGGACAAACATCGCCAAAAAGCAGCACCGCCAACTACTGGACCAGTCTATTGGAGACACATCAGTCTATTGCAGACACCTGCTCCATCGAGGAGTTTTCTGATCATCGAGATCACCTGTACGACCAATCCAGAGGACGTTTACACCTGTAATTAACCACGGATATTCTGTACGACCACTCCAAAGGAAGTCTACACGTTCCAACTACAAATATGAAGTAAGCAACCTTTTACGTTTTAAAGTGTGTGTGTTTGTTTTTAAACAACTTATAAACCCAATAACATAGTTTTAAATATTTATCTAGCCTACTTAGTACGTAACAGAACGCAGTAACCTTGATCCATCATCGCACAGATTAAGCACTGATTTGTGTTACATTTTCCCTAGAATAAACTGTTTACTAACATAAAAATCAATCGTTAAAAATAATAGTGAATTTTTATGCTTAGACCACCACGTTTAATTTTCAACCAAATACAAGCAAATCGAAACATGGCAGATTTATTCCCACCAGGTTTTTCTGTACGAATGGTTTCTGAAATTCCAAGTTACGACGGTAACCCACTAACTTTATCAGAATTTATTAGATCTGTTGAGCTAATTTTATCCCAATTTTTAATACCAGCTCAGCCAGAAGCTTATATTAATAAATGTTTACTGTCATCCGTTAGAAATAAATTAAGAGACAAAGCTTTAGAAGTCATTACCGGCTATGAATTCAATAACTGGAATGAATTAAAATTAACACTAATCAATAACTTTGGAGATCAGCGATCAGAATTAAATTTAACCATAAACCTTGCAAAAATGAAGCAAAATCAAAGAGTCCCCTATTGACTTTTATAACAGAGTTAGAACACACTTAGCAACTTTTAATTCAAAAATTTTCCTTGGGCCTGAAGCCAGACCTATAAAAGATTATAAATTATTAAATTCAAAAAATCTAGCCCTTAGATCCTTTTTGAGCGGTTTAAATAAACCATTTGGCACTTTGTTACGAGCCAGAAATCCTAATAGCCTAAAAGCTGCTATCGCAATCGTTCGAGATGAACTAGATAAACGCTATTCTCAAACTGCATATCGTAATTATTCACAAACTGAAAGTAATAAACCAGTAATGAATCGTCAGAATTTTCAAAACAACCCATGGATTAAATATAATGAACAAATGAAACACAATAATTTTAGACCTAATCAAAATTTTCAACGACAATCAATTCCACAGTTTCCTAATACATTGCGAAGCCCTCAGAATCCCACGTTACAACGTAATTTTTCTCAAACCCCAGGTTGGTATCGACAACCTTTTGAAAGAAATGTTTTCGCTCCGAAACAAAATTTTGTCCCTAATAATCCTGTTGAAAAAATGAAAACGTCAACCATACACGCCGCTATTCCAAAACGACCATTAAACAGTAACATGCAAAATTTAAATTCAAACAAAAGACCAAATTTTCGTTCTAATCATTTACAAGTGGCCCAGCCGAGTAATTTCGATTTCGAGGAATTCCACGAGGACATCGACACAGAACGTAATGACCCACTTGACCCACTTCTTGAAGCCGACGCACTTGAACCAAACATAAACAACGAATCTCAGAATGTTTATTCAGAGTACTTAGCAGAACACGACACTGACCCAGATTCTGTAAATTTTTAAATACAGCCTTGGATAAAATTGAAACGTTTTTTGTAACAACAATCAAATCTAATCTACCGTATATTTTAATACCAGGAACACAAGATAAAATATTAATTGATACAGGTAGTAATAAAACGCTAATATCACCTTTATTTGTAGAAAAACATTTTTCAAATTTAATATATAATTATAATTTTCAAATAACCACACCCCATGGTACTACGACACATAATCAAGTAGCCGATATTCCGATAAACTCATTATTTTTAGAACCCGGAAGTCATATGTGCTATATGTTTAATTTTAGCCCCGATTATGTTGGATTAATAGGATCTGATTTATTAGCAAATATAAATGCAAACATTGATTTTAAATGGATGCATATTCAAACCGAGCAAAATATTATCCCATTTTACTACAACCAATCCAAACTTAAACAAGAAGTTCAAAAAAGAAACGAATGTAATTTTTCTAAAATAAATCAACACTCGCACCCTCTTAAACGAATATATCTACCCCCTAGATCAGAAAAACAAATTATTTTACCAACTGTAAATAGTAGTGGTACATATTTGTGTGACAAAATAATATTTGACAAAGACTGTAGAACACCTAGAGCTATAGTTAAAGTCCATAATAATTATTTTTATACAACAGCAATTAATACATCCAATCAGACAAAATAATTTTATATTTACAACCCACTGTTATTAGATGACTATAAACACTCAAATTTAATAGAAATAAATAACATCAATACTCAGAATCAAAATTTTAATTTAAAATCTCGAAATCAACTTCAAAATGAAAACTTAAAAAACATTAATACAACACATTTAAATGCTGAAGAAGCTCATGCATTAACGACTCTATGTTACGAATTCAAAGATATTTTTCATCACCCAGAACTACAATTGACTTACACAAACTTGACAAGACATTTTATACGTACAAAAAATGACATTCCAATCTTTACAAAAAATTATCGCTACCCTCATGTTCATCGCGAAGAAGTAAAAAACCAGATAAACAAAATGCTTGCTGACGGAATTATTGAACATTCAGAGTCACCGTATAACGCACCTATATGGATCGCTCCAAAAAAATTAGATAGTTCAGGCAAACAAAAATTGAGGATAGTTATTGACTATAGGAAATTGAACGAAAATACCATAGAAGACAAATACCCGTTACCTCTCATAGAACAAGTACTTGACAATTTAGGTAAATCTGAATATTTTACTACCCTTGATTTAGCCTCAGGTTTTCATCAAATTAAAGTAAACAAAGCTGATAGAGAAAAGACAGCTTTTTCTACTGAAGAGGGCCATTTTGAGTTTAAACGAATGCCGTTTGGGCTCAAAAACTCATCCAGCAGCTTTCAACGACTTATAAATCAGGCATTGATTGGCCTAACACCCACACAATGCATGGTTTACCTTGATGACATAATTATTTATTCAGTATCCCTACAAGAACACATGATTAAACTACGACATGTTTTTGAAAAATGTCGCACTGCTAACTTAAAAATACAATTAGACAAATCCGAATTCTTAAAAAAATCCATTGCCTATTTGGGACACATCCTTACTAAAGACGGTTTAAAACCAAACCCAGATAAAATCAGTGCTATTATGAAATTTCCCTTACCAAAAACTAGAACTGATATAAAATCGTTTCTAGGACTTTTAGGTTATTATCGAAAATTTATAAAAGATTATGCTAAAATAACAAAATTCCTGACTTTATGTTTAAAGAAAGATTCAAAAATTATACACGATCAAAATTTCATTGAACAATTTGAGAAACTAAAAATCTTGCTAACTAATGATCCAATATTAGCTTATCCTGACTTTACAAAACCATTTGAGCTAACTACAGATGCTAGCAAATTTGCTATTGGAGCAGTATTATCACAAAATAACAGACCTATCATCTATGCATCAAGAACCCTTAACCAAGCCGAAATTAACTACCCCACAATAGAACGAGAATTATTAGCCATTGTTTGGGCCTGCAAACATTTCCGCCCCTATTTATATGGCGTACATTTTACAATATTTACAGACCATAGACCTTTAATATGGCTTCGCAACATCAAAGAGCCTAATTCTAAATTAACCCGTTGGAGTATAAAATTAGAAGAATATAATTTTACCATTAAATACCTACCAGGAAAAACCAATAAGGTAGCTGATGCCTTAAGTCGAATTAATATAAATCCCCTATCAATTGAACAATTAGACACACCAGAACCCAATTTTGATGATAATGCAAGTATAATGGCACAAAGACCATATACACCTGACTTGACTGACTTTACTATACCTACTTTTGTACTACCTACACAAGAAATTGAACCAATAGATAATCAAAATATTGACAGTGATGTAAATACTGTACATTCACAACATTCATCATCCCCAGTAATAGATATATCTGAACTACCCCTGCAATATCATAAGAATCAGTTAGAATTTATTAACGCTGTAATTCCAAAACCATTTAGAATCACTAGATTCGATGGCTACACACATATAAGTATTTTTGTGAATAACAATAACTTCCACGAAAAGTTTGTACAATTACTATTAGAATATTGTACACCAAACTCCCATTATTACTGTATATTTCAAGACGAAAATATTTTTGATAAATTTTCCAAATTTATTACTGAAAACAGTAATGAAAATTCTCCTCACTTCCATCGATGCACTAAGCAAGTAACTTATGTTACTAATCCTGATCACCGTGAACAACACATTTCGGACTATCATTTAGGTAAAACTAATCACAGAGGAATTAAAGAAACTAGCGAACACCTTAAACGTACTTATTATTGGAAAGGAATTGACAATGATATTAAGCGATACATCAATAATTGTGACACATGTAAACGAGAAAAATATCATAGACACCCAAATACATTGCCTTTTAGTTTAACGCCTACTTATGAGAAACCTTTCTCTTGTATCAGCATAGATATTTTCCAAATCAATCAAACTAAATATTTAACCGTAATTGACAATTTCAGTAAATTCACACAAGCATATTTATTAGAATCCCAAAACAAAATAGACATAACAAAAGCATTGTTAAAATTCTTCTCACATTATGCCGTACCTCAGAAAATCATCGCTGATAACGAATTCGATAACGCTATAATAAAAGAATTTTTAAAATTACATAAAATACAATTACATCTAACTACACCCTTGCATCATGAATCAAATGCACTCATTGAACGAGTACACTCGACAATTTTAGAACACTATAGATTATTAGAGCATACCCCTGAAAAAGAAAAAATGCCTTATTGCATATTAGCCTATAATAACTCAATACATTCCAATTTAAAATTTACTCCTTCTGAAATTTTATTTGCACATACAGACAGTCATAACCCATTTGAATTATGCAATGATAACTATTTTGAAACTTACATTAATGACCATAAAAATAAAATGTCGCATTTTTACTCAGAAATCCAGTCTAAACAAACTCAAGCCAAAGAACAAAGAAATAAAAAAATGGATAAAAATAAAGAACTTGTAGCTTTTAAAGTTAATCAGAAAGATTTCCTTAAAAATGACAGAAGAAATAAAAGAAGTATGAAATTTAAAGGACCCTTCAAAATCATAAGAATTCTAGACAATAATACATATCTTGTTGAAGATCTAACTACCAAAAAAACATTTAAAAGACATGCAAATGAAATACGCCAAACTGACGAAATATACCTGTTACAGGTACTACATCTGGTGCTTAAGCCTGCCAATGTAACGAACTTGCAGTACATTTCTGTAACCACGATTATAATACTAAGTATGATTGTAATAATAAGTTTGTTAGTATATACCTATTGTAAACGCCAAGCCTTACAAGATAAATTCATGGCATATATAAAATCAAAAGTATTTAAAGAAGATATTCCTAAACCTTTTGAGTTCCTAGAAATCAAAACGTGAAATTCAAATGCTTTGAATTGTCTTAAGAAGGGAGGAGTAATGTAACCACTCAATCAATTAACTATCAAAATAAATGCTTGCTGCCGCGAATTCTATATTTAGAATTCTCTGAACTAACAAGAAGTGTTAGAGTTGTGAAACATTGTGCAATATTGTGAAATTATGTGACGCCACTCAATCACCCCACCCGAAGATGGCAGAGGCTATAAATAGCCGTGCTTGTGTAATTTTAAGTTAGTTTATAGATTTGTATCTTACAGAACGTTGCTAGTTTTAGATGTGCAACTCCTACATTTAATTAAAAACTTGTGTAGTAAAATAAATAAAGTTTTTTTTTCGTTAAGGCCACGATTGGCAACTTAACTCACGCATATGTTAAGATAGGTCTTCGTATTGTTTTATATATGAGCATAATGCACTCAACACGCAAATGAGTTTTTCGATTTATCAGCTGGTATAGTATACTCAGCCTGGCATAGCACTCACTTAGTTTTTTGTTTACATGGATGCCCCATCCTAGTCTGGTGTCTAGGTAGACGCCCAAATATTTAATTGCTGAATCCTTGTTGTTCCACTCAATCTTATTTTGGTTTAATTTTATGATTGGTAAGTTCTTTATTTGTTTTAGGGTAAATATTTTTGTCTGTGTCTTTGTTACTTTGATTTTAATTTTCCAGTTGTCATACCAGTTGTACATTTCATTTAGGGCACTTTGTAGATGGTTCACTGCTACTTGGAGGTTTTCACTTTGTGTTAAGACAGCAGTGTCATCCGCGAACATAGCCAAGGTAGTATTGTCAGTTGTTTGCAAGTCGTGCATGTAAATATTAAACAAGAGTGGTCCCAATATACTACCTTGAGGTACTCCCGCCAATATTGGTCTTTTATTTGATATGATAGTATTCACTCCCACCGAAAAAGTTCTGTCTGTTAATCAGGTAGTCTGGGAATCCCAGTCTTATTATTTTGTATCTTAGTCCTAGATGCCAGACTTTGTCAAAGGCATTTTGTAGGTCGATAAATGCCGCTACAGTATATTTCTTATTCTCAAAGCCTGTCTCTATTAATTCGGTAATTCTCATTAACTGGTGTGTTGTCGAGTGCTTTTTTTTAAATCCCATTTGATGATGATGTATGATAGTACGTTCATTCACTATCTTTTGGATCCTCTCGTGTATAACGTTTTCTAATAGTTTAGAGAGTGTTGAAAGTAAACTTATGAGCCTGTAACTTTCCGGGCTGTGTTTTTCTTTACCACTTTTATGGAATGGTAGTATGTGAGAGTGTTTCCATTCGCTAGGAAAGCATCCTATTCGAAGGCAGGCGTTAAATATATTTGTTAGGATGGCCAATGACTTTTTGGTAAGCTGTTTTAATATACTATTTGTAATTTGATCTGAATCTGCAGATTTTTTGTTGGGTAGTTTTGAAATAAATTTCTGAATTTCTGCTGGTGAAGTTGGTTCCATCTCTATGGGGTGCTGACTATTGAAGCTATTGTTTATTTCAATTACTTGCTGTTGCTGATTTTGTACGGTGTTTGCGTCATTGGGTGTAAATACTTTTTCGAAGTGCGACGCTAGAAGATTGGCTTTGTTTTCGTCAGTTGAATATGTGAAACAATTTTTTGGCTTTGCCAAATTGTTTCGCAAGTTTTACAATTATTTCAGGCTTCACCTATATATTTTTATTCAAATTATAATTCCTTTACATTTCGAATTGTTAACATTTTCCAAAGCCGCTTATTTGTACCTGGATTTGAGTTCATATCATTGCACGATGCCCTCTTCTGACCTGCGCTATCTTATCAGAAGGCCGTGGTATGCGAGCTTTCCTCTTGTGGAACGCATCGTCGCACTGGCACTTGCAATTGTCACCTTTGTTAAGTCACATCATGTGTGCGCAACTTTATAATTACGTTAGTGAGCTGGTTACTCATATCAGGTATGTGTTCGCACGGCTTGTTGATATCAACGGTAGTAATTGTATTTTCTCTCGTTAGCTCTTTTCTTGGAAATTCTAATTAACATTCGAACAAAAACGTTGTGGACCTGCTGCTTAATATTGGGAACGCTCCGAAATATCTTCTCGACCCCTATGATAACACTAGACGCTGAACGTAGGATGTCGTTTAGCCCGCTTTAAGCTGTTTTGATCCCTGCCTGCCACAGTTTTTTTCTACCGATAAGGTTAGTTTCCAAGATTATTAATTACACCGACCGTCAACGAGTTTTGGGTTCGGGCAAATTACTTCGGCAGCCTGCAACGATTTGCGAATTTTTAATAACCATTATTACTTGAAATTATTATCGCCTGTTCATGGCAATGTTTAAATGCACTTTGTTATCTACAATGTAATTCCAAGGGCTTGATTTGTTTGCAGCCTTTGAACTTTAAATTGTTATCACGTGCTCAAAGCATTAATTAAATGTACTGTATCATTAACAGTGTAATTCAAATGCATTATTTGTTTGCAATTGGTAACTTTTAATCCATATTCACATGATCATTTTTACGTCTATTAATTACATGCTTTTGTAAAAAAGTGCTTTCACGCTACCTTGTGTCAACACCGAGATAACGGCTAAAACACATGATTGGAATAAGCTTAATCCTTCATTAAATTGTGATCACATGTAAATTAAGGACCCTAAAAGAGGTTCAATTTTTATTATATGCGTGCTGCATTTTTCATGCATATTGGAAACGTTATATTTAAATATATTGAAATTATGACAATAATAATTTATCAATGATCTTACATGACAGCCATTTATTATTTATTAAATAAACTTTAGCTGGTTGTAATTATTTTGTTATTTACTCGAGATCTTTACGGTCTCTGGCGCCCTGTATTCCTTTATTAAAAGAGCCTGTAGAAGCACAGCTGATGAGTTGAATCTGCGATCCAAGGCCACCGAAATTAAGCTAGCCGGCCATCGCGGTAAGTACAAAAAAAAACCTTTCAGAGCTTCCGCGGTGTATAACGGAATAGGGGGGTTGATCTGCGATTGTACTACCATTATTATTAGTAACCAATCGCAGGGTGGCTTCTCTATTTTTGTTACACTGACGCCAACGTGTGGGGCTCGATTTTTGGTAGTTACATCAGCTGTGCTTTCCTGGATAACTTCGATTATCAATATTTAATTTTGTACTAATTTTTTCTTATCACTTTTGTTTAGATTTTTTCTCATATGCAATTTTGTAATTTCCACATCCTTTTGAGCGCACATAGTTATATTTGTCTTTGTTTTCCTTTCCTTTCTTTACTTATCCTTTCTACGGTTGATTGTTGACTTTTCTTCCCTCACCTTTCTTGACGAATGATTGGTTTAGCAGTATGTTTATAGGTAGTGTGATGGACTTTGTTGAAAGGGTATGCTTTGGTGAGTGAGGTTTCTGAATGGTTTCTTTGATTGGTTGCGTGTGTGCTTTGGTATGTAGTATGTCTGTTTTTTTCCTTATCTTTCCTTTGGTTGTTTATTGGTGGGTCGAGGGCCTGCGTGAATTACTTGTGCGGTTTGGTGTTGTTTACTCCATTTTTGAGAATTTTTAAGTAATTGCCTTGCCGTACTTGTATTTACTCAGGGTCTCGACGGGTTGTTTCCGGGTCGTTCTTTCTCTGGCTTTCCTTTTTTGAATGCGTTTATGCATTTCCTTTTTTGAATGCGTTTATGCATTTCCTTTTTTGAATGTGTTTATGCATTTCCTTTTTGAATGCGTTTATGCATTTCCTTTTGGATGCGATTTTGAATGCGGGGTTTTTGTTGGCTGCGTCCGATGTGAGGCAGTCCTTCCTGTGTCCGATGGGGTGCAGGTTTGTCTTCTGTCAGACGTGACAGAGGATTTGAGCCAGTTTCGGATGCGCAATTGCATCTTGTTGCTCGTTTTATTTTTGCAATTTTTTTGCGTCTTTTTTACGCATCTATTTTGGGTGCGGATTTTTTTCCTTTGCGATTGAAGGCGGTTTGCTTTCTTGTGTTTCCTCGTCTTTAAGCGTGTCCATGTCTCCGTAAACCCGGGTCAAGGCATGGAATAGTAGACCTAGCCAGTCGAAGCTTGGATGAGTGGGTGTGGCAGCATGAGTTTTTCCAAACTCTGGTTTTTTGGTTCTTTTCCTCTCTTTCCTTTTCTCTTTTCCTTCTGTCCTGTGTTTTTCTTCTGTTTTTAAAAGTCGCTGTAGGGTATGTTCCCTATGGATCTTGCATTCTAGTGCTTTTCACTTTCCTTTTTACTTGCCATTACTTCCGTCTCATTTGAGGATTTTTTTTCAAAAGCGCTTCGCTTATTTGAATTTGGATTATGGTATTATAGGATATTGTGACCCTGGAAACACCTACAGTGTCCCTTTTAGAAACTTGTTTTCTTAGTGTTTTTTTGTTTCTTGCCATGGTGGTTGGTAGGGCAAGCAGGGTAGGTCACCATTGGGAACTTTTCCATCGAAATATTTTTTTCCTTCCCTTATCGCTTCACGAGACGAGTTTACACTTGTTTGGGGTTTTTTAATTTCATTGTTTTCTGGGTTGGTTTTTTCGGCCTTGTGGAGATTTCTGGGGGTTGGGGCGAGCGATTGTGTTGCCATCTGACTCAGTGAGGGAGTCACATTCAGTCCGTCACCGGCGCGCCTTTTCCATCTTGCTGCGACGACTGGCTGAATGCCCGAGCGGGGTTTGGTGGTTGTGCGGTCGTTGCCTCCGGCTTCTGGGGTCTCTACCTAAATTCGGGGGGTAGGGATTTTAATATTTTGTTCTGGGTTTTCACCCAAATATTTTTTTGTCGCAGTACTTAACTGTGTTTCATTTTTTAGTGTAATTTTTCACTCTCATATTTTTTCCTTGGGTTGCCTTGGATTTAGAGTGAGTGTTGATGATGCGGTGCGAGTTCTTCGGATTTTTGTGAGTTCTTCGGACGTTGGTAGTAGAGTGGACTGTGTCCTATGGGATGCAGTCGGTTTTTGCTGTTTTGTGCAGTTTTCGTAGGCTTCTGTCCGTTTTAGACAGAACGTCTATTTTTTGGTGGTATCCTATGTGGTGCCCCAGTTATTTTTAATCCGATTTATAAGGGTTAGTTCCCTTGGCTTACTTTCTCGAAAGAGGATTTTTTTTCCATAGCGTTTCGCTATGTGTGTTGGCATCATCGATCTCATTCTCAAATTATTTGGTTTCCTACAATTCTTTTTAATGTTTCCTTACGTTAAACCTTTTTATTTCTCTTGGCCGTGGGGAGTGAAACAATTTTTTGGCTTTGCCAAATTGTTTCGCAAGTTTTACAATTATTTCAGGCTTTACCTATATATTTTTATTCAAATTATAATTCCTTTACATTTCGAATTGTTAACATTTTCCAAAGCCGCTTATTTGTACCTGGATTTGAGTTCATATCATTGCACGATGCCCTCTTCTGACCTGCGCTATCTTATCAGAAGGCCGTGGTATGCGAGCTTTCCTCTTGTGGAACGCATCGTCGCACTGGCACTTGCAATTGTCACCTTTGTTAAGTCACATCATGTGTGCGCAACTTTATAATTACGTTAGTGAGCTGGTTACTCATATCAGGTATGTGTTCGCACGGCTTGTTGATATCAACGGTAGTAATTGTATTTTCTCTCGTTAGCTCTTTTCTTGGAAATTCTAATTAACATTCGAACAAAAACGTTGTGGACCTGCTGCTTAATATTGGGAACGCTCCGAAATATCTTCTCGACCCCTATGATAACACTAGACGCTGAACGTAGGATGTCGTTTAGCCCGCTTTAAGCTGTTTTGATCCCTGCCTGCCACAGTTTTTTTCTACCGATAAGGTTAGTTTCCAAGATTATTAATTACACCGACCGTCAACGAGTTTTGGGTTCGGGCAAATTACTTCGGCAGCCTGCAACGATTTGCGAATTTTTAATAACCATTATTACTTGAAATTATTATCGCCTGTTCATGGCAATGTTTAAATGCACTTTGTTATCTACAATGTAATTCCAAGGGCTTGATTTGTTTGCAGCCTTTGAACTTTAAATTGTTATCACGTGCTCAAAGCATTAATTAAATGTACTGTATCATTAACAGTGTAATTCAAATGCATTATTTGTTTGCAATTGGTAACTTTTAATCCATATTCACATGATCATTTTTACGTCTACATGCTTTTGTAAAAAAGTGCTTTCACGCTACCTTGTGTCAACACCGAGATAACGGCTAAAACACATGATTGGAATAAGCTTAATCCTTCATTAAATTGTGATCACATGTAAATTAAGGACCCTAAAAGAGGTTCAATTTTTATTATATGCGTGCTGCATTTTTCATGCATATTGGAAACGTTATATTTAAATATATTGAAATTATGACAATAATAATTTATCAATGATCTTACATGACAGCCATTTATTATTTATTAAATAAACTTTAGCTGGTTGTAATTATTTTGTTATTTACTCGAGATCTTTACGGTCGCTGGCGCCCTGTATTCCTTTATTAAAAGAGCCTGTAGAAGCACAGCTGATGAGTTGAATCTGCGATCCAAGGCCACCGAAATTAAGCTAGCCGGCCATCGCGGTAAGTACAAAAAAAAACCTTTCAGAGCTTCCGCGGTGTATAACGGAATAGGGGGGTTGATCTGCGATTGTACTACCATTATTATTAGTAACCAATCGCAGGGTGGCTTCTCTATTTTTGTTACATATGTGTTGCCGTTGGCTGTTAGTGGGGGAATGATATTAGGTTGCCCTAATAATTTTTTGGTAGCCTGCCACATAGTTGCGTCTCTTGGCTGGAGTTCTTAAATGTATTTGTTATATAAATTATACCTGTAGTTGTCCAATTTTATCCTGACTTGGTGGGTGAGTTGATTATATAGCGTTTTAAGGACATTGGTATTAAGCAGGGAAACGTTGTATAAAATCCTCTTTTTGCTACTGTCTGGAAATTTCGTACGGTAGTCCTTGACTACTTGTAATAGAAACTGTTTTTGATCCTCTTAGTGAAAACGCTGCTAAACTCTTTTACGACCTTTAACACTTATTTCAGCGGAGTCCTTAACAGTAGAATGGGGTCCCCTCACTCCCACCATTTTTAATTGATGAAGCCCTGCGGGCATAATAATTAAATTGCGCAATAATTAAATTGCCTGGGGAGTCGGCCATTTTGATTTCGTCAAGTGTGTTGCCATTTTGTTTTAATTGAAGCGACGGCTATTTTGGGTTTTGAATTAGCTGGCGACATTTTGTTTTAATTGAAGCGGCGGCTATTTTGAATTTTGATTTCGCCACGTGATACTAGCCCCATTTTGTTTTTCCAATTTAGATTTTGATTTCTGGAGTTCCTCCAAACGATGGCATTGTGCATGTCTATATGTGATTCCTCTATTTCTTTTTAGAGCCAGAAGTTGGTTACATATAAAGCTTCTATATTTTCGAACTGTAAAATATGTATGTATGTATGTATGTATGTATTATCTGTAACCTCATTTACCTTGCGGTGTCGAGGGTGGTGCTATATGCGCTGGCATCTGGAGGTACAATGATCAACTTGCCCCGGATTCGGGATACAGAGTTGGATCGCGCCTTTGGTGTTTGCGCAGCAACCATTGTATGAGGTGTGTGTGTCTTGGTGATGTGTTTACCTTGTTACTCTATCTCTTAGGTCTGTGGTTCTGAGTACAGCACAGTTAATTTGGTGCCCAACTGTGAATGGTCTCACTGAGCCCGATTCTAATCGCCAAGGATACGGAAAAATTCCGACCCCAGCGGGATTCGAACCGAGGACTTGCTTAATGCAAGCCTGGCGCTAACCCATCTGCGCCACGCAGCTTCTATACTGTAAAATATAACGATCTTTATTTTTGGTCGGAGTTGTTTTAATACTATCTAACTTAATTTTATCTTGTAATCTATGTACTTCTTGTAAGACTAATGTAGGAAATATTTCCTCTAAAACACAATAGGCTTATACAGGAATATACCTCTGATGATTTATTGACGTTTAATTTTTTCTGCTTTATATAGTGCAAGAATAAATATTTACCCCGCCTCAGTGATATCCTGTTTTGTATCATTTGGTTTGTTAAAGGTTTTAACAACTTCTTGTAAATTTGTTTTCGAGTTTAGTAACTTTGCAGTTTCGAGTTTGCCTTTTCCAAAAACGAGCAGATGTTGTGTTACTACCACTAAATGCGCGAGCAAAAAGAACTGTTTCTCTTGAGTTCTTACTTTTTAAGGACATTTGACAACTGTAAATCTTTAGAGTTATAAACAACTTCTCTCTCTTTCTAGCGTGTTCATGAATTAGGCGGTTAAGTCACGGAACATAGCTATGTTCCGTGGTTAGGTATTGTGTCGGTTCATTTGAAATATTATCGGGTTGCAATTTTATTCGATTAAGTGTTCGTGTTCAATATAATGAGACTCATTTTTGTTTAACCCTACCGTTTACGATTTAATAACATAAAAAGTAATACAAATATCGATACATTCCATAGAACCATTTTTGTAGAGAATTTTGTGACAAAACTTTTTTTATACTTATGTTTTTTCCCTAAGATAAAGTGTTTAAAAGATATTGTAAAAAAAACCAGTGCGGTGTCCCTAAAGGGGGTGAGAGAGGGATGAAGCTTTCCCCATGGGGGTGGGAACTTTTTTTATATGTATTCCTACACGCATAAGCTAACTATCCTAGAAATTTCAGCTTATTTTTATTTTGTTCTTCTATTCAACATAAATTTGACTAATTTCCGTGTACTGCCACACACACAACAACTTACATCTAACTTAACTAATGAGTTCAAATCCACTACCGCTCCGAGAAAATCCTTGGCTACGGCCAGATTTGAACCCATGTCCACCTGGTTGCTAAGCAGACAATAAGCCCACTCAACCACCGAGGTGATATACTTTAGCTAAATTATTTTTGATGATATCAAGCTCGAAATTATGGTATAAATACAATAATTATGGTATATCTGGCAACACTGTCTAAGACTGACCCGTCTAGTACATGGTGTGATGTTCACATTTACGCAGATTTCAAACGTTCCCTTTTGGTAAGTTTAAATATAAAAACAAGTGTTGTGTGGTTATGTAGACCCCTGCTATGTGTGATTATATGGACCCCAAGTACCTACACCGGTTTATATTAGATTTTTAATTTTTATCCTGTTTTTCAGAAATATGCCGCGAATTCGATCTCGCCCAGCAAAGAATAGGGAGTACCCCAAAGATTTTATAGAGGCCGTCAAATCAGCGGTGAAGGATGGCATGAAGGTGCGTACTGTATCAAAACAATTTAGTATACCCAGAACTACACTTATTTATAACCAAAGTTTTAGAAAATAATGGTTCATTTGAAAATATACATTTTCCTCCAAGAAATGAACATCTTAAAGTTATTTGAAAGAAACGTAAAGTCTGCATATCATCGTCGTCTTCTGATGACAATGAACCTACCTACAAAGATTATTCTTCAAAGGAAGAGGAAGATTAGGGAGTAGGATATTTTGATAAACCTACAAACAATTTTGTCAAACATCCATTTTTGACAGTAAAAGTGCACTGAAAAGCTTCTTCCAGACATTATGCTGCAAAGACAGACAGAAAGACATAATGACGGCTATAAAGTTTCCTTTTTAAAACAACAACTCAATTCAAATCGTTTTATATTCTCTGATGAAGATCCGGCGTTTATTAGCTTTCAGGATGTTGTGGGTGGCTTGCTTAATCCCACAACGTACTCGAAAGGATTGTACAGTAGTATGTTGTATTTCAATGTAGATGTGAGTACATATACCCAGTATACCCTACAATAAATGTATTTTTGTTCAATTAAAGAGAGTTTGATAATTATGTGTGTGTTTTAATCTTCCTTTTGTTAGTAAGAACAGTGGTCCATTTAAACTGGCTCATTAGTCCAGCTAACCTAACTAGTCATGTTAACTGGACTATATCATTTATAAAAATCTGATGTGATACACGCACACAACTTCCTTTTACAGTGATCTTATAATTAGCCAAAAATTTGATTTTAAATTATTAAGCATTTATCAAACATTTTCAAAAATTACAAATTCTACAAAAACGGTGCAAAACAGAGCGTTAGTTCAAGAGACAAATTTTCTCTAGAATTTTAAGCTAAATTCAAAAATATAATAGGAGTAGTAAGAGTTAATAAAAAAAATAGAAAAGAAACAAAAGAAACCCATTTTAGAAGTATTCAACTGGAAAATCACCTACCTGACATCAATACACATTAAAAATGTAATAAAAATGTAAAGTTTAAAAAAACAGTTAGAGCCGTTTTTGAAAAAATCGAAAAAAATGAAAAATCACAAGAGTAAACACCTATTTCCGGTTATGCGATTTTCTTCAAAACCTTGCCGTCGCATCTACATAGTACACAAAACTTATATATTGAGATGGTATTGAGCCCGCTACTCAACCCTGCTTGCAGCACAACAAATAAGTCAGATAGCACAGAGTTGGGGTAGTTCATGCAACTGCAAATTTGAAAGTAAATTTCAATCCGCAATTAAAATAGATGGAATTCAAAAGTGCATCCAAATAGATGATATTAGAAGGCATTGGTCTGTTGAGGATCAAGAGCTTAAAAATTGTTGCCTAGCTGAAATAAAAGCAGGAGACGATATGATTTGTTGCCTAGCCAAGAGTGCAGGAGACGAAGTGATTATAAATAATTATGCGATAATAGAAGGAATGCTGGATGATGAACAGATAGGGAGTGATTATCTACAGTATAAAGGCAGAATTATGGAAATCATAGAAAGGAATAGAGATATAGTAAATCAGAAAACTGGACAAGCAACGAAATATTGCCATAGACTTGTTGTCGACGAAACGATGAGCGTTAAATCTACATCTTGTCCCATACCATTTGTACAGCACCAAAAAGTGAAACATGAGTTACGACAAATGCTAGATGATGATGTAATAGAACATTCGAAAACAAACTTCGTTAATCCAATGGTGGTGGTAAAGAAAAGCGATGGTAGTCTTAGGTTATGTTTAGATGCACGTAGGATTAATCAGATTACGAAACCCCAATATGAAAGTCCGAAGACAATCGATGCCTTGTTAAGTCAAATTTGGGACAAGAAGGTATTAATGAAATTAGATTTGAAAAACTCATTTTGGCTGATGCCATTACACGAGGACTCAAGAAAATATACCGGATTCTGCACAGAGGGGGAATTTTTTCAATTTAAGGTGGTCCCGTTTGGTTTGACGACGTCATGTGCAGCTTTAGTGAGAGCTATGCAACAAATATTAAACTAGTATGATGACTTTTGCGTGCATTGCATAGATGACATTTTAATTTTTTCAAGAGATGTGGAACAGCATTTGGCACATTCAGATTTAGTAATAAGTACTTTAAACGAAAACGGATTAAAGTTGAATTTGGCCAAGTGCCAATTTATGAAAACAAACGTAACATACTTAGGCTATGAAATTAGCAATAATGGGGTCACAATCAGTGAAGCAAGAATATAAGACATAAAGAATCTGCCTTGCCCCAATAATTTGAAAACATTAAGAGGTTTACTTGGCCTATTAAATTATTATAAAAAGTTTATAGCGAATTATTCGGAATTAACATTGCCATTGGTTGAACTGCTCAGAAAAGATACAAAGTGGGTTTGGAATGGAGACAGGGAGAAAGCGTTCAATAATTTAAAACAGACCTTCCATGAAGGATTGCTACTTAAATACCCGAAGTTTAAGGAAAGCTTCATAATACGAACGGACGCATCGGACATGGCAGTCGCAGCTGAACTAATACAGATGCAAGGAGGAGTCGAAGTCCCGATTTGTTTTATCTCACGAATCCTGAAGGGTTACGAAACAAGATACACAATCGCTGAGAAGGAGATGTTGCCCATTATATTTGCGATCAACAAGTTAAAATTCTACTTGACAGGAAACAAGTTCTATATCGAGACAGGCAATGCAGCCATATCATTTATGATAAACAAAACACTTCAAGGCTACTGATTGTACAGGTGGGCGTTGTACTTACAACAGTATGACTTCGAGATCAGACATAGACCAGGAAACACGAATGTCGTAGCTGATTTCTTGAGTAGGAAGGACCCAGCGGAGAGTAGAAGGCAAAAACAATTGGTAATAGGGATAGAGAAAATTTATCAACAGGGGAGGTTTTCAAAAGAAGAGTTATTAGCTAAACAAGAAAATTTGGAACTGCAGCAAATACGAAATTTGGTACAAGACAGTCCGGACCAAGAATATAAAGGTTTCAAGATAATAGAAGGTTTATTGGTAAAATTATTGAGGGGTAAAGAATTAATAGTTTTGTGCAGAGACGATATAATCAACGTTGCAATTCATCAAACTTTTGGACAATGTGGAGGAAGGAAGACATGGCTAATGTTTCGCGAATGTTTCTACACTAAAATTTATCAAACATTTTACGAATTGCTGTAAAGTATGTCAATTGGCTAAAGAAAAGAACCATACCAACCAGAACGTGATCAAGAGTATGAGAGTCAACGAACCTTTTGAACTAGTTGCGATAGATTATTTGGGAAACTTAGTACCGGGACAATATGGATACAGACATATTTTTTAGCTGACAACGCAAGCTATTTCAAGAATGCTAGATTAATGAAAAACTTGGAACAGAATGGGATTAATAGTATATTACATACCGAGGTGGAAAGTGTTTCATTCCTGTCGAGAGATTAAGTAGTTAACCGAGACGCGTAGCGTCGAGGTCAACTTTATCTCGAGACAGGAATGAAACTTTTCACCGTGGTATGTACACTAATTTATTCGCAACCACTTTATTCTAAACAATAATTGGAAAAATTATTATATTATGAATTATGATACAACAGGTTGTGACGCGCATGAATGGATGAACGAGATTCCCTACCTACACAGCGGTCGGGACGAGTGCGGGAAGTAGCGGGCGGAAATGTACGACTTCCCACAATCAAATGAGGTCAGTAATGTTAACATTACATATATGGTTGCGAATAAAACTTATTTCTGTAGCATACGACACCCGCAATCGAATGTCACAGAGAGGTACATTAAAGAAGCAATTAAATATCTCAAAATAGTGACACATGAGCACCATAATAGATGGGTTCAATACCTGCCAAAGGTAGAAGACTTCATAAATAACGTGCCTAATATTACAACCGAGATAAGCCCGGTTACGTTATACAAAAGCATTATACCTGCAAGACCATGAAGGCCGGAAGAGGATGCAACAGGGATAAATGAACTGTTGGAGAAGATCAGGCAAAGGGTTAAGAAGACGCAAGGCCGATACGAAGAAAAGCAAAACCGGAAGATTAAGAAGCGTATGAAGTTCAAAATCGGAGACCGAGTCATTATTAAGAAGATTAAAGTAGCCGATAGAAGGGAAAAGATATGTGCGAAGTTCTTAAATGCATATGAAGGACCATACAGAGTACATAAAGTCCTGAGCAATGAAAACACGTACGAGTTGATCAATGAAATGCATAACAAAATTAGGGGACGCTTTCATATTTCGGCAATGTACCCATATTTAGAGAGTGTAATGTAGAAGAGGTTAGTTTTAAAACAAATGTTGAGCCACACTTGATAGATTAGGTTAGCGTAGGAAAATAGGATAGATAGAATAAGAACTAAATTAAATGGATTATTAAATCAAAGTAGGATAGGAAGATAGGGAATATCAGATTGGACTGATTAAAAGTAACATTTGAGTCATACAACAAACATTTTGTGATAATTAAAATAACAACGCATGTCAAGCAACGTATAATGAGAAATGATACTCATGCGTGGTGATTTTAATTCTCAAAAATTAAAGGGAATCTGGGATGATGTTGAGCCCGCTACTCAACCCTGCTTGCAGCACAACAAATAAGTAAAGCAAGTCAGATAGCACAGAGTTGGGGTAGTTCATGCAACTGCAAGTATGAACGTAAATTTCAATCCGTAATTACATTTGCAAAGAAATGCTGGTGATGAGTTTATTTGAGTAAATAAGGCAAAGGGCAGAGCTCGTTTTTCATAGATTGGAATCGATAATTCTAAATTAGCCAAAAATGAGAGGTTTGTGCAAACTTAAAGCCGAACCAAAATAAATACAACTGTCAACAGAAAGGTTTATAATAGGTGCGTGTTAAATGAAGCATAGATGTCATAATAATTAAATAGGATATGTTTATGAGCATTTTAAATAAAGGTAATAGCAGCATAATTATGATAATACGTTGCAACGAGCATAAACCAAACATAACAGGGCAATTATAATTATGGGACAGCAATATTCGAAAATTTGGAGAAAAGCGAACCGTTAAGAAAATTACAAGAAATGGACACAGCAGGATGTCAAACAAAATTGGTGATTGAACAACAAGTCAGTGTAATTACGTGAGTGATAAGGACAAACCGGAAATTCGCATGACTACTAGAGAAAACCTTCATAAACGAGACCCAAGCAGAGTTTAGCATCGATCAAAAATCAAATATCCAGTAATTGCCATAATAAAGTTTGAGGTTGTGTTATTACACAACCCCTTTTGTAGGAGTTTTTATGTATAATAAAAACTAGTGACATCTACCCTGTTTGCTTAATTCACAGAAGTAATATCAATAATTATATATATAATTCTCACTTACCTTGTTGCTTTCAACTGAATCATATATTGACATATCTCATACTTTCATAATTGACTTTGAAATTATGTCCTGTTTAAATATACCTCGGCTAGCCAGCTTATTTAGCAATTGAGACTCTCTTTACTTCCCAGCTGAATGAGTTAATGTTAAATATAAACTGTATTAATGAATTGTACTTTGAATGACCAAATAAATATCAATTTGATTATTTAAATCACACTCTTAGTACTTGAGTTTGAATCTAATTAACTGTTATAGTGTATTAAACGTTTGAATTGACATTACAAATTAATAGTCAGATTAAAGTTGTCAAAATTATTTAATTACATGAAAGTTCCAGTGAATGAGGTTAAAAAATACTTTTTTAAAAAAATAACTAGACCAAAAGGATAAATTTCTAATTATAAAGATCGAAACCGTCGAGTACTCAAATCACAATATTAATTTAGAAAACTTAATATTCTAAGATTCTCTAAATCTAAATACAAGTTTTAAATTCTAAATTTGCCGTATCCAAACTGTTACTATAATACACTAACCTTCAACAGCCGAACTCGTACTTGCGATGTGGTTCTAATATCAGTTTCACACTGATCGAAGTCGTCAAACACCTACTTGGAGATGATGA
Organism: Agriotes lineatus; assembly: GCA_940337035.1. Classification (NCBI taxonomy): domain Eukaryota; kingdom Metazoa; phylum Arthropoda; class Insecta; order Coleoptera; family Elateridae; genus Agriotes; species Agriotes lineatus. The sequence goes on along the minus strand of OW679199.1, from coordinate 112,208,585 downwards.
GGACCCATAAAAGCTCGTTGTAGACAGGCTTGACCGTTTAATATTTTCTTAAAACGGTATTGCAGCATGCCACACACAAACACTCACTAAACTGATGGCTTGTACACCAATGACCACTTGAAATGGCTTCTATAAATCTCCAACTCACTATGTGAAGAATAATATTGACCCCTTGGTCAGTATTTGATCATGCAGAAGGCTATTCTTACTAACACGTATCAAATTTGAATTATATCCTCACAATTAAAGGTATTATTAGACCTTTAATGTGAATATTTTGACTGAGATTCTTTAAATTATAGAAACTTTTCAACTCTTGTAAACAACCTCTTGGTTGCTAATATTTACTGCCACCCGTTATTCTCTTACACTTGTTATCACATGATACCCTTTTGATATCTTGATATTAATTGAAAATAATTAAGCATTCTCACAGCATGCTACGTGACAATGTTGATCCCATAGCGACACTCCAAAAAAAAAACAATTTAATGTTGTAACAACGAAGTGAAGGTTTTTTCCTGCAAACAAATGAGAATCACTGACTCTAAGAGCGCGATAATTCAAAATTTACCGGATAAATCGCTCATAAAACACCTTTTATTAGTTTAAATCACAAAAACGAAACACTAACCAAAATAAACCGATTTGTGGTAGGAGTTTGACAGAAATAGCGTCTGCGCGCTTGAGTTAAATTTATATTCCAGTGGCGTATCACACGAGTTTAATATTAACGTATCAAGCAACCCAGCTTTGAGATATGAGTCATCTTGCCTACCGAGCTAGCCTCTGTAAGATTAAATTGCAAATGGATGAAGTATAATAAAGAGCACAATACTGTTTACTTTATAAATAATTAACGAACCCAGTAAGTACTTTAAGTCAGTCGAAATTTGACCTAAATAAAAGAATATTTGCAAATAGTAGTAATTGCTACCTATTTATTTTATCATATTCATTATAATATTACAACACAGATCAAACCTCTTTTCGTTTTTGAGATATTCTGTTCACAGACAGACACACAGACAGACAGACACACAGACAGATAGACTAATGAAAAAAATATGTTTTTTGGGTTCAGGGGACTCTAAAAAGATCTGTTCAAAACTCAATTTCGAATTTTTTGGGTGAATCCAATACTTCCTTTACTGTAAAAGGAAGTAAAAAGGCAACAACATAAACTCCTACTGTAATTCCTCTTTAAAAAATCTGGATTGATACTCACAGAACTTCCTTTTACAGTGATCTTATAATTAGTCAAAAATTTCATTTTTAACTTTTTTAAGCATTTTTCAAAAATTTTCAAAAATTACAAATTCTATAAAAACGGTACAAAATAGAGCGTTAGTTGAAGAGACAAATTTTCTCTAAAATTTTAAACTGAATTCAAAAATGTAATAATATACCGGGTGTTCTATTTAAAATAGGAGTTAATAAAAAAAATAGAAAAAAAACAAGAAAAGCCCGCTTTAGAAGTATTCAACTGGAAAATCACCTAGCTCACATCAATACACATTAAAATGTAATAAAAATGTAAAGTTTGAAAAAAATCGAAAAAAACTGAAAAATCACAAGAGTAAACACCTACTTCCGGTTATGCGATTTTCTTCAAAAGCTTGATGTCTGATCTAGATACTACACAAAACTTACATATGAAGTTTCAACGCCATACCTCTTTTCATTTTTGACATATTCTGTTCACAGACACACACACACAGACAGAGACACAGACAGACCAATGAAAAAAAATATGTTTTTTGGGATCAGGGGACTCTAAAACGTGAAGATCTGTTGAAAACTCAATTTCGAATTTTTGGGGTGAATCCAATAGGTACTTTATCGTATAAGGAAGTAAAAAAGCGGACCACTTAACCTGCCTGCGCGCTGATTTTTGTCAATTGTTTAAAGATTGATGTTTTATTTTGCCATCTCACTTCTTGTAATTTGCAACTTCTCTTAAGTATTTACACATTTTAATTCGCCTGTTTGCGAAAACCATTTTTTCAAGCCCTTGAATATTTACTTGCATGACAGCTGTAATGGGTCGACCAGGGCACGCCCTTGTTTTGCATGGCATATGATGGTCCTGGCTTCCCGTAAACAGCTGACATTTCTGCAAAGATATTTTGTGAGGTTTTACTGCTTTTCACGAGGATTTTAATAACAGCCCTATGTTGCGTAAATTCGCTGAATCACTCAATACGCTGATTTTTCTCATGTAATTACTTATGTGTAAATAAAATTGGACTATACCTATGTAGCGTGCCATGTGCGCTCATGGTGGTCCTTTACCAGTGGGTACTTACAGCACTACAGTATGACGAGCTCCTGGTCTAGTAAATTAAAATTCTACACGCCCACTGGTAAAGAAGAAAAGATATTTGCATTTCCAACTTTTAATAAAAACATCTAAGTGTTACTCGTAAAAGTGAAAATTTGATTTATTTAATACTAGCTGAAACCCGCGGCATATGCCGCATTTAAAATGTACGACAAATGTAATAACTTTTGTTGCACTAAAGAAAGTTTTAAAAGCACGCTCGAGATTGGCAGTAAGGAAAAGTTCCAAAAAATATATTTTCAAATAGAAAGTCTCTGGAAAGGAAACGCTCGCCTCTGGAAGGCGTCCTAATTAATACGACGTTGTTAGAAGCAGTCAAAAAAAAATCAGGAAAGAATTGATACTCTTATGAGATTATATGTGAGAATTATTTGTGCCACCGAAATAATTTTCAGCTGCCCTGCAATCTGTGTTTCTTTTCAGGTTTAAGCCGTTGAGCGTCATAAAAATATAAATGCGGTAACTCAAGTCTACAGTTACGCCGTTACTGTTATTGTTAAATAACTCGATTAATTATTTTCTTTGTCATTTTAAACTGGCATTATTATTATTAACTCTATAATAGCAACCATAAGTAACTGTTTATAATGTTTATATGCTAGCGAGTTGTTCTTAAATCGCTAGTGAATTAATAGTAGATTGTTCTACAAGTTAAGAAAAGTGAGAGTTTTCCAGCGAATGTAAAAGTTTTACGTGAACATGGAAGAATCATTTTTCCAATGTGTTGAACATGCAATTTTTCCTTGTAGTTGACAAAAATATCTTTTTAAATAATATTGGTCAAAGTATGTAAGCGCAATGTTTACTGTACTGTATAAATACAGAGTCCGGCAACGAAGCGGGGGTGGCAGATATTTCTAAAACTATGAGAATTACATGAATATTGTGTATATAAAAGTTGTAGGTACGAAAGTGGTGCACATTACTAAAATATTTTTGATTATACAGGGTGTCGCAAAAAGGTATGGCGAATAAAACTTACTTTCTTTAAATAGAATGCCCTATATTTGGGCAGCTTAAAAGTTTTGTATTGAAATACTCATCATTTTCATATAAAGTTGTATGGGTCTAACGTCAACTGTTTTGGAGATATTAACGATTTTATGCAAAAAAATGCTGAACTTCAGGCGACTGCTGTAAGCGACAGAAAACAATTGAATGAAGGAAAACGTTACCAAAAAATTATGATTTTTGTAAACTATCTTTCAAGTGTAAAATGGTAGATCTGGGTATTAATGTTATATAGGGTGCTCAATATTTGCAAATTTAATAATTTCGATTTTTTTTCAAATGGAACGCCCTGTATATTTTTGTATTTTTGAAGAGTCTTTTAATGAGCTTTCTTTTGATATGTTACTTCATACTTCTGAGTTCAACTGTTTTTCAGATATGTGTGTTTGAACATAAAAACAATTTAAACCCCTTAAGATGCTTTACTTCAAGGGATAAAAAACAAACGCCCTTAAAATAGTGATTTAAACGCATGTTCTCTCTAAATGTCAGTGTTGATACAGGAAATTATAAACAAGAAAAAAATTATAAATGCAGGAATAAATTAATTCCACGGTCAAATTAAATCAGATGAAAAAAAGAAAAGCCAATACACCAAAAGCTTATACGTAATTACACTAAATGTTCAAATAGTTCTCCTTTCCTGCTCTGAATATTAAAGCTGTACAGAGAATTCAAAATCTGCAAATATAATTAGTTTGATTTATTTAAATGGAACACCCTGTATATCCCTGTATTTTTAAAAAGTAGTTTTAATGAGCTTTCTTCTTCCACTTCATTTCCTATCTCAAAATTCTGTCGATTATCAGATTTAATTTTCTCCTGCTTTTTTCGCTTTGGTTATTTCTAGTTTTGAGTTCTGGTTCAATTTTTGTATTTTAAGCTTGGTTTTATCTTTTTTTTGAAGAATTCTAGTGTTTAAATCATTATTTTAAAGGCGTTTGTTTTTTATCCCTTGAAATAAAGCATCTTAAGGGGTTTAAATTGTTTTTTATGTTTAAACTCGCATATCTAAAAAACAGTTGGAACTTAAGAGGTATGAAATAACATATCAAAAGAAAGTTCATTAAAAGGGCTTTTCAAAAATACAAAAATATACAGGGCGTTCCATTTGAAAAAAAAACCAAATTAAATTTGCAAATATTGAGCACTCTGTATAACATTAATATCCAGATCCACCATTTTAGACTTGAAAGATAGTTTACAAAAATCATAATTTTTTGGTAACGTTTTCCTTCATTCAATTGTTTTCTATCGCTTACAGCAGCCGCCTGAAGTTCAGCAATTTTTTGCATAAAATTGTTAATATCTCCAAAACAGTTGACGTTAGACCCATACAACTTTATATGAAAATGAAGAGTATTTCAATACATAACTTTTAAGCTACCTAAATATATGGCATTCTATTTAAAAAAAAAGTAAGTTTGATCCGCTACACTTTTTTGAGACACCCTGTATAATCAAAACTATTTTAGTAATGTGCACCACCTTAGTACCTACAACTTTTATATACGCAATATTTATGCAACTCTCATAGTTTTAGAAATATCTTCCACCCCCGCTTCGTTGCCGAACCCTGTATAAATTAATCATTATACATTATAGAATAGAGCTTACTTGAAAATGGATGAGTCTGTTATTAATTCATTTAGTTCATTTTTAGGTGAAATCAATATGATTTTGAGCAGTTATGAAAAGTATCAAAAAGTCACTTTTTTAATGTCACCAATGGCAATGTGAAAAAATAATACATTATAAGAAAGAGAAAAGCACAATTTTTCCCAAGATGTGAGTTTGCAGCTCAAGGGCGATGCCGAGCACTACAAATACACAGAGGGAAAAATGGTGCTCTGCCTTGCCGTGTATATACAATTTTTTCAACCGCCAGGATCAGAACCATAAGAAACATATTTATCCATGATGCACCTGACGATAAATTCTTGTTTACGAAGGTAATTTGGTATTACATTTAATGTTCCCAATGTGGAAATACATTTTCTTCATTATAGGTAGCATTAAAATTTGGCATTGCTGGCGCTTGTCGTTCCCATGAATTACGAGATTTAGAAGTTAATAATATTGAGGATTTGGAAAAAACCTTACTTGTGACTATCCCTAACACAAAAACCAACACCCCACGTTCCTTCATAATTGTTGGTACTTACTACAATATTTGTAAGAAGTATATTAATCTACTCCCGTCAGGAGTAAACAGTACAACACTCCAATTCTTTCTCAATTATCAAAGTGGCAGATGCACAAGACAAGTAATATGAATCAATAAATTTGGAAATGTTCCAAAGCAAATTGCCACATTTCTTAATTTGCGGGATCTCCAATTGTATACAGGCCATTCATTACGACGGTCTTCTGCCACTGTTCTTGCGGATACTGGAGCCAATCGGACAGAAGTAAAACAACATGGAGGTTGGAAGTCCAGCGCAGTGGCAGAACAATATATTGAAGACTCAATAAATAATAAAATAAAACGAGGACAGAAAATATTCCAATCTATTGAAAATACGTCAGCATCTGCAAATATACTTGAAAACAAGTACCACAGAAGTCAGCACTCTAATAGACGTCTATCCGGGACGCTGTTTTGTCTGTCTGGGACGCAGTTTTGTCTGTCTGGGACGCCGTTTTGTCTGTCTGAGACACTGTTTCAGCAGCTAAACCATAAGAGATAGAGAAAAAAGTTATGAAAGTTATATGTTTGGAATGGTCATGTCAGGTCAGGAACCAAATTTCAGTCACGTGACACTTCCGGTTTTCGAGAAATCACAATAAAAAGAAACAGTTTTTCAAATAAAACGCGTATTAAATAAAAATGTTTCAGCAGCCAAACGGAGCTGCGACCCTCTGCGCCTTAAAACGTCGATCGGTTAGGCAACCACTTTGACACCTTCCAGGTCTGGGTACAGTTTTTATTTAATACGCGTTCTATTTGAAAAACGGTCTTTTTTGTTTTTTTAAATGAGACGTTTGTCTCACTGGACTGCTAGTAATTATTATAATAGTTGTATTTTCCACGTTTATGGCAAAAATAAATGATCTAATATAATGTTTCATAAATTACAATATCATAGAAAAAAATTGCTATTTTAACATAATATCAGTAGAAAAAATTGCATTTACTACTCGAGATAAAAGTCAGATTTTTTTTGGTTCGGTTCTCACCTCACCAAAAAAAACCTCACTTTCATCTCTTGTTGTAAAATATACTATTTTCAACGACTGACATCGAAAGTAGATTTTTCTCACTGTCATTTGATAACAGAAAGTTGACATTTGCCATTGAGCGTGCGTTTTCATCACTTTTCCGCTCGCCGAGCGTTTTGGGTTTCCACGTGAACAAAATAGGTAGCCACGTTCGAATGTATCCTTAACAATGCCCGTCATTTGTTGAAATAATCGCGTCACATGTCTAATAGACTGCGTGAGTAATGTTAACTTGATTGTCAATTAATATTTGCAATAAAATAAAATATGATATTTTCCATTAATAATATGCTCAGTCGTCGAAAAAATAGTATGTATGTTTCGAGCTAAAAGTGCGCTTGCCGCTTTTGCATGATTGCTGGTTTCGGCTTTGCCTCAACCAGCAATATTCATGCGCAAGCGGCAAGAATGCACTTTCAGCTCTTAACATACAATATACTATTTCATTACTCTAAATCAAAATTGTGCTGTAATACGGATTGGGCCATAATTATATATAACAGGAATGAGATAACATGAACAACAAAATAGAATGCTTGAGTAAGTAAGAGATGACCATACGAAAAAAAATTATTTCATTAGGCATGTGTGGTTGACATCTGTCATAATTAAATGTGCGTCAGGCCTTCTCGAATATTTGCTACTATGTTTATCTCTTTCTTACTCAAGCAATACGTGTTATTTTCTTGTTCATGTTATCTTTATGCTGTTACAGTGAAATTCCCCTTCGCGGATACACGGACACCTCCCTTGGACGGACAGTTTCTCATAGTCCCGACCGACTCTCATATAATTTGCATAGTGTTAACTCCCTCTTGAACAGACGCGGACACAAGAAAATGTTCTCTTAAACGGACAAAAAACAAAATAAAAAATAAACGCCTTGTCTCATTTTTCTGTCGCAAGTGTCGCTGTTGCATTTCTCAATCGCGCCGCGCGCCAACTTCGCTGCCTGCCTTCACTGAGGGACTTTACCGAGTTAACCGGGGATTCACCGACTTCAATCTTTCGGTACACGCGGGGATTCAGTATTAGTCTGACGTCTATGCGGAAAAAACACTGTGGGCGACACATTCATTGTAGAAATGGCACCAAATATAAAAATTCTCACGCTTAAAAAAAATTGAGATTGTTGAAATTCACAATAGGGAAAAGTTAAGTGTAAGGAACTTATCCAAGCATTTTGATATCGGAAAAACACAAGCTGCTGATATAATTAAACATAAAGAAAGTATTTTGTATGTAGTAGTATTTTGTAAGGTAACAAATCCTTATTTTTTCCTTAAGTTTTAAGTTTTTTGTTTATTTTAAAAACATTTACATACATATACGTTTTAAATGTCCCAATTTCTTTAATTACAGTTTTCATTAAAAAACCGATCTTTTTTTCGCATTTCTTTTAGGCGGACACCTCTCTTGAACGGACACTTTCAGTCGGTCCCGTTGGTGTCCGCCCAAGGGAGATTTCACTGTATACAGACAGAGCAATAAAAAAACCAATTAGGGCAGGCTGTGATGTGTTATACGTTTGGCAGTACTGAAGTGTCAAATTCAAGATTTGCAGGTTAAGTTTTACGTCGGTCTGTGTCAAACAACGAACAAAACATAACCTGCTAATCTCGAATTTGACATAGACTGACAATACACTTCAGTACTGCCAAACGTATAACACATATCACAGCCTGCCCTAATTGGTTTTTTATTGATCTGTCTGTATATAATTGTGGCCCCATCGATATTTAGCAGTCTTTGAACTTATTTTACGAATACCATGACAACAGACATTTTAATTTTGTTTCATATTGTCCCTTGAGAGAAAATGTGTTCTTTCTGTGACAATTCTTGTAATCTAAAATATGATTCACCATTCTCTATTTGTGGTCGCCAACTGTCCTTGTATCTTAAAACAAAAGCAATTAAAACTTGTAAAGAAACTGTGTCAGTAAGCACCTGAAAAAATTAATTGTGATTTTGCGTCAAATGTATTTTTCCCTCTTTCTTGTTATTAGTCTTCTTCTTCTTCTTTGGTCCGTTAGCTGGCGGTCCGGGCGGGACGTCCCCGCAACGAATACGCTGCTGTCGGTGCCGCTGGGTCTCGAACGCCATTTACGATTCGTTTCCATTCTTGACGATTTTTGGCGACGTCTTGGGCATCGATAACCGATAATCGCTGATTCTTTAAGTCGCCCTCGATATTCTTCAGCCAGATTTTCTTCGGTGCCGATCGCTGAATTCTCCAGTCTGCCGGACGGTCTTGCCAAAGAAGTTTACATGGCAAACGGTTATCATCCATTCGGCAGACATGTCCGAACCATCGTAGTCGACGTTTTTGTATTTGTTCTCCTATCACATCTTCCTCTAATTGTTTCGTTTCGAAGGCGGTCGCGGAGCGAGTCACCGAGAATTTGCCTCAAGCATCGCATTTGGAAGACCTCAAGCTTGTCAAGGTCCGGCTTGAGCAATGTCCACGTTTCCGATCCATAAAGAACAATGGGTGTTAAAATCCCCTGTATTTCCGGTACAGGGTCGTCTTCGGTACACCGAATCTTTCAGCAGCTTGGCCAAAAGAATAATTATTGTCAACCACTGCTTGTAAAGCCTCCTCAATTTTTTGGGGATCATAGTCACGTCGCAGGGCACTTCCTAGCTGACGCTAATATTTTCTCAGGCGTTCCAAATTACCCTGCAAATGGTAGTTTTGATATAAATTAGCTGTTCCACTCGTTAGTATCAAATGTAAAAAAAGTAAACAAAGGAATTGGTTGTTGAGGTTATGTACTAAATAACTTCAGTTAAAGAAATTTCATTTTTTATATAGTTACCTCACTACAAGGGAGACTCTTCGAGGTATTCAAAAATAACAAAAACTTACCTTGATTTCAACCTCTAATTGAGGGTTGTGGTGTTAATTACTTTAACTGAATTGTTTACGTTCACGTAAACTCTTCCATCGCGTGTCCACGCCTTCCCCTTTCCTACAATTTTTTGGGATTCTTGTAACAGCTGTAGATTTGCCCTCGTCAAGTCTTCCTTAATCACAACCCTGGTATTCTTCAAGATAGATTTTTAGAGTAGACTGCCTGCCGATGTCTGTAACTCTAAAAACTCACAATGATTGGGCGTGTCTTTCCAGGCTGTAATCTACCAACACGATGCATGCAATTGATAAAGTGTTCTTGCGTATCCACCTGAAGTTTGTTGATACGTAAACATTGACATCAGATTTTAAGCGCCAGAAACCATTTTCAGTATGTAAAATTGGAAAAATTATTCGTGAACCCAGACTTTTGTCGCTCAGTGTATTTGAACATTTGAACTTGGCCATTAATGGTTTTCAAATCATCAAATGACAGCTGAGATGTTACAATTCTATCTACGTCTTCTGCAGTTCGTAACTTGTTGTCTCCTAAAATGTAATATTTTGTAATTGTTCAAAGTTTTGCGAGATATCTTTAGAAATACCTGCCGGCTTCTTTGGCAGCTTCAAGGAATGTATCGTAAACTTGGTCGTTAATAACTACACAACACCACAACTTTGTAAAACGTAACCAAATCTGAAAATTTGTAGGTTATCTAACCTAATCTTTAAAGACACGCCTTTTTAGCGCGTGCGTGAGGCTTTAATTTTGGGAGCGTTCAATAAACAGATATGAAAATTAACCAAAATAGACTTGCCTTCGAAGCTGAGTCAATAGTTTTAAAAAACACAAGAAATATGCATAATAAATAATTGTTTTCTGTGATAATACCGCTATTAAAAGTTAAGGGAAGTTTGTTTACAAAAACCCGAAAATAGAAATGGTTGATTGCAACTATAGTACTTTTAGTTGTGTAAACACGGCTTGTAGTCTTCTGCATTATTATATGGATATGATTGCGATACAATGTTAATGGATACAGTTTTTGCATGACTTGAAACGAACAATTCTGTAATTAAAACTGTAGTATTAGTACTAATGCCATATTATAAAGCTGGCTGGATCATTAAAGAATTATAGCGGTAGCGGTTCTTATAATTAGGCATAATTTCAACTGGCATTAAATTTGTTGAGGTTATCATAAAAACGGAAAGTTTGACCAACTTAAAAAGCATGCTATTTGTGCGTATGCACTGGAAAATATTTAAGTCTACAGTGTCATCAACAGGCACGGATGGGACCATCGGGAGCTCGGGACATTTCCCGAAAGGCCGCTCCAATTGGTCCAATTTGGGCCGCGGTCTTTACAAAATTTGACCGAAACTTTTTGTTTCATTATACTAGGTGAGTTTTTTTAAAGTGTTACAAGGCGATATCTTGAACACGGTTTAAAAAATTTTGATGAAATGCTGGTGGGGAGATAGGGAGATGAGGGCAACATATTTAAACATATTTTTGATATTTACCCCTCTCTCTGTTTCGAGGGGTGGAGGTAACTTTGAAATTGTAAATAGGATGATGTACTTTTGTTTATAAAATTCGAATCTACGTAAAAAATTATGTATGGGTACAACATTTTGTTTGATTTGGTTATGGTTACGGATTTATGAGGTTATAAAATAAAAAATATTTACCATTTAATTTCAACTTATTTATCGTCTGTCATGCTTGATGATTTATTCGAAATGTCCCTCTTCAACTTCCAATCACTTTCTCACTCTTTTTCTAAATGAATTTTGTACCCGCTGTAACATCTCAGGCGCCACGAATAAGCAGGCAAAGCGGATTCGGTCAAGAGCAAATAAAAAAACATATACGTAGTTTTTTACGTAGATTCGAATTTTATAAACAAAAGTACATCATCCAATTTAAAATTCCAAAGTTATCTCCCACCATTCAAAACAGGGGGGGGGGGGAGTTACATGTCAAAAATGTGTTTAAATATGTCCTCCCATCTCCCTAACACCTCACCAAAATTTCATTAAAATGTTTTAAACAGTTTTCAAGATATCGCCTTGTAACACTTTAAAAAAATCACCTAGTATAATTTCCATTTACTTTATACATTTAGGTATATTATGCGACCATTTTTAAAAATCTGGATTTATCGGAAAACTAAATATACTTAGTTGTACTTCTATTGCCGGTTAACAACCTTTTCGATTGACTAAATCATAGAGGTGAGAGGTGTACCTTGGCCAAGCTATTCAAACCGGTTTGCAAAATCGCAAAAGAAATTATTTTCTGAAATATTTGTTATACGAAAATATGTTGATGGCACTGTAAGTCTATGTCAAATTCGAGGTAAGCAGGTTAGGTTTTCGTCAGTTTTGACACAGACTGGCGCAAAACCTAACCTGATAACCTCGAATTTGACATAGACTTAAGGTGGGTTCAGACTTGTGTCGTATCATCGTATCGAATCATGATACGCGATACACGATACGCTGATACGCAGATACGCCGACGGCTTGTTTTCAACCCCGTTTACTCGTATCCGTAACATGTGCGTTTTATTTTTCCACTGTAGTGCTTTCGTATCTTTTAGTTCCCAGTCATCTCCCGAGAAAATAGACAAAGAAGGAAAGGAAGCTACGGCGTTGGTGGATGAAAACAGTTTTTGCGAATCGTGAAGTGTACAGTGGTTCAAGCTTGTTGCATGATTTAAAATTGTCATTTGCGATTTCCTGCCATGCATCATTCTTCTTTAAGCGATTAAAATGATGCGGATCTTTTGGGTTCCAAATAACACTTCTCTGTTTGAAATAATTTATAAATTCTAAAACTAGTTCCCGTGACCACTCCATAGTAGTACGTCTGTAATCGTCCAGACTTGAAGCAACACTAATAATGATTGAGCTGTTCAGCATATCAGGATGCAGATCGGGATTGTTTGGGTTTTGCCGTCCACACTACCTGTATCGAGATCACGTATCATTTCTTTGATGTTACGCTGAAATACCGACTCGTGGTGGGTAAAGGTCGTGTCGTATCTGCGTATCAGCTTGACACGAAGATATGATACGTAAATACGATACATCTCCTCGTACACACTTACCCGATCTTGATACGCGTTCACGATACGATACGATGATCTGACACAAGTCTGAACCCACCTTTTTTACAGTGCCACCAACATTTTATTCATACAACAAATATTTCAAAGGGAACTTGATGGAAAAACATTTATAATCACCCGGTAAAATAATGTTATATACAGGGTGTCTCAAAAAGAATGGGACACCGATTAGCCATAGATTCCTTACGTTATAATTATAATAAATCGATTAAACCTAATATACCTTAGTACAAAGTCCCTTCCGTAAGAAGTTATAGGGCCTTGAAGTTCAATTTTTAATTTTCTAATTTTTTGTTAATTTCCACAAATGTAGAGATATCGATATTAATTTTGATATACATCCTTACTATTATGTACTGCACTAATAAAAAAAATTAATTAGACTTAACTGTAAGAGGCACTTTACCTATCCTTGAAAACTTTTTTTACTCTAACTTCGTTATCGGTAACATTTTTTTAAATTTTAGGTTATTATCTGAAATAGAATTAAAAACCACAAAAAGAATGTACTCTTAGTTCTTAAGTCTAAAAGCAACCGTTTACCTTAAAATGCCTATAAATGGTTTTTGGTTGTTGTTAATACGTGGAATTATCAAGTAGCCATTATCACAAAAACAATGGTCATCTAGTAAACAACAATGATAAATCAATTAATGACATTTTTGTTATAAAACAAGTTATATAACAGCAATATAACAAAAATTACATAACATTAATTCCATAGTTGTTATGTTACAGTTATGTATCACAAGTACAACAAATGTTAGTTAACATTGTTACTTTTGTGTTGCATAACATCAATATAACGTGTTTGCTGGGGACTAACGAGAACAAGAACCATGTTACTGTTGATAGTGTTGATACTATACTAGGTAAATTTTAAATAAACAACTATAAAGTTTCATAAACTCAACTTCATTATGAAAGCCATGAAAGGGAAAAATTATGTTCCATGTTTGTTTAAGATATTTAATAATATTATGTAATTGAGTATTTCGTTTTAATAAATATTAATATTGTTCGGATTTAAAATACTTTTAGCATACAACGTATATCATATTTTTTACTCGTTTTCTACTACTACCCATTTTATCTATGTCCAATTACGTACAAATAAAAATAAGTTTTCAAACGGTTGGTGTATAACTGTAATTATTTCAAAACTATATTTTTCCGGCTGATATTTTACCCATATACACTTTGGGCCGGTCTGGGGTTATTTCCCGGGCCGGTGAACCCCAGCCCATCCGTCCCTGGTCACCAAGCACACAAAAACACCAAGTAATGGAGGCTGGAGGGCTGGCGATAGCTCTGTTTCGCAAGTACACTCCGTAGAAAATTACAAACATTTGTGAACGCTAGAATTTTTTTTTAAATAGATTGTTTTATATATGCTAAACCAAACTTTATCGTTAGTAATATAACAAGGGCGAGACATACTTACCGATAATTTTGCACACGTCAAGGGTCGAGTGCTGATTGCTCGTAGAAAACTGCCTTCGGGGCAGGGGCAGTTTTCTAAGAGCAACTAGGACGATGACTCTTGGCACGGGCAAAATTATTTGTATGTCGCCCGCGTTTATACTTGGAAGATTCCTACACAAAACCCGTATAGGAATTATGTTTTAAAATTGACCTAATATTACCAAAAAGCTCAAGTGGTTTGTTTCTTGCATTTCTACTTTTAGTTATAACAGCATCCCTAGCGCGCTTATCCCTCGATAAGCATTTCTAGGCTGCTTATCAAGTAATAAGTTCGAGATTGGTCGATTTTCAAAACATGTATGAATCTCAGTCATCTGCCAGTTGAGTGAAATAATCAAATAAATGCAGTTATGAAAGTAATAGTAAATAAAATAACCGATAATGCAATGCATATTTTTATAATAACTAATAGGGATAATCTCTGAAACTTCATTGTGGCGCTACCATAATCATGCTATTTTTAAGGCATTTCGCCAAAATCAGTTAATAAATTTGATTTAGTAACAGTTATAAAAAAGAATTGTCAGAAACTTCCAGAAGAAGTGTGGCGAAATACCCAAAAAAATTGCATGAGTACTAAGAGATTATGCAAAACAAATATTGTATTACATTGCCTAATTATCAATTATTCTAAACGTAAATGCGAAATACTACGACATTTTTAAACAAAGCGAAAAGAGGATTGTGGTCGACAGAGCAAAGAAAAGCAATACTGGAACTTGAAGAAATTGACACGATAATGAACGAACCAATGAAAATTGTTCAATTTATCAGAAACGGTTGTCTTTGAAAACACCTAAATGTCGCAGTGTTTTGACGCGAGCCCGATTGGTTTCAATGATTTCAATTTAGTGAGTAGCCTTTGACTCACAAATTACTAAACTGCTGCTGACGTCTGTGGGTTGGAAGCGAAATCTACAGCATAGACATCAACCACAACAAAGCCCTCCCATTTAGCTGAAACATCTATAAGGTTTACTGGTTTGTGCTTTGACTGACATTTTACCAAAACCTTAAAGTGAAGTTTGAAAATCGGCGTCATTCTAGAAACTCATCATAATCGTGTTGGAAGCTCCAGTATTGAATTAATAGTGGAAAACGTTAAAAATGTGTGCTCTCGAACACGGTAAAAGTCACCTACCCATATTGTTGAATAATCCTTCCAAATACCACTCAAGGCAATTTTTTTTAAGCAAATTTTTTTCGTCAACATGCAAATTATTGCAAATTACTCTCAACAAAAACTGCTCAAATTTTTAACGCAGTTTTGGTTTCGAGAAATTTAAACGCAATAACTTGCATGTCAACGAAAAAAATTCTCAAAAAATTTTCACCTTTTGTGGTATTACTCTTGAAAATTAAATTTTCATTATTTATTTCGTCCATTAGGCTATATTTTCTCCACATTTTTTCTCTTACATGTAAAACATCGTCAAAAGGAGTTAATAAAAAAATAGGGAAAAAACAAAAGAAACCCATTTTAGAGGTATTCAATTGGAAAATCACCTATCTCACATCAATACACATTAAAAATGTAAAGTTTGAAAAAATCGTTAAAGCCGTTTTTGAAAAAATCGAAAAAAACTGAAAAATCACAAAAGTAAACACCTACTTCCGGTTATGCGAATTTCTTCAAAAGCTTGCTGTAACATCTAAATAATACACAAAACTTATATATGAGGTTTCAACGCCATACCTCTTTTAGTTTTTGAGATATTCTATTCACAGATAGACAGATAGACACATAGACAGACACACAGACCAATGAACAAAAAATTATTTTTTGGGTTCTGAGGCCTCTAAAACGTGAAGATCTGTTGAAAACTGCATTTCGAATTTTTGCTGTGAATCCAATACTTTCTTTATCGTAAAAGGAAGTAAAAAGAATTTAGTATTACATAAATGTATGGTAACAAATTATTATTAACGCATGATAATAACTGTAATTTAAGTTTTTGAAAACTGTAATAATTGCAATTTAAGGTTACAAAACCAAGCCGTGGGAAATTAAACGACGAATAAAAATATCTAACGTAGAAGGGCAATACTAATAATAATAGCAATAATTAACGAAGAATAACCAAACTGATTAACAACGGCACTGGAAAACCTGGAAATTAGGCAATTTATATCTGAAGCCAAAGCAGCAATAGCAAAATGACATTTGTGTTTTTTTGTGTGCATGTACCTCTCTGCCAATCTTGCTTTTTATTGGTTCTTTGGTTCCCCTTACTTGAATTTTAGATTTAATTCACATATTTTCCGCGTTTTTTTGTGTGCTTGGTGGTACGAAGGAACGCGATTTTTTTCAAGAACTCATTTATATAGTAATTTATTTATTTTATAAAGTGTACACTAACTGTCTCAACCACAAATACGCCGGAAAATGTCAAATTTGATAGAAACTATTTTTTGTACGAATTAATGGAATCTCTGATCATATGTTAAATTTATTATTAAACTTGTAGTTGGCAGTTTGGATTGTATGCTGTACTCTACTTATTCGCTGCGGCAGGTATAATGTTCTTAAAAAAAATAAACAAAATATTTAATAACTTAACTAAACAATGACCAGACATCAAATTATAGATTCCCCCCCGCTTTCAACACATACCTAATTTAAGTCTAAGAAGCAGTTCCTGGAAATTTTGCGGATTTCCACAATTAATTGTTAAAGATGCTGCAGCATCTCCTTTGAGGTTTTTCAATGTTTCTGGATTATTAAATAAATTTCCCTTATAAATCATTTTTGTAAACGTTCCCATAAGTAATTATGGAATTATTAAATCAGAGTTCTATTGACACTTTCGATGTTCGTCGCTCCGACAGTGTAGACGTACTTGTTGTTGCTCTGGCAGTATTCCGGTACAAGCAAATAAATTCGCATTTAAAAATTGTGTCCGTGGTTTACAACATTGTATTCAAGATGCCCTTCACTCGCGAGCAAAAGGCGAAAATTCACAGCATTATCAAAGAAACTATTACAGTGGTTCTTGCTGATGAAAACTTCCTAAGCAAAATTTGTGATGCAGTGTGGAAGAAAATGGAATCCAAAATCATTGACATCAACAAAAACGTTGACTCCAGTATCAGCACCCTGCGACAGGAAAATGAGTCATTGATTAGAGAAGTGGACCATCTACAGCAGTACTCTCGACGAAATAATGTGCGCATATTTGGCATTAGTGAATCTGCAGGTGAGAATGTGGAGGAAAAGGTCATCAATTTAGTGAAGGAAAAAACTGATATCCCTATCAGCATCGATTGGATTGACCGTTGTCACAGGGTTGGCCAGCGTGTGGGTGATAAACCGCGTGCCATAATACTCAAGTTCACTAGCTACAGATACCGAAACCTTATTTTTAGAAATAAGAAGCATTTCAAAAATACTAAGGTGGTTATCAGAGAAGACCTCTCAAAGCAACGCTTGCTAGTTTTTAAATGGAAAACCGACGGGGTACTTACCCTAAAGCTTGCTTAACAGAAAAATAAATGCCTGAGCGCCACTTGGTTCTGATTAGGGGTGGCTAACGTGTCTAGAACCAAGAACAATACACGTAGCCTATGTAGAAGTCCTCCAAGTACGTTGCTGAACGCCTCAGCCTGTTGTGTACCAAGCCTCCTCCGAGTAGCCGGGTGACCTTGTCGTTAAATCACTTACCTTCAAGGCCACCGTCACTAAAGAATAACAAAAGAACACTGACTGTCCCAAATCTCGGGGCTCGCTTAATCAAAAGAGCATGCTTTAACTTCACAAAATTAATTGCACTTGGCCTTTGCCACACTGGATTAGTGAATGACCCAGAAGGGGTTTCAAAATTCATAAAAAGAATGAACTGACTTTAACAGGTTTATTATTTAAAGAAACAAGTGTCAGTTTACACAAATCGGTACATTAACACAAACACCCGAAGGTGAGTTTAAATTTAGTATCCTACGTGAATATGAAAGGGGGCCCCACAAAACCAAAATATATCTTAAGGGCTAGTTACAAAGACACAAAAAAACACAGTATTATCCAAGACAAGTGACATAAAATGGACGCCAGGAGTAAAGCCCCTGGTAAATATTAACTGAAACAGATCATAAGTCCTAGCGGACGTACGCAACGTTTATAAGCACTGACGCATAATAAAATATAAAATCGCACATTAAGTTAGGCACCAGAGTTACCTAATTGGTACAATGCAGGGCGCCTACCTACCTGATAAGTGCAGATGTAGTTGTCCTCGTGGAGGCCTGGTAAAACGTGCCAGAGGTGTAGCGAATTCTCCAGAAGAGGCAACAGGTGGAGCAGAAACTCGAGGGATTGAGGAGAATCGGCAGCAAACGTCAATCAACAAAGTGACAGCGAACAACACTATATCGCGCGGTGGCCCTTTCCTTTAATTAAACCCGACGTTGACACAGATATGCATTACGCAATGTTTTTTTCCCGACTTAACAGGGAAAAAAGTTAGTTGAGGCTCATCAGATATCGTTTCTCTAATCGAATCGGCAAAAAGTGCCAAAAGTCTCCCTGGAGACCAACTGAACGAAGCGAAAATCGGCCAATTTAACAACGTCCGAGTTAAATACACTTCCTCTACCCACCGCGCATTTTCAAAGACACACAAGAATTAATGTTCACTTCGAAGATTCGGGTTTAACTGCACTCGCCATTAACGTGCCCCAAGACACTCGAAAGTCTGCACAAGAGTCAAAAAGGATTCACAACTTAATCACCACAAGTTAGCCAAAAGCTCACAAAAACAACGCAGCCAAAAGTTCATTAATGCGTTAACAAAAGCTCCCCCAACTGCAGCGTCAACGCCACAGTCGGGGGCGCGAAATTTCACATACGTCTTGCTCACTCAAATGCTGGGTACAGATCTTTTTTTCAAATCGAATTCTGCGCGAAGAAGCACAACGGAAAAAAACTTCGAACCCCAAAACGCTCATTTCTATATGTGCGGTTAACTAAGGGCTTATCAAACTTTATTTCCAATGGTCCCAAAGCTGGACGTAAAATGCGTGGGCTGAAGCACAACAAAGAAGGATTTAACGGATGATGCAATTGCTGAATTGGCAAGAACCAGGGGAAGGCCCCAGTTTACAATGAACATTCCACAGTCCTCGAATATCATACTGATAACGACGCGTTCTACGAAAATATATTGAAGCTATGACGGCCGGAAAGCAGGATAAATTTCTGAAACAACATTTAAACACTACGCGGCAACCAGAGATTTATCGAACCTTATTTTCAAAGGCTAATTATCGAGCAGTAGTCAGGTTAAACAAAGAACGTTCTAGAAGAGTTTGTTAATGCTACAGCGATTATCAAAGGGTCGAATTACCAAAGTACAGTTTGCAAGAACTGCAGGCGTCAATTTCTTGACAGAAAACACTAAGCTCCAAGGCCTGAATTTCGTTACTGCTTAACATAAAGAATTTGATTTATTTAGGCGTTCAACGCTCGATTGTCGAAACAAATACGCACTTTGTGCACTGAACGAAGAATGCTTGCTAAGACGAATTTGAATGTAACTGTACAGGGCCGTAATCAGTAAGAATTCGGGCGACAAATAAACGTAATTTTGAGCAAAACGAAAGAGGTCGAAAATAATCTAACATACTACGAATTATATTTAGGAAGAGAATATAATGAGTTAATATCTATACCACAACGAACATAATACTATTTTATTATGATCAATGTTTGTAACCAACGCACTTTTCGTTGTTTTTTATGCTTAAAACGCAACAAATAAGCTAGCAAAATCAACTTTTATTTAACAGTTGAAACAAAACCAGGTTAGCTTGTAGCAAATCGATAATAACGTGTCTCTATATTGTCAGTATGGTAACAGATCCTATTGGCCAATATCCTAAATTTAAAAGATTCCTATTGGCTCAAAATTCAAAAAATTATATTCCCACCAAAACAAAATATTGGCGTTTATTCAAAATTCTATTGCTATGATACAGTCTCATTTGTAGAAATGTGTCCTCATCAGAAAACATACTATTGTAATGAGAATATATAATTCTTTAAATTTTGAGCCAATCATAATCTCTAAAATTTAAGACATTGGCCAATAGAACCCTCTACCATACTGACAATATAGCGACTCGCTATTTTAGATTTGGTACAAGCTAACTTAGTTTTGTTTCACGTGTCAAACTGTCAAATGAACTAGTTTAGAAATGTCAGCTGATTTTTCGAGGTCCTACGGACTCGTATTTTCAGCTTTTGGATTATACCTCATAATGTTCATCAAAAAATCGTCGATAATAAGCATACTGCTAATTACATTACATTATAATACCATTCGTTGAATTTTGAGCCAATCATCATCACTTAAATTTAGGATATTGGCTAATAGGACATTCTACCATACAATATAGCGACTCGCGATTTTCGATTTAGTACGAGCTAACCTAGTTTTGTTTCATGTGTCAAATGAACTAATTTAGAAATGCCACTTGATTTTCCTAGGTTAGGTCAAACCTTTTAACCATAAAAAGCAACAAAAAGTATGTTTGGTACAAACATAGATCATTAGCATTCATACTGAAGTAATAAAATAATATCAAGTTCTCTTTGGTATATATTTTAAATCATGATATTCTTTTCCTAAATAAAATTCGTAGTAGGTACGCCTAATAATCAATATTTTTTGAAGAATATCCTTTCGTTATAAACCTAAGTAGTTTTACGGAGTTGAGTTAGTCTTCTTCTTTTTCTTCTTGAATGCACATAAACTCGACAAAGTTTGTCCACTTATTTTAATCCTATCTACTTCACTTGGTTCCATGTTACATTGTTCTCATTGCATTCGTTGGGTACATTTTTTCTCCAAGTTAAAACATTTAGGCTCTGCTTTCTTTTTCATCTAATGTTGATAACAAATATTGGGTACCTGTGTTGCCATAAAATATGTACTTTGGGTTGCAGTCCCGAATAGTAAAAGACTCCAAGTTTCGTGGCCCACCCTGTATATGAAAGTTAAACAAGAGTGTTTAGAGATTATTTTTTTGCTATTTTCCAGCTCAGAGTAAAATTTTTAAAAGTTTTTCTTTTTAGTTATGCGTCTACAATACGATATATGTACTGTTAATTAAAGGTTAAATTTTGTTTTAGGTACTGACTTATGTCCATACCGTCTTAGATACTTGGTGATAATTGGAATTGTGTAATTTACACGTCTTCTATTTACGTATACTATAATATTTACAGTATTAATTATTTGTTTATCGTTGTGAATGGCTGCGTCAATATAAAATATAAATAAAACGGCACTAAATATATCATATCATAATCATTGTGATACTCTGTACCTACATTTACTTGCTACCCCATTCTTGTTCATTGGTCCTAACGGTTTGAGTATCCTTTAGTAAACGATAGTACAAAAAACTTCCCTTCACACTCCATTTTTCCTAATACAGCAAAATAAATATTTACATGCAAATTATTTTCCTCTTAAATTTGAACCCAAACTTCTTAAACAAACTTTCTATTGTTATTTTGCTTAGTAACAGAATCATTACTTTCGTCTCTAATACTTAACTCAAAGCAGCTAATAAATCTAAGAACGTTGTTTATATGCAATAATACTGGTCATTACATCTCTTACTTGTCGGAAATGTTGCTACGTTTTAATCACTAATTATGGAAATATAAACCGAGATTTAGAACACACGGACTGGTGTACCTTATCTGAAATACTAACTGCAACATTGTTTTGCACTTGTTTTGGAGATAACCCTTAAGCAATGGTGTCATCAGTATTTATGAGATTAAGTATCCAGAATCGTACCAAAAAACACGTTTCAACTTGATAATATAGAAAGGGACATTACATGACGTCGGTACGGGGATCAGGGTTGCCATTAGTGGTGAAATTTCACCAAATGTGGTGAAAATAGCTTAAAATGTTGACCCAGTGGTGATGTGGTGATTTTACAGTAAAATATAGGGAAAAGTGGTGAATACTGATAATACCAGCATTTTTTAATTTTCGTATTTCGACACAGTAAGGTCAATGTTGCAAATATGCGATCGCAGCATTATTTTGAAAATATTTGCTGAAATATAATATGTCAGGATGTTTATACGGGAAGCAATTCAACGTTTGTTTATTCTTTGGGCACGGTTTGAATAATTAAATGTTAATAGTGAGAGATTATTTACTGCTGATATGCACCAATTCAGGGAATACCCTACCAAATTGTAGTTTATATAACACTAGCTGTCGTATTTGCATTTAGCATATCCTCATTATTATAATTAAATATGCTACTTACTCACTGCTTACTGTACGCACTTCTAAAGATCATAACCGATCGCTTCGCGTTTTTGTGATGCGAGTGAATTTCTGTACTCTGTGTAGGTACTCTTAAATTCCATGTAAAAATGAGTGATTTAGGATCTAAATCAGGTTCGAAATATGAACATAATAACACACAAAAAAAGAAAAATGTAAAAAGAAAAATTATTCAGAAATATCAGTGTGCGTGGGAACAACAAGATCAATTTAAGTTGTTGTTACATCCAAGTAAAAAGGGGGTCACACACTTTTTTAGTAAATTTTGTGCTCAGGATTATGTGTGGAAAAGCAGAATTGTTAAAACACATGAAAAGCAAGAAACATGTGAATCAGATGAAAAATTACCCACTTAAACAAACTTTGGTTTCTATGGCATCCTCGTCTTCACCAGCACTTGCAGCTGCCAAGAAAAGTGGTGAATTTCAGTTAGCTTTGTGTGGTGAAAAACTTTTGCAACGTCTGGCAACCCTGACGGGGATTTTCAAGAGGCATATTAAAAGGCATAGCTGGTATGCATTGGAAACACTAGTGCACTTAGTTCCAAGCAAGAGGTGTTATGCGGGAGCTGTTATCACATAGGTACAATGACAATCAGATGTCAACCAGAAATAATTCGTGACAAAACTTGTAATAAAGATGCCCAGTGGCCAAAACAAGATAAAAGTAAGTATATTTTATATTAAATAATATAAATATAAGTAAGAGCACTTCAAATTAACATACAGGGTGTCCATTTAGTACTCCGTTCTTCGATTATTATGTTACTAGTTTCGATAAAAATCCGATTTGTGGAATATTAATGAAGTTAAAGGAGGCACATTTTAAAATTGGGACTTGCGAAGATATGATATTTTGAAGTATATTTTGGTGAACTGGTTTATTTAAATTTCAATATCTACTTCATAATTTGTTTATATTTCGTAAAAATTTAGACGATATCTAAAGTAGGGTTCAGTGACGTATCCACGATTTTTGTTGGAGGGGGGGAGGATCGTCTCATCCCTCAAATTTTGTTCAGCGGCGGTCATATCAAGGCTGAAAAGTGAAGGGAGAGCTGAACGTTTTTTGGAGTTAATCGCTTATGGGAAAGAAATTCACACAGAGCCTGGTCCAAACCTTTATTAGGCAAATCAGCTAAGAGTACATTAACAGCGCTCTTTTCAATTTTCCTTCCAGGCTTAAGACTGGCACGTAATGCACAAAATATGATTGAAATGCCCAAACAACTCTTGTTTGCTCCTGCATTTTTTTCAAATTCGGTGTTGTCGCGAGCACCTGTACGATATTATGTTTACAGAAATTCATTCTAGTTACCCTCGATCTGTTTAAGCAATTAAAAGTTTAATTTTTTTGTAGGATTGTTATGAACTGTTATGTATCTTATTATGCAAAATTGTTCCTTTTTATTCTCTAATTACCCTTAAATAATGATCATACTTATGAAGCAGCCTGTATAATCATAAACATTAGTAATGGTATATTTTAATTTTACAAAAACAATATCATTGTATTATTCCCTGCTATGATTCTTAAAGAGGCAGATTTAAAAATACCCGTAAATAACAAAACACATTAAAGCAAATACTAGAATAAATTTACACTCTTGGAGCAAAAAGTGTAAGAATTTACATTGATATAACTGTAGTCTGCACAGAGTTGAATTGCCAATTTTCTGTCTAGACAAGTGACGATTTTATATTTTTTTAGATTTCGAGGGAGATTCAACCCCTCGAGCTCCTCCCCTGACTACGTCACTGGTAGGGTTATTCCATTTTAACCTACAATATTTTCTGCCGGGTTTCAAAATTACATTTTAAAATTGGACATTTTTCGTAATATTTTCAAATGGAATACCTTGTAGTTATTATAGGTGTCCAATGAATATTTTTCTTTACTTTGATATCAATAAGTCTACTTTTATCTTCAACGTTTTTTTAATCGATTACGAATGTAGATATTAGTTATGATTTTGAAATTGCCTTACCTTAAGAATAAATACCTGCTCTCCAGTTACAACACCCTCAAAAAGTGAGGGCTAATTACAAACATATGCACTACTACACCCCAAAAATTGACACTCCACTGGTGTTCATAATTATTGGTTTGCACAATATTGAGATTTCATCAAGAAACAACACACCTAGGTACTTAAAAATCTTCATTTTCTGCAGGTTGTTTTTGTACCCACTGACAAGAAGTCATTTTTACCGCCAAATTATTTTCCGTCAGCTCTTGGTTATTTAGCTTAATATATATTTTGATGCTGAGGATTTTTTAATGTTGTAAAGTTTAAACCCAACTCAATTGCTGTACGATGGGCTGGTGATTTTCCACAATTGCTTGGGTTGGTACCTACTTCTCTTCTCTCCCAGATTCACCAATTGCATTAATCATACTTATTACATCTTGCTCGTAATAATTCGTTTTGATTTGTGAAAATCTTTTATAATAAAAACTAAGTGTGGCCACCACATGACTTTCTTTTACTGCGTAAATTGCAGACACTAATTTCAGTTGGCAGTGACAATAACTATTAAAGTCATTGCCATTGCCAACTGCAATTTGAGCCAGTAAAATAGTGTTTTATTCCCGTTGATACAGAAAAACATATAAAAGCAAAATAAATGTTACTCTTTTTCTCCCCAGATTGAAAGCTGTATATCTTAACGAAATATACTGATTTTAATAACTATTTTTAAACTAAACTGAAGAAACATAGGTACCGAAATTGTTATTTGAAAAACCTTTAAATTTAATTTTGCGGCTATAGAAACTACAGGAACCTCTTACATAAAAACCTTTTGAAACAAAAGTCGTAGATAATTGCACAATATGTTCTAGCAAAATTTTATTTAAACAATTATAAACATTCTCCGGAAAACGGAAAAAACGTAAGAGTAAAGTGCGACTTCCAGTTGTCCATTTTAACCAAAAATCGCTGAGATCTCCATTTATATTCTAGATAGTAATTTTCACACTGATCGATTAAACCATCAAGGATGTAGACAGGACGCAGGCAGACTTATAGACAGGCATCACTTCGAAAGCCACATTTTCTGAATCAGAATATATATTCAAAAAAATCTCGTGTTGAAAATTAAGTAGGTATTACTATACCTTCTTTTATAAAATGAATTACAAAGCATGTGTACTAAAACGATAGTTCAATGATTAAACATCAACAACAAAACAAAGAAATTATAGGCGCCAACGTAAGAGCTTAAAAAATTTAAAAATGCGTGAATTTCCATATTACTAAAGTCAATTATGGTAAAGTATTTACCGAGTGATTTTAAATGATTTTAGGTCCAGAGTTTGTTAGAGATTTCCGTCTTTTTGCCGCTTTATTGTATGTATGTATGATGTGTCTATGAAGTATGCACTCTATGCACACAGAAGTGTAAAAGGTTACATACCACAGTTGCATCAGAAATCAATATTTAGAGTTATAAAAATGAAATATTTGGTAAGCAATTATATTCGTGCCATTTAGTTGACAATTTAATGTTAACATTCCGGACCTACAATCATTTCCAATCACTGTGTACTTCTGAAAAGGTAAAGACGGTCTTTTCAGTTTCAGATTTATAAGATCTACAATGATATACCTAAAAAATTTATAAAACTCCATCACATCAATTTTAAAACGAATATGGAATAGCCATCTATATCGAATACAAATAAGCTAAGCGTCATGACAGCTAATAACATTGATTATTATTGTTAAGAAGCAATTTGGAACTATTAGTAAACGTGCAACGACATCACTTATCTATATATGTATATGTTATTTTTTTGTATTTAATCCATTAGTTGTAGGCAATGTGTCCACGGTATATATTGCGATGGTCTTTAGCCCTGTACTCGGCTCTGGTTGCAATACAGAAAATACAAAATACAGTCACAAAGGCACAAAGTCGAGGCAATGCAAATAACTGGGAAAAGTCATGTAATTTTATTAAATCAGAATAATACTGGTAGAATGGACGATTAACTTTAAAAGCATTCAAATGAGTATACAAATAGGGGAACTCAATTTCAAGTGTTGGAGTTAATAAAAGAATTTCAATTATAATTTCAAAAGTTTGGCAATGTAGAAGCCAGACATGAATTAGTTAAAATTGACACAAGAATTCAAATTGTGCAGAACTTGAGATGAAGCGTTAGTTAGTACAGTAATTAAAGAAAAACTGACGTTGTGAGCTTATTTGATTAAGGTAAGAAAGGATTTACGAATTGGATAATGCAAGCAAGATTAGCATAAAAGAGATTTTAACAAAAAGGACACAGTTAGTTATTATGGAAGAAAATGAAACAGTAAACAGGAAATAGACAAGTTTAGTGCTATTAGTGAGTCAATGAAGTGATGTGAGCAAAAATACATTTGTTATAAACAATTTAATGGACAAGAAGACAATAATTTTAGTATTAAGAGTTCTAGTTAAATGTTTGTAAAATATGAACTTAATGTTAAATGTTGTTAATTTGTACTAAGCTGATTTCCTTGTATTTGATTTTTGATGTTCATTTGTTTTTAGAAGCTTGAAAATTCAATTATTATTAAACGTTGACACCAGCAGCATCTGCCTTTTACTCTGCAATTAATTAAAGTTTTTATATGGTTAAAATAAAGATACAGAGTTGAAACTTTACCAAAGTGTGCAGTTTTATGTGTGTAACCAGTGGTGTTAAAAGGGGCGATCCATCTTGAAAGAGAAAAAAATTTTCACGCCTCCTTCGACGAACCAGCAACGGCAGGCACCGGAGGAGATTGCAATCGAGATCCCAGCGTTCCGGAGGGCTACGAACGGGTCCAGAAGGTGGAGACAGGCTGTCCGAGGGTCCCAGCAGCGATACCGGCATCAAAGGGCGACCGCAGGTACCGCACGCACCAGGGAAGGCTTTCCGCAACAGCTACCGATGCAAGAGCGAGGTTAGAATGCAAGAAACAAAAGAGTAGGCGCAAACAACGAAGATCCGGTTTTCCTAGAACAAAAGAATGTA
Organism: Agriotes lineatus; assembly: GCA_940337035.1. NCBI lineage: Eukaryota > Metazoa > Arthropoda > Insecta > Coleoptera > Elateridae > Agriotes > Agriotes lineatus. The sequence continues at coordinate 112,181,207 of OW679199.1, read as the reverse complement.
CAGACGCTACCACAAAGGCGCGAAAATCAATCCATAACTCACCTGATTTTTAATTTGCTCATAATTTGATTTTACTAGTCATTTCACAACGCAGAAAGTCGCACAAACTGAAATTTATGTAGGTCAAGGTTAACTGTCAACTCGAACACCGGCGCAGTGCAGTTTTGATATTATTTCCCAGTGGCGTGCTGCCATTTTCAAATAAATTTAAGGAACCCGACACCTGAGAGCTGAGTTTTCATGTTCTTAATTTTGGAGCTAGCAAATATTATCAATAACGGTTATATGCAATGTTTAAGAGGGCAAAATACCATAGATATTACTAGTTAATTTGGTGAACCCAAGATTAGTCAGTTTAATGTAACATTTACCGATCTTTGAAAAATAATTGGTATGGTAGACAATTTTAATTTCATTTATCTACGACCACTACTAAAAGTAGGCCTTTTAGCGCTAGCTTGTTTCACTAAAAGTGACGTTTTATAGTTTACCGTGTTTAAAGAAATCAGCTGTTTACTTTTAGCACATGTGCTAAAAGTGAAGCGAGGTTCAAAACTACAATTTCAAACTGCAAGTGAAGTTGTAAAGCTATTCTAGTTGCTTCTTGCTTTACAGGTAAAGCGTTTTTGAAATAATTAAAGCGTTATGTAATGAATACAGTCATATGTGGAGTATCAATAATTACATTTCGTAACTCACCTTGACAGCACGGGCGTGGCCAAACAATCGCCACCGCGGCGCAGGCCTACTATTCATTATGACATAAATTAAAAAAGTCGCAGATGCGAACCTTTCTTAAATCGATATTTATGGATTAATAACGGTAAAATTAAGGTCGTAGATAAAATATTGTATGCAACGCGTGCTAAAAGTCGTTTATGCGCGAGACATGTTATGAAACTCAGCCTTCGGCTTCGTTTCATAATTTTCATGTCTCGCGCATAAAAGTCGACTTTTAGCACTTGTTGCATAAATAGCTATTATTTTATTCTATAATAATAAAAACACACATATATCATAGCAATATCTACGTTATTCAAGGCACCACTGGAAGAGCAAGGGTGGGACACCACTAATTTGAATTGGCGCCTTGTGATTTCTTCAGTCATATTATTTATTTTGTGTTTTATCAATATTGTATTACATATGTTTTATTTGTGGTTAAGGAATAAATATATTATTATTATTATTATTATTATATTTGATGAAGTTCAAGCCAAATACGACTTGAATTTAAAAAGATAAAATTTAATCCCACCCTGTACAATAGTAATTTAGTTCCAGATGAGATTAGTTTTTTAAATCAGTTTACAACTTCATAATTTTTTCTTAATTTAATAAGAGTTTAGGGAAATTTTCCATTTTTAATTGTTTTTGTATGTGTTATCAGAGTTAAATTACAAGTATAATTAATTATTGGTTTAAAAAGGCGTACATGAATTTTAATAAGGTGATTAGTAGTCACTGATTAGTCTGCAACCAGTTCTATTTATAATATGTAAAAGTTCAACTGGGATTCCCAGCTGTGACAGATTGCGCGATTTCTAAAGACATTCATTTCAATTTGGAGCGTTCAGTTTATATTTGCAGTATAATTATTTTTCTTAAGTAAGTTATACAATTAATACGATTAGTAGTACTTAATTAATTATAACCTACATGAAAAAGAAATTTCAAATTTTTAAATGTTTATCGAATTATTTCACTATGAAACTTAAATACAATAAGATTAAATAAAACTTGTATGCTTTCTTAAAACTTTAATTTTCAATAGCAGCCATATTTTCTTGTATTTACACAATTTAAAAAAGATAGAACCTGCTAAGGTGCAGCGTTAAGGGTATCGCAGTTTAATAGTTATTTATTGTATAAGTATGGAATGTAGCACATTAGTCACGAGTGCCTAATATGCATCCCACACAACTGCAATACGTTTTATCCAACAGTTCTCTTAAATCTCTTTTAACCATTTTCATTTTTTCTGATTTTTTATACTGACATGATATTTGATGTTATTAATGAATTTAGAAACTACAACAAAGCTTGGATTAGTTGTTATGGTAACAAACCTATCCCTATATATCAACATTTATTGGATATGCGTCTCTGCGTCACATTTTTATCGACAACGATCGGGCGCACATTGTCCGCGATCGGCCGTCGTGTCGCGTATCTTTTATAGCGTAGCGACAGGCAAGCGTGATATAAGCGTTTGTAGGCAAGTGGTTAAAGCATCTAACTAACAATCGAATTCCGCAGGTTCGAATCCTACCGACTGCATTTGTTTGTTGCGAATTAATGCAATTCGCATTGCTAAGTGCTTCCTTTTGCTGTTACAGTATTATATATTTTAACTATTTTGTAAATAACTCTTTCTATATCAAAGACGTTAAAACATTTTCCTTTGTAACCTTTTTATTTATAATTCAATTTTAAAAACGCAAAAACTATTTTTATTAGGGTAAGGCTACCTATGTGATGACCCCATGACTTTTATTTTTCTCTCACTAGTGAGTAATAGTGGACTCAGAGCTGGGTATTAATTTGACTACTATTGTTTAAAATACTACTTTAACTACTTCTAAGGTTTAAGTAATTGATAGTTAACTATTTTTCCAATATCAGTATTTATATTCCATTCAATATTTCAATTGTCAAGTATTCGGTATTCATACTTTTTTCTGGTCAACCTTTAATTAACCAATTTAACGACTAACTAATTTTTATATTCAAACTACTTTCGATATTTTAACTACTTTGACTGCCAGCTTAAGACCTGTTTAAGAAAATCTAGATATGGGAAAATACGAAGTTGCGCTTGCCTTATCGGATTATTGCTGTACTAGCCGATTCTAAAACAAAAGTGTTATATTACAAATAATCCACGAGAGAAAAGTTGAGGCCGTCAGACTGTGTGGGACATTATCTTGAGTGAATTATTTATAATAAAAAATGTGTACCATACAAAATGTTATCCAACAACTTAATAAATACCAGAAAAGCGTAAATATTGTATTGACAGGTGTGAAACGTCCAAGTGACAAATTAATTAGGAGTGATCTAAAGTATTTATAAGTCACGGGGGTGAGTTAAAGTACGTATAAGTCACGTATGTGTTATTTATTATAATCCACGGAATCAAGGGTAACGTGGATTACGATGTACACACGCTAGTGTTAGCCCAGTTTACTTGTTTAAAACGAGCTAGTAACACACCGTATTACTATTCAACATTGGATAAAAATAATTCGTTTTTATTGTTATTTGTTATTGACAATTCTAAGCATACGGAGTATTAAGTACCTTAGACACCGACTGCTACAGTCATATGGTTAAAGTCTTACTGGAATTTGCCGATACTAAGCCGTCTAATAGGAACAAAGAAATGTAGGGGTATGCAAACTAATTTGAACGATTAAATGAAATAAGAAAATATTCGGAATAAACATGTATTTAGAAAATAAACACATAACTATTACTTATATGATATCACCAAAACAAACAGTTTGTTCATTTGCCAGTCCTTGTAATCAACCTTCTCTCCGATAAATCTATTTTCCCTACAACCCTCCTCCGAGCAAGTCAAGCTGATGCAATAGGGTTTTTTCCCTTTCCTTAAAATTGCTGCGGCAGTGTACAGACCAATAATTAAAGAATTCATCGTTTCTTCATATTTTTTCACATTTACCAGAAATGTGTTAATGGCAGGGTAAAATTGTTCTGGATCGTCCTCAAGATTCGGGGCGATTTTTTGCGAGAACTCGGACCATTTCGTGTGTACGTCCGCTATTTTTCTGTGGAAGGAATAGGTTTTGACTGGACTGAACGATGTTTGTCTCTAACTCCTGCGCCATAGATGTCTCGATATCCATATTTAAAATGTTGTAGTTGTTACAGATCAAAACGACTTTTACGACCTTAAAGCACTTTGAGGATAGTCTAAATGAGTCGTAAGGGCACGTTTATCTTTGAAAAGGCAAAGCTCACTCTAATCACGCCCTAACTTGCTGTAACGGCTATTTACTGTATATGCTGTCACAATAGGAGTTGATTGTAATCAAAGTAAGAGGGGACAATAAGCACCACGAATTTCAGTGATAGAATGGAGGAGATACTTTTCGGCCGGCCCTCGTAGAAATTCGAAGTCAGAGGATCGACGTTTCACTTCGACGGTCAGGTGGTACGTTTATTCTCAAAGTAGGTCACTCGCGTCAGCTCCAAATATGGTTGTTGCTACGCATAAAATCATGTCACTTTAATGTCAACACAAGTGCGTCGCACAGAAGCTCTAATGTACACGGGCAATAAAAACAGCAGATCACAGTACCTAAATGATGTCCGGCAATGTTGCTGATTCCTGCAGCCGAAAGATTTCACCGTCTTATCGCCTACTTTGCAGGTGGTTAAAGGACAGCGCAGATTGCTAGCCGTGGAAACGACGTTATAAAACGAACCCCCCAAGAGGCCGGGTTTTGCGCGAAGATCCTTATACCGAGAAGCATTGGGAAGAGGGAAAAACGACTAATTACTATAGCTCGTCAGATTTGGCACGTCGGAAAACCTCTCTCGTAGATGTCCGCCAAAGCGTTAATTCCACACCCAGTGCTACAATACAGAAGAGAAAATTGGTTCGGGCATAACACACGCCCGCTAAGGGAGTTCAACCACACACACAACCGTACTGTACTAGCTTCAGACGTTAAGTCTTTTACAATGAAACGCACCACAACAAAAACATACGAACAACGGCTTCATATTAATTTTGAAGACACCCCATGGCGGCCGAAGCGCCCATGGGGTTCGCACAACTCAACCACTTCGTAACGCTGCCGTTAGGTTACTGCCTTGAAACGCGGTCGAAAGAAAAACAATATGGGGCTCTTTCGCTTGCTTTCCCTGTCCCACTCATGGAACCGATTCGCCCTAACGCAATATTGCAACCGCTACTTTGAGCAAAAAACGGTAAGTCGTGAAAAACATGTGATGACGGGTTTGCTGTAGAGCGGGGCTTAAATCACCAGACTAATGTTTACGACGTGGCGGGATAGAATAATTATGCCTGGTCTCACACGCGATCAAAACTATACTATACTAGAACAAGTGCATTTGCAGGATACCGTTCCAACTCTATATTGAGATTTGAACTTCAAATTCCATTTTTCTATGTCTCCTAACAAAGTATTACATTTCGTTTCGTACTTTTTAATATCTGACACTGACTACCTTTGACTCTACCGAAAAGTCGAAATTATCTGCTTATAATGGGGCTTGGAAGTGGATACGATGAAATCAGCTAATTGTGGAAAATTAAAACCCTTTGTTCTTTCAAATGGAATGTCTTCGGTTATTTGTCTCCGTACCTCGAAGTAGTACATTTTGAATGGTATAACACCCCTCCCTCATTTATTCTCTGCATCCCAAGAAAATTATTTTAATTGGAATAAGACCATCTATGTGACGCCTAGTTTAAAAGCTAGTATTTTAACTTCCCTCGTCTAAAAGGCGAAAGAATCTTTACGTTTCAGGATCCCTAGATGGCGAAGAACCTGTTTCTCAATTCCGTCTGTCTGTCTATCCGTTTGTTGGCGGTATATCTCAAAAACTATTTGTTGGGGGAACATAAGAAGTATCAGTTAAATAAAAGTAATATTTTGCATATAGCTTAGATTTTGACGCTTGACGAAAATGGGCCTTATTTGGGCCCAACGTATGCAGAGAAAACACCTAATAGATTAAATAGTTTTTTACTTTGATATTTTCAACATTTCATTTGCGAAGAAAGTTCTGTGTAAAGACATTTACAGATTTTTATAACTATTGTGCTCGCACTCTTTAAAAATTAACTGTTTAATGTTTTCCAGTTCCTCACTACTACTTTTAGAATGAAGAATTCTTTTAAACAGATCATAACACACATGGGACTTTCCTTTAGGAATTACGTAAGGTAAAAAAGACGATGAGTCGGATTAGATGGCCACCGAGGGTAGTGATGCTCTTACTACAATAATGATCTCCTCTGCACCTTAGTTAATTTTAACGAGATAAAACAGTTTTATTTGAAATCGGCAGTGAAGTACGCCGAAATCGTCATTAAAATACAAGAAATCGGCAGTGAAGTAATCCATTGTTTTACGACTTTTTTGTAGGTGGCGAGGCGACAGATAAACGTCAATCGACCGAACATAACCTACAAAAGTTGGTTAAAATGTAATTTCACGATTTCTCGATTTCAAATAAAACATAGTGTTTTCCTCGGCACTGAAGTTTCTTTTTATCCCTCATGTGGTTTATTTGCCTTGGCCCTACGGGCCTCGGCAACTAAATCCACATTCGTGATAAAAAGTTAAACATCAGTGCCTTGGTATACAATAGTAGTTTGTATACCAAGGCACTGAAGTATAACTTTTTATCGCCAACCGTCAATAGAGCCATGCATTACCATAGCGATTTTCGGAAGTAAACAAACACTTTATCTTACTGTACAAATCAAACACTTTACCTGCCGCTAATATTTATCAAGATAGCCATGACTGCATGTCATTAAACAAAAATTGTTTGTCGCTGTCACGAGGTCACAACTCCAACAGCAAAAGTGTTGTCGCGAATTATTTATAAAAAGTAATGGAAGAAGTCATTCAGTGCACGCCGCCTGAAATTCAGAAGAAGTCGTTAGAGACGACTTTCGAAATTCTACCACAAAAATCAGTCGAAAAATACAATCGCCAATATGACATATTCATGGAGTGGTGCAAAAAACACGGAATAAAAAAATATAGTGAAAACGTTTTATTGGCGTATTTTTCCGATTTATCGAAAAAGTATTCTCCTTCTTCGATGTGGTCGTATTATTCCATGGTGATAGCAACCCTATCAGCAAAAAATGACGTTGACATTAGTAAATATAAAAAACTTACGGATTTTTTAAAACAAAAAGGAAGAAATCATATTCCAAAAAAGTCCAAAACTCTTTCACAAGAAGAAATACTTAAATTTTTATTAAATGCGCCGGATGAAATCTACTTGATGATGAAGGTAATTTATGCAATCTTTTCAAAACCAATTTGATATGAATGTAGTAATTATTTTAGACTTGTGTTGTGTTTGGCATTGCTGGGGCTTTACGTAATGAAGAACTTTTGAATTTAAAAGTAAGTGACATAGAGCACAAAGAAACAATTCTGGTTGTTCGTATAACTAAAACGAAAACCAACAGGCCTCGATTGTTTGTGATCACTTCAGAGTTTGAAGGAAAAGTAAAATCCATAGAATTATTTAACAAGTATTTAGCTCTGCGTTCTAAACAGACGCCCCACGACCGATTTTTCCTAACTTATAGAAATGGCAAATGCACAGTCCAGCCAGTTGGAATCCATACTTTTGGTAGTGTACCAAGCAAAATTGCGAACTATCTGCATTTGCCAGAACCATCACTTTATACCGGACATTGTTTTCGTCGAACGTCCGCCACTCTCTTTGCCAACGCAGGCGGCAGTAAGGAAAATTTAAAGCGCCACGGAGGGTGGAAAAGCGACTACAGAGTCCTACGTGGAGGAATCTGTGCTCAATAAAACGAAAATCGCAAAGACGATTTTAGGTGAAGATCAAACTGACAACATAGTTGTTATCAACGATAATTCTACACAAGATTTACAATTTATTAACATAGATAATAATCCTCAAACATTTTCAATTCAAACTCCTTTGACTTCAGGAATTAATTTTTATAATGCGTCAGGGTGTACGTTCACGTTTAATATAACAAATAATAAGTAGTTTGTTTTGTATTCGCTGTTATTTTTCTATCTGTTTACTTTGTCATAATAAAATGTGATAAGTTATATCTCCATTTTTTTAAATTATAAATTTTTACGGTTGGCGATAAAATTTTGTATGCACCACGTCAGTAAAGTGTCTTTATCGAACTCGTCTATTACTCGTCTCACTCGCTTCGCTCGCTCGACTCATAATCTCAGACTCGTTCGATAAAGAATCACTTTACTGACTTGGTACATAAATAACTATTATCACGAATGTGGATTTAGTTACCGAGGCCCGTAGGGCCAAGGCAAATAAACCACATGAGGGATAAAAAGGAACTTCAGTGCCGAGGTGTACACTATGTTTTATTTGAAATCGAGGAATCGTGAAATTACAACATTTTAACCAACTTTTGTAGGTTATGTTCGTTCGATTGACGTTTATCTGTCGCCTCGCCACCTACAAAAAAGTCGTAAAACAATGGATTACTTCACTGCCGATTTCTCGTATTTTAATGACGATTTCGGCGTACTTCACTGCCGATTTCAAATAATAGTAGATTATGTTATTAGGAGTAAAAGTGATTCTTTATGTGGCGAAGCTGAAGTTTATTTAGCCGAACGTTAGTGAGGCAAATAATTCAGCTAAGCCACATAAAGTCACTTTTACTCCGAATAACATATACTATTTTATCCGCAAACGTATTCAGGTAAATTTCAGGCTAGCACTGTACCCCTGCGCCAACCTCTGTTGTTCAGATAACGCGCAACTGTAATAATATATGAACATACTGAATCACCCGTGCTAATAGCACACGGCCACAGCAGCTGTCACACCATAACCCACGGCGACAGATGCTCCGATCCGCTGCTTAAAGGTTTATTTAAATTAAAACTTTTTCGTACTTTTTGAAAATAAAACCGGCCTACGAACTAATTCTAAAAATTAGCAAAATTTTAAGCCATCATACAATTTAATCGGTCCAGTATCTTCGGAGGAGATGGCGAACAAACATAGAAAGAAAGAAAGAGAGCAATCATTTTGTGTGCTTAGGCAGATAAAGTACGCAAAAGTCGCTATTTTGTCTGCTTAGGCAGATAAAGTGACACTTTTACCTTGTCAATAAAGACAAATAAGTTGTCACTTTTGTGACGTTTGCGGATAAACTACTATTATTTACTAGAAACATGATATTGTACATTTTCGGTAACCATGCAACTACAAATAAAGTCTTAGCAACCATACAATGGGGCAATCCTTGATGTTATAGTATTCCAACCAGAAATTGGAAAGCTATTTAAAATCAGGCCAGCATTGAAAACAGTAAGTCACTTCGTAATTTAATTCATAAAATAACTGCTTGATTGTCATTCAGTGACACTTCGATAATAACCTTCAAATTTGACATATACGTTGGGAATTTTGAAAGACTTTCAACATTTTCTATGCTAGTATACGGTTTTAAAAACTGAGATTAAACAACTAGTACCTACTTAAATCATGTACAATGTTACAATGCCTTAACAAAACAGTTACATGTACTACAATTTGCAGAAGAACTGTTATTACTTGAAAGCTGCTTGACATTAGAAAATTTATTATTGATTGTATGAAAGCAACTTGAACATGACTTGCACTTTTCATGGTGTACTTGATTTTAAATAACTTTCCAATTTTTGGTTGGAATACTATACCTACATATTCTAATTTGAATGTCATTATGACATTTTGAAATTTCATACTATTCTTAGTAATATTCTAGTAAATAAAATATTGTATGCACACAGGAGAAATTCATGTTCTTTACCTTCGGTTGACTTAGACCTCGGGCCAGAGGCCCTCGATCTGTAACACATGTCAACCTTTGGGAAAAAACATATTCATATCTCCCTTAATAGTAGGTACAGGCGCCAGGGAAATCGTTAATAGGGCTTTACGTGCAATTCTTGGTACCAGCATTTTGGGTTAATGGGTGGGTGGGAGGCTGTGCTCTGAGTCTTTAAGTTTTCGGATCGATCGGAGAAATTGTTTTTCCGCAATATCGGAAGAAGTGTTGAAAACGGTTTTTCAGCAATTTCTCGTTTCCTGTTGCTCTGGCAATGGAATTGCATCAATACAAGTTTGTAGTTTATGAAATTCCTCACAACTTTTGAAAATACCTTTTTCTCGTGCGCTCAACAATTCAAAAGTTGTTACCCCATAAAGCCAAGAAATTAAGGGTTGAAATGGGTTTTACGTAAATATATCGCTTTCAGTTAATCCTACGATAAAAAATACTCTTATATTTTTTGTAAAACAACTAATTTGCATAAAATTTGTGTATGAGTATTTTTCCATTTGGACAATTATTTACCATTCTACAGCGCCGCAAATGTCGCAAGTCACGTAAACTGTACATTTAATGTGCACTTTCGAACGGCCCTGTTCCTTCGAGTGTGTCGCACCAATTGTTTTCCACACCACCTTTGAGGTACAGCTTATGGCGCGTTTTTTTTTACGTGGTCTCCCCTATAGGCCTAATCCACGAAGTGTATTTCTACACTTCCCTTGGTCTTTTTGATGGGCCGGGTTCTGCATCGTCAATTCCAATCATTGCAGAATCGTCGATTTTGTCGCCCTTGTTAAGTTGTGTTTCCCTTGAAACAAACTCGGGAAGAGAAAATATGTCATCGTCGTAGCTGGTGTGGTATTCGTCTTCATCTGTAGCAAGCATTCTGGAGATTTCTTGCCCGTTCTCACAGGAATCCCCGGCGCATATGGAGCAAATGGCGGTGCACTTTAAACCCGCTTTGCGGCAGCCACAAGCCTTTCCACATTTGGTCTTACACCCGCATGAAATTAATTTAATTATTGCAGTAGGCGCGGGAGGCTCAGTGCTAGGCACCGGTGTAAACGTACGGCCACGTTTCTTCCAGCCCCATCTTTCCGCGGGTAGAGTGGCATTTCCAAGCCAGGATTGAACTTGATGGTATGTCCGGAATGCGTGCATCCTGGCCGTGTCTTTTGTAGGTGGCAGGGATGCCAGATTAAACGTTGAATTCGCAAGGGATTTCGCGAAGTGTTTGTATCGCAGCAAGTTGATTGACTTGTCTTTTTTGGATGTCTCCACCGTACAACGCAATAAAAAATTGCTCTCCCGCTAATGAGATGATATCCGGGTCTACATCTTTCTGTACAAAGTGATTCAGTGCAGATTCCAAGGTAGGTGTCTTTTCTAGGGTTTTAAGAAATTTCACTTTGCTCATACCGTAAGCAGCCGATGTTGTGTCACAACCAGAAAATGCATGCAAGAACAAGATATGCTTTGATACAGCATTACCTTGTTTCACGCATGATGTTGAGTAATGCTGTTCCTTCGTATTCAGTTTTCCGGGCTTGCAAAGAAAAACACATTACAGTCTAGATTAAAAAAAATAATCAAATAACGGAATAACCGAATTGATTGTTCTTCACCTGGTGAGTCGTGAATCGTTCATTTTGAATATAAATTTTTATTTTGTTTAAGTTTAGTCACACTCTACCCGCGGGAAGATGGGGTTGAAAGAAAAATGACCGTACGTTTACACAGATGTCTAGCACTGAACCTCCCGCGCCTCTTGCAATAATAAAATTAATTTCATGCGGGTGCAAGACCAAATGTGGAAAGGCCTATGGCTGTCGCAAAGCGGGTTTAAAGTGCACCTCCATTTGCTTCCCGCTGGAGAATCCTGTGAGAACGTGCAGGAATTCTCCAGAATGCTTACTACAAATGTTGGCGAATATAACATCAACTACGACGACAACATATTTTCTCTTTCCGAGTTCTTTTCAAAGGAAACCCAACTTGATAAGGGCGATAAAATCAACGACTCTGCAATGGGTGGGATCAACTATGCAGAACCCGGTCCATCAAAAAGACCATGAGAAGTGTGAGACTGTTAGAAATACACTTCGTTGAGTAGGCATATCGGGGAGACCACATAAAAAGACGCGCTACAAACTGTACCTCAAAGAAACGGTGCCGCTCGAAAGTGCACACTAAATGTACGGTTTACGTGACTTGCGACATTTGCGGCGCTGTAGAACGGTAAATAATTGTCCAAATGGAAAAATACTCATACACAAATTTTATGCAAATTAGTTGTTCTACAAAAAATATAAGAGTATTTTTTATCGTAGGATTAACTGAAAGCGATATATTTACGTAAAACCCATTTCAACCCTTAATTTCTTGGCTTTATGGGGTAACAACTTTTAAATTGTTGGGCGCACGAGAAAAAGGCATTTCCAAAAGTTGTGAGAAATTTCATAAACTACAAACTTGTACTGATGCAATTCCAGTGCCAGAGCAACAGGAAACGATAAATTGCTGAAAAACCGTTTTCAACACTTCTTCCGATATTGAGGAAAAACAACTTCTCCGATCGACCCGAAAACTTAAAATTAGACTCAGAGCACAGCCCCCCACCCACCCATTAACACAAAATGCTGGTACCAAGAATTGCATGTAAAAATTCCCTGGCGCCTGTACTATAATGCATAAATATCTATTATTTATTAGCTACATGATATTGTCCATTTTCGTCACAGTTACAAAATATCAAAAGCTACTCATAACTCCTAAGGGATTTTTCGAATTATTTCTCCCTCAACTTCAAGGTAACCATGCAACTACAAATAACGTCTTAGCAAGAATACATTCAGACATTCTGTGATGTTACTTACGGATTCTTATTTTAAATATAACATATGACTAGAGATGTAGAATTCTCGGTAATTTTCTTTCAGAAGAATATTCTCAAGAATGTTACCGAGAATAATCTTGAGTATATTCTCGAGAATATTGTCGAAATAACTTGTCGTAATATGCAACTCAAACCTTTCCTAAACTATGTAATTTAACAATTTTAACTATGTTTGTATTTATTTACTGATGAAGCTAACAAAATTAGCAGAACTTTTAACCAACTTTGTAATTATTAAAGAATATTTTGAGACATTATTTTTATTATTCAAACAAAAATCATGAATAACTAATAATAATTGATGTCAGCAATTTGACATATAAATCTCCAAAATAATGCTAATTTAGGCAGTATTGTTAATACACTAATCAGTAGATACACCAACTCACATCACAAGGAATGCATTCTCGTTTGCGAGAATATTCTCTGAGAATATTCTTTTGCTTCCAGTACTTTATTACAAGAGAATTTTCAGCCTCCGAATATTCTCGAGAATATTCTCGTTTTCGAGAATATTCTTTTAAGAATATTCTCGACTCCCATCACTACATATGACATGGCATTTTGAAATTTCATACCATTTTTACTAATACGCTAGCAAATAAAATATTGTATGTACCACGGGAGATATTCATGTTGTTACCTTCGGTTGACTTACAGACCTCGGGCCAGAGCCCTCGGTCTTTAACCATGTCAACCTTAGGGGAAAACATATTCATATCTCCCTTAATGCATAAATATCTATTATTTCAACTGCAAAAATGTATATTTTTGTATATCTTCCTCAATCAGATGACTTATTGGAAATAAAGAGTGAAACCATTCTCTTACTTTTTAATAAAGAAACTCCATATAATAGCTATTTATGCAACAAGTGCTAAAAGTTGACGTTTATGCACGAGACATGAAAATTATGAAACGAAGCCGACCTTAATTTTACTGTTATTAATCCATAAATATCGATTTAACAAAGGTTTGCATCTACGACACTTATAATTTATGTCATAATAAACAGTAGGCCATGCTGCGCAGGCGAATGTTTGCGAATGACAATAGTCTAGGTCAGTTACGAAATGTAATTATTAATACTCCACATCAGACTGTATTCATTACATAACGCTTTAATTATTTCAAAAACACTTTACCTGTAACGCAAGACGCAACTAGAATAACTTTACAACTTCACTTCCAATTCAAAATTGTAGTTTTATAACCTCACTTCACTTTTAGCACATGGGCTAAAAGTAAACAGCTAATTTCTTTAACCACGGAAAGCTATAAAACGTCACTTTTAGTGAAACAAGCTAGCGCTAAAAGGCCTACTTTTAGTGGTGGTCGTAGATAAAATATTTTTAAGTGTAGTTACATAGCTATTTACTACTGTATTTTTAAAACGAACTTGACATTTTTTTGTATTTCACTTTAATTTATTTTTAAGGTAACAAAAGGTCTCAATGCAGCAACCAAATACAAGTACTTGTGCTAGGACTCCTTACGCTGCTGTTGGTATTTTGCGCCATTGGCATGATTGTTATTTTGATAAAGCAAAAACAACCTAGTGTTAACGAAGTTAAGCAAGACACAGATGATAGTGTGTCAGAGAAAACTACACCTTTAGGTAAGTACAATAGTTTTTACGTGCAGTTCTAATTAAAGAAATAAAAATAGCATAATTTTAAACAAATTCCTACCTTGACACCAATTTAGATATCGAGAAAGGAATACAAATCATACCTCGGCTGGAATGGTCTGCTCGGCCACCTGTATCAGACGTCTACCTGAAAGTACCGGTACCCTACGTGGTCATATGCCACACAGCAATGAAAAAATGCATAGATAAAATATCCTGCATTGCCGAAGTACAAGCTATTCAAACTTTTCATATGGAAACCAGACAGTGGGACGACATTGCCTATAACTTTTTAATCGGAGGAGATGGACGAGTCTACGAAGGTACTGGATGGAAGTTTGAGGGTGCCCACACTCTGGGATATAATGCAAATGGCATGGGAATCGCATTTTTGGGAAATTATAACTACTATTCGCCCACGAAACAGCAAATAAGTGCCGCTAAACAACTTATTAAACTAGGGGTGGAGCTAAAGTATCTAGCTAATGACTATAAGCTTGTCGCTGCTAGGCAGCTACAACCTACACAAAGTCCAGGCTTGATGCTGTATGAAAATATGAAAAGCTGGCCTCACTGGACTAAAAATCCTTAAACCATAATGCGCACATTAAAAGCATTTTTGGATAATGCGGTTACAGTTGGTGCATATTCGAATGAGAAATATTTCGTCAAAACTCAAGGTCGAAGTCAAATGGTTTTGTCAGTATGAATGCAGTCAACCTTCTCAGATCTATAGTGACTATAAAGACAGTGTGGCCTTATGGTGGTTATGTTTTTTACTGGACATAATAAAATTCGCCATGAGCGTTTCAAATTATTGTTTGTTTCTATGAAAAGGAAGCATCGTACACATTTTCCACTGCAAAGTTGGAAGAAACATGGTGGCCAAAAATCATATGGCTACACCTTCAGTATAGAGTCACTGTATTGGAACAATGTTCACACTAGTTTATTTCTTCCCACAAATTCATATTAGTGATTTGAGAAGGTTGATAAAGAATTAAAATTTTTAGTGATTTAACATAGACACACAAGGAAAATTCTATCATAACAGATTCTTTCTACAAAATAGGCGAAATTCAGTCAAGAAATCAATTCAAATCCATTACTGAAAATATATCTGGCTGAGTCGATAGTTCTTGGAATAATGCTTGGTATCTCCCATTCGTTCCTCTTGATGCAAACGCTTTATACGCGTATCCAGTTTCTTCAATTAAGGGCAAAATTCTTAAATTAATCATTATTGGCCATCTTATAAACTGTGACTACCTAAGAATATGTGTTACCTACATCTGGCTCCGAAGAGCAGATGAACCAGTCAGAATTGTTTTTGTTCGAATAGAAATTCGCTGTAACCGTAACCTAAGCCCCTCAATCCCAAGGCCAGGAAAAAAATACTAAACTGAAAATTCAAAGAAGCTAACTAAAAACAAATAACTAGAAATGTAATTTTTATTAAAAACACGAAAAAAAATGTTATAGCAGTATTACTGAAACGGCTGCAAATAGTAGAGTATTATTCATTTCTTCATGATCATTGGCCTATTTTGCAACTTCAATGTGGATGATTAATTATGTAATTAGTCAATCACTCGTTTATTTAGTACTACATATATTTTTAATGTTTTTATAGAAGTGATTGCGTCTAGTCTAGTGTCTCTGCATCCACAAATTATAGATGGATGATCAAACACATTGGTTAGAATAGGAACATTAATAAGACAATTTTCAATAAAAGTTGCTGTATCAAACTAATTGAGTTTTCTAAATTCTAAATTTTCATTCGATACTAACGACTAGTTTTACTTCATGTGTAGGAACAGATGGAAGGAACGCTTGAAACAAATTGGATCTTGGCAAACTCAAAAATGTATCCCGCCTTGAACCCAGTCAAATGTCGACTATTATTATTAATTTTTTGAAAAATTTTGAATTACTTTTCCTTTTTGAAAGTGATTATCTATTGCAGTTTGTAGCATTCATTTAAGGTGAAGGTGCACATTTAAAACTTATAATAATGTAGATTGTATAATGATTAAACAGCTATTTGAAGCATAGAGCAGACATATGTAGATAATAAAATTATTGAAGTATTCTCCTGTGTTTTTTTCTAACACTATTTGCCAGTGCTTTATCATTTTTGAATTCAGTAAAGTGTATCATTGTTTTGACGGCACAACCTTACAAAATGATCAATTGTTCTTGATTTCTCTAATCCGAAAGCAGCAGGAAATCTTTTAAACTTACGTAAACATCGTGCTTTGTTGTGAATCCTTGAATAAGTTTTTATGCTTGTTCTTTAGAATAATAGAACACTGCATAGAAATTTCAAATATTAGCTTAAGAAGTTGTATTTAAAACCTACTCACTCTACTTCACAAAAAGCAAAAAAATACACTATAATCAATCGTACCTCTTAGTTAATAATAATAATTATTATAATAGATAAGTACTAGGGACCTTGCAAGCCCATGACTCTCTCCGGAGTTTTTACTCTCCAGTTCCTATTGAATTGGAACAATTTTTCTTGCACCTCCACTTTCCACCTTGATCCAAATAAGTCTGCCCCTCCTTATTCTATCCGCAATTGTACTCCATGCAACATGTCCTATCCATTTTATTCTGTGGCTCTTCATATTTTTCTAGCTCGGGTTGGCTATACATTTCCTGTACTTCTACATTAGTGCTTTCCATCTCCCATTCATTTGTCTTCCTCCAAATATCCTTAACACTCTGCTTTCCCATACCCCAACAGTCTCCCCCCACATACTAATGTACACACATCGCTTCTGTATGTCACAGTTGACTGAATTCAACACAAAAACTGCCAGATAACAGAAACTGTCCACTTTCTCAAACTTGAATACCTGCCCGTACTCCTTTTCACCTCTGAACTTGCCCTTTTCAAAGTCGAAGTCGTCCCACATTATGTACTCGTATTTGGAATTGTCCTCATTTACTTCCAAACCATATTCTTTTGCCACCTATGCTAGACACTCTTTAACTCCTCCTCAGCAAAAAGAATTATACATCTAACTAAAAAATGTCTCTTTAAAAAAATTAGCCTAACGATAAATGCACGAAAAAGTTCAGCCATCAACATTGTCAAAGATGAACTAAATAAAATATTTGGGTTGTACTTTCACAGATCAAATTATATTTGATGTTAACGTGCTACAAACTTAAAAAAAATTAAAAGTTAGTCACATGACCGCTTCTCAAACCTGTCATGAATAAGGACCAGGCAGCGGTTCTTAATGTTACAAAAAAAAATTAATAAATTTAATACAAATGGGCTCCAGTCGTTATTCACAACAAAAACACAAGTCTGGCTAGCAAATCAATTCATCACCTATAGAAAAACAATAAATATACCAGTAACAGTAAGTAAATGTAATTTCACTCAAACAGTGCCACAATTAATAATTGTAATCGAGGTACATTGCGCTCAAAAGACACAGAAATAGCAATTAACAAAAAAAGCTGGAGCTATATAGCGGCAAATAGTAAATAAATGTGACTGGAATCTAACCCAATTCATAATATCACAATTGATATTCAGTACTACAATAATTTGACATCTAGAATGCCATACATAACATTCTAGCCGCTGAAATGACAAAAGAACGCCCGATCGCCGGCTTTGCAAGCTGTTAAAATTGAACAGAATCGCCGGGCGATCAAGGTCGGATTACACAAATCTGCGTTGCAGCTTGTACACACTTGGTGCGTGAGTTCAGTAGACCCCCAATTGAATTCGCTAGTGTCGATAATAAAGCTAAATAAATTACTTGACCCGCGCGTGATTGGAAAACCAAAGGCCTTTGTTTAGATCAACGCATAACCTATCGCTGGATAATTGCCTTTATCGTCAACACAAATCCACTGAATTTTAGCAAAATGAGCTTGTACTTACTGCGTTGTCTGGGACACTTGGACAGGGGTTTTCGCAGGTGGAATGCGGCCAAAAAGTGTTCCTGCAGCTCAGGAATTTAGCGGCCCAAAACGTTTTGTAGAATTGTATTCGGCAACATCTTACATAAGCGTGCACGATGCAAATGCAGTAACTATTTCAGTAATTTACTTGCCGCATAAAGAGGCCTAATTACCAGATTAATTAGAACGGAAACTTAATCGTTCGAATGTGCTTACCCAAAGATCAACAACGGGACGTAGTGACCTGAGTATCTCGCATTTTAAGCGTTAATTTATTGAAGACGAGATACCATCGCCAAATTGCAAGGCCTGCTATAAAATTTTGAGACCACGTGAAGCATATCCCCTCAAGGTCATGATGAGATTCCCGTTTCGGCAAGAACAGCGCTCGAGTTCTCAAATGCTAGAGATGCGAACGTTGGCTATTAATTTGGGAGATACGAAAGCAAAAATCTAAAGACGCATGTACCAACTATTGTAACCTACCTGAGAAGGCTCACATAACTCAGACTAGCTCAATCCTCGGCTGAGATATGGGTATGATAAATGTGGGATTTTTTTACTTCGCTTTCGCATAAAGGTTTTAGTTCACTAAACAAGAAGTATTGGGCGCCTATAACTTTATTTAAATTGCTATTTTTTTCGATAATATTTATGTACATTCAATTATATAATTCATGGGTCATATTAATGTTAATTGGGAGTTTAACATAATAAAGGCGTCTCGTTTTGGATTTCGAATGAGAAACACGTGTATACAGGTGATCCGTATGCAAGTGCAATTATAAAGGAATTCCACAGTGTTTGGTTTCTGTGTGGGGATAATGACTTAAACAAACGTTGCCTACAGATAAGTACCATATTTTTCGCTTTTACTTTGATTAGATTAGGATTTTATTTAATTTTTTGGTGGAAACCTGCATTTTGCGCTAACACGTGGTTTTGTTAATCGCATTCTCCACGCGCACTCGGCGCGTGGGGGTCCTTCGTTTTGTGTTCATTGCATCGCAGTGCAGTTCGCTAAATAGGAGAGACGCATTGGCGTCTGCACTTTATTAAGATGAATAACCTATCAAATAATATTCTAATTGCTTCTGGGGATGGAGGCAATCTAGATCACGAAAATGTATTGACAGGTAGTAATTCAACTGAGTCTGTAACAGTAAATACAAATACACAGTCCTTTGCCTGTTGTTAAAGAATTTAGCAGTTCTAAATTTGTTTTTCCCGATCGTGAGCAAGCTATTATTTTAGATGCCATCGAAAATACCCAAAATAATGATTACATCATTGCAGTTGGGGAGTTAGTTGGTCCAAAAAACGTGATTTTTGCCTCTCGTGTTTCTAACAACAGGATTTGCATCTATTTAGCGTCAAAAGAAATAGTTTATTTATGTCCAACAAGGGTGGCATAACAATAAACGAATCATTTATTCCTGCTCGTAGATTGATGTCACCAGCTAAACGCATAGTTATTTCTAATGTTTCCCCGTGCCTGCCGCACGAAATAATAATAATAGTGGTGAGGCACTAACACCCCATGAAGGAGCTTGGCCTGCAAGGCGGAAGGTTAAAGCTTCCGTATCCTCGCTCTCACACCCGGCTGTCGCGTGTCAAATTCATGACACGTGGTGATGTGGTGAGCACCACGCATTAGACAGCCGCATTATTACCCCTTGTTCTTTCGAACGCAGGTTCCCAATTATTTAAAGCGACTGGGTAGGCCGCCCGCCAGGCATCGATCTGGGATTTGAACTCCAGACTTCCGCGCCGCAGTCTGATGCTCTAACCATCAGAGCCACGCTGGCTCACGAAATAATAGAGAAAGAAATAAAACGTTTAGGTTTAAAAACTGTGTCTCCTATCAATTTTATAGGAGCTGGCCTGAATAAACAAGAGTATAAACACGTCGTTAGTTTCCGCAGACAGGTTTATATTATCCTCGAGGAAAAGGATGTCTTACCAGAGTCTATCTTAGTTCAATATAAACAAAATTCATTTAGAATTTTTTTTACTACGGACGAAATTAGGTGTTTTACGTGCAAAAAAATAGGACACATTGCTACTAAGTGTCCAACTTTATCTGACAACAATAACGTGATAAACACTACTGCCGATATTCATAGGGACCCAGAACAAACGTCAGTAGTAAATAATAGCACGCAGGAAGTTAGATCGAATTTGAAACTTAACGAACTAAGCAATAGGTCCGATGTTGTTCATAGCGGTTCGGTAAGAAATTCAGGGGCCGTAAAACGCCAAGCTCCCTCATCTACAGAATCAGATATCATATCTCTAGATGAGGTTTCAGTAAATGATAAGCAAGAAGACCCTGTAGAGCAAAGTAAAGATTCAACATCGAAATTTGAGTTTATTAAACCGAAATCCAAAAGATTATAGGAAAACACAATCTCAGATGATAGTACTTCATACACTGAGTTTAAAAAAATTTTTGACGACGACATTGAAGTGATTAATTTTGAAAAATTTTGCGAATTCCTAACAATCGTCAAAGGCAACCAAGATGTTTTAACAGTTGTTAAGGCATTCACGTCTGACATAGAATCGCTATTAGAATTAATTGTCAAGGGCATTCGTGTTGTAAATTCAAATACCCTAAAATCACGGCTAAAACGATTGATAAAAAAGATTAATAAAAACTCTGAGTATGAAATAGGCCAACTTAGCTCATCGCAAGATGAAACAGATGGTTACACAGATACTCAGGGATATGCATCGGAGTCTTCCGATGTAATTGTTTAAAATGTCTGTCTATGTCTTCTTATCTTTATCGCTTACCTATTACGTTTTTTCATCAACGAGAGTTTTCACCTCTTGCAGTTATAATGGCTAATTTTAATTTAAATATCATTCAGTGGAATGCTCAATCTGCCCCAGCTAAAAGGGAAAATTTAGAAAAGATACTTGTAGAATATAATATCGACGTAACCTTAATTAGTGAAACTTGGTTTAAGCCTCAGTATAAAATATCTTTAAAAAACTATAATATTCAGAGATGTGACCGCAATGACGGTTATGGTGGCGCCGCAATATTAATCAACAAAACTATTTCCTTCACACCCATTAACTTTCCAAATAAAATTAATAATGTCAATATATGTGGAGTATTTCTACCGCAAGTAAAGATATCGTTTATTTTGATTTATCGTCCAAATCATGCAAACTTAAGCTACAACGATTACGATAGTTTATTCTCACAGGCTCCCTCCCCGTTTATTTTTGGTGGAGATTTCAATGCTCACCACACCTTCTTCGGTTCGTCTAAGTCCGAAAATCCTGGAAACATACTCTTAAAGTCAATCGACAAGCATAACCTAATTGTTCTTAATGAAGGTTCCCCAACAAAAATAAACAGACCAAATGAAAATATCTCAACTATTGACATTACCTTAACCTCACCGGTTCTGGCCCCAAAAATCTGTTGGAATGTTTTAGAGGATACCTACTGTTCCCATCATTTTTCCCTCCTTATTGACTATATGACCTAGATATTTAAGTTCCGGCTGGCAAAAATTACATTTTTCTTTTTGCAGCTGGAGTCCGGCCGCCCGCAACCGTTGAAACACTTCTCGGAGGTGCTGTAAATGTTCTTTGAATGATTTGCTGAGGATTATGATGTCGTCTAAGTAGCAGAAGGCATTGGGTTCCATCTCCGGGCCTATGATGCTGTCTAGGAACCTCTGGAACGTCGCCGCCGCCGCGTGAAGTCCGAAGGGTAAAACTTTAAATTGGTACAAGCCCCGTCCAGGCACTGTGAAGGCCGAAATGGGACGACTTGTTGCCGCCAAAGGGATCTGCCAGTACCCATGTTTTAAATCCAAGGTGCTTATGTACTGGGCACCCCGAAGTTTATTCAGGATTGCATCAATAAAGGGAATGGGATATGCATCGGTCTGCGTTACCTCATTTACTTTTCGAAAATCGATGCAAAATCGGTACTGGCCCGTTGGCTTCTTCACCAGGACCACTGGGGAACTGAACGAACTCTTGGAAGGTTCTATCACCCCCTCGGCTAACATCTTGTCGACCTCCGCGTCGATCACGGCCTGCATGGCGGGATTGCGAGGGTAGTATCTTTGTTTAATGGGTCCAGTGCCCTCCTTCAGGACTATACGATGCTCAACTAAGGTAGTGGGACCTCTGGTGCCTTGGAACTTCCGCAACTCTTCCTCGAGGAACCTGGATAACTGGCTGGATTGAGTTGGGGACAAAGGCTGGATGCCGGCTAACCCCTCCAGGTCTTGGTGAGACTGTAAGGGTATCTCCGCTTCACCTAGAGTTATCACCTGGGCTACGGGGTTGATAATAGCTCTGTACTTGGTGAGGAAATCGAGTCCCAGGATTATGTCGCTTGACAAGGTATCTACGACGCTGACGTGTAGGCTGTATGCGAGGCTTTCGATCATCAGGGTAAGCTTATACTGGCCTTGCGTCTTGACGATTCTGCCGTCGGCTAACTGGACGCGGGTCTGGGTTGATTGGCAACTTACAGCGCCTTGTTGTTTCAGGAACCGTTGGAGCTTTTCTCCTATGTAAGATTGTGCAGCCCCTGTATCGACCAGGGCGTTGAATGCCTTTCCGCGGAGGACTACTTGGATGAACAGTCGAGCATCTAGAGCGGCTACAGCTGACTGGGTCTGGGTTTCTTTGTAGAAATGCTTAATTCGCTGGAGCCACTGCGACCATTCGGGTTGTAGTAGGCTCTTGGAGGCCCTGGCCTTCTTTTGTCGTGGACGCCTCACAGTTCCCGACGGCCGGTTGCGTTTCCCGACCTTTTGCAGGTACAATCTCTGGTGAGGGTGCCTTCCTTACCGCACCATGAACAGAAAAGTTTCGTAGGCCTTCGGCATTGGAAACGGGTATGGCCGCGCTGGCCACATTTCCAGCAGTTTTCGGTGCGACTGTATGCTGGTCGGGCTGTGGAGTTGCTCTGCTGAGGGACCTGGTGACTGCTTTTTACGGCTTCGCGCTCCTGCAGCGACGACACGGGGGCATTTGGAAATTCGAGGGAGGTGTCGTCTTTGCTTTTCCTGGTTTGTATGCTGTTTCCGCCATATAGGCTTGACTTGCTATCGGTGGGGGTTGAAACGCCGCCTGCTCCAGCTGCAGGGCCTCGTATTCCTCTGCCATTCGTATGAGCCCTGCCCTGCTATGGAAGTCTTTCCTGCGGATGTATAATTTGTATTCGGGGCGGAGGTTCTCATAGATGCGTTCTAATTGCTCGCGTTCATCCGTGATACCAAATCGGCGCAACAGGGTCTGGATGGACGTGGTGAAGTCTGCCACGGATTCTTTTTGCCCCTGAGTTCTGTTACGGATTTCTTCCGCCATCCGGAACTGGAATCGTGGGGGCAAGTACTGAGTTTTAAAAGCTTTGACGAAGCTTCTCCAGCTTAGCCAATTCTGCTTGTTGTTTCTAACCCAAAGCAAGGCTTTCCCCTTGAACAGCTCGGGCAACGCTGTGAGTACTTGCTGCTCTTGGAATTGATAGCAATTAGACAATTCTTCGATCCTCTCTAGGAAGGAAATCGGATCTGTGGTGCCATCAAACTTGAGCCCCCACTTGCGAATGCTGTTGCAGACTTGTGCTATGTTGGGGCTGGTGCTCGCTGGAGTTGTCGCTCCGGTTTGCTCGTTGGCCTGTTCGCCTACTCTTTCCCGGGGTTCGGTTTGATCTTCTTCTTGCTCTTCGTCCAGCTCTTCATCCTCTTCGTCTTCCTCCATATCTCCTTCTCCGCTACTTTTCAAGTATTGTGACATTCGTTTACGTAGCTGCTGTGCGTTTCCTTCGCTGCTTAATCCAGCCCCGGCCAGGACGCCTCGGAGGACCTCCACTCTTAAATTGTAGATCCATCCTACCCTTACCCTCGGGGGGGCTACCGGTCTATCAACGCTTTCGCGGTCGTGGTCAGACATACTGGGAACAGAGTTTGTATAATAATCAAATCAAAACTGTTTACTCTAAACTAAAACTTTGTTTTCAGGTAAAAAGAAATTTGCTCGAGCGCCACTTGGATTTTCCCTGGGTTCTGGTTGCTGGGGGCTCTAAATTGTGCTTGACTATATACTTGAGATTACGTCCCTGCTCGGGCGCCATGTAATAACCTGGTTTTTCTTATGGAGTTATTTAATTTTGAGCCGTGAATAAGTACTACTGTTAATGAACTTTTTAGTCCCGGGCAGTCAGATGCCGGGGTTCAATTTGCTCTCTCAAGTATATAGAAAAGTACACATAACATCAAAGGGATTTATTTTATATACCTATTTACATTGTAACTTAATAAACTTATTTCCCGTATTCTGTACAAAAATAATATGATTTCTTCTATCTTGTACGCCTGGCGGGCGGACAACCCTTTCTGCTTCCCGAGTTGTACGGGTTGCGGATCGCTAAAATCACACACGTACCGCTGTAGTGGCTTGCGTAAACGCCCTCTAACGGCCAAGACTGTAAACAGAAAAATTCGAGGTTAACTTTGTTTATACTGGATGAACATTGTAAATTCGGGTACAATCTTGTTTATTTCAGGGGCTGTGCTTACAAATAAACGTGGGGCGAACGCCTGGCTTGCCCCAACCTAATCCGTAGTGCCGAATAACTTCTATTGGCAAGTGAAATGACAGTGCATTAAATTCGTTTTAGAAACGGTGATAACCTTCAAAGTTATTAATTAAACCACGGAGATTTTAATTGTTAAGTTAAAGCACTACGGATCTGCTCAAGACATTTATAAACCAGGACCCCCCCAGGTGAGTAAGGCTCTGGATTCTTATATCAAAACTATTATTGCGGCGAGCTTTGCCGGTGTCGTGACCTTGACTTCAGGATAACTTTATGTGGTCAATTTCGGGATTTGAAACTTTTACTTGGGTGTAAAAGCACTCGCAGGGGGTGCATGAAACCAATTATTAACTTTCTGAGTGGCGAGTGAAACTCTCTGAGGTTTTACGAGTAAGTTTCGTGTTTTGACTCAATACGGGTTTTGTAATTATTTCTAGAATAAAGAGTGAGGCCCTTTTAAGTTTTGCGAAAGAGTTGGGTGTTGGTTCTTGCGACTAGCGTGGAGGGCTTTGCCTGAAGGGCTTTAAAATAGGATAAAGACAAGTCTGTATCCTAGGAGCCGTTTCTACGGGCTGAGATTTGTTTATAACAGATCGCTCTGGTCGTTATCCACGATACCCTAAGCGATTGTTATTATAGCAAATGCCGCGAAGGTTTTACAGAAATCGAGATTTGTTTATAACAGATCGCTCTGGTCGTTATCCACGATGCCCTAAGCGATTGTTATTATAGCAAATGCCGCGAAGGTTTTACAGAAATCGAGATTTGTTATAACAGATCGCTCTGGTCGTTATCCACGATGCCCTAAGCGATTGTTATTCTAGCCTGGTACAGGAAAATTTTCTACAGGAATTTCTAGTCGCAGGAACGAAGTGCCTCTCTGCTACCCGCGTAAGCTAATTTATACATTACCCATACTGTCTATCAGTGCCGGAAATTTGGTAGGGATGCGCCAAACAACGTCTCGTCGATGCGGGCGCAGAATGTTGATTTTTCCCCGCTCCTCGGTGATGATTTTCTAGCTGAATGTGACGAAGTTTTAGCGGGCCCAAATTAAAACGCATATAAATGTGTAGAAATAATAATTTCGGCCGACGCTAACGTCACACATGCCTCTTCCTACGGGGGAAACGGCCGGTGGATGGACGTCTTCTTCAAGGAGTTAGCCCCTCCGGCTCAGAAAACACCTGGTGCGTGTTCAGGACGGGCGTAGAGGTTGCGGTATCAACCTACGGAGCGCCAGGCGTTGATGATGGTCGACCGGGTGAATTTTTTTCTTCCTTTTCTTGCGACATGAGGCTACTTATATCAGCCCCAATTGTTCGGCGACAGACTTTAGCATTCTTATTGATTCTCCCGAGGGTAGCTTCAGGATGAACCTTCGTGGCGGGCGTGTTCTCCGTTGGCGACGACGACGGGAGACCTGGAGCTCTGGCTTGCTAGGAGCTAATTCTGCGACCGAGGGCTTCGGCTTGGGTAGCGATAGCTTTGGAGTCTGGAACTCTGTCTCAGGAAGAGATAGCACTGGGAACTGGGGCTCTAGTCCGTGTAGAATTATCTCCATAGTCTGGGGCTCTGGTTCTGGGAGAATTAACTCTGGAAGATCTGTAATTTCTACTTCGGGTTCTGGAAGGTGGAGTTGTTGCAGTTCTTCTAGTACAGCGGCCAAAGAGCTTCCCGGGGTCAAAGGCACCACTGCTTCTTCCATCGGGACTCCGGACGGCGACTCAGGCTGGAGTTCTGGTGGAAATCCGGGCTGTTCATTTTCTGTGTCGATCTCGGCTGTACGGCTTAAAGCTCGAGGCGTCCAGGGGGTTGTAGGTGTCGCCGGGTTTGGAGGCAACTCGCACATGAGAGCTTCGGGTGGCGTGACTGGCGGAACTTGGGCCTCCTCCTTCGTTGGAGACGCGGCTGGGCTCTTCGAGGAACCGTCGAACAGCCTGTTAAATTTCCGAGCCAATTGCCGGATTGTTCTCTCCTGGACGGGGTGAAGTTTTGAAAGGGGGATCTTTACCAGCAGACCTTCTCCGAATGGTTTAGGATCCGGCTTGCGAAACTTCTTCTTTTCTTTCGGAGCCAATTGGCGGATTGTGAACTGCTGGTCGGGGTGGAGCCTTGAAAGTGGAATCTTTACCAGTAGACCTTCTCCGAATGGTTTAGGATCCGGCTTATGGTGCTTCTTTTCTGGCGTGGCTGGTAAGGGTGATAGCAGCACCGGGACCGGGCTCCATTGGGGCAGGGGACTCCAGGCGGCCCTAGGTGGTGGACCAGGGGTGGCGTATAATTGTGGCGCCCAGGGACGGATTTTCTTTTGGCCCTTAGGCCTTCGGCGTAGCTTGATAGGACAGGGGCGAACATCCTTTCGGTTGCGTACTCGTGACATCTTCGTTGAAGGTGGCTGTACTAATGAATTCATGGACTGCAGGTCGCTACACTTATACCCGTGGTCCGTGTTATCTCACCCCCCTCTAATTGGGAGCAGGTAGAGTAGGAGTATCTTGATAAGCGGGCTTGATGTCCTTCACGTGGACCCTGCCGATGGCCCTACCGTTCTGGGGGTTGCTCAGCTCCACGATGACGGGAGAAATAATTTTTTGGATCACGTAGGGTCCAACATATTTTGCGGCTAGTTTGGCGGTGATGCCTTGGGCGGCGTCGGAGAGCACCCTGTCGCGTTTATAGACCTGGTGCCCGACCTGGGGGCGATACTCTCGCCTTCGGAGGTTATAATGATGACTTTGTCTGGTGAAGGCTTTGGCGAGATTATTTCTTACCACGTTCATTACGTCCTCTAATTTCTGAAGTTGTTCGCGGTAGAGACCTGGGGCTGGAGCTTCATCGTCGGGCCCAAAGTCGGGATCGGCAGCTTCACGTACGGATTTCGGCGGCAACATTTCCCGTCCTAAGTTGAGCAAGGCCGGCGTGAAACCTGTTGATTCGTGTTTGGACGTGTTTATTGCGAACATGACCTCGGGCAACCATGCGTCCCATTGTTTTTGATTTCCACGGGCTAATTGGGCGATGATTGTACCTATGACTTTATTAACCCGCTCCACGGGGTTGGCCTGGGGCGTGTACGGGGGCGTGAGCCGGTGTTTGATACCGTACTCCGTGGTCAAAGCTCTGAAAAGCTTACTGGTATATTGGGGTCCATTGTCTGAAACAATAACTTTTGGAGTTCCAAAACGATAAATTATTCTTTCCCTTAGGGCCTGGACTACTGTTTTTGCGGTAGCGGTGCGTAGTGGGTGGACCTCGACCCATTTCGTGAAGCGATCTTGAAACACCAGGAGCCATACGTTGCCTTTAGACGACCTGGTGAGCGGCCCGATGAGGTCCGTGCTTAAAACCTCCCAAGGGCCTTGTACCCTAGACCAGAACATCTTCCCGGCCGTCTGACGTTGGCTGTGCTTATATTCCTGGCAAGTAGGACAAGAACGTACGTATTTTGTGATTTCTTGTTGCATTCCTGGCCAATAATAATGTTTCTGTATTCTAGCAACAGTCTTCGTCACCCCCAGGTGTCCTGCGGAGGGCTCGTCGTGGCATTCTTGCAGGACTTGGGCTCGTTGCGGTTTTGGAACACACAGCTTCCATATAGGTTGAAAGCCCTCGGCCAGGACTTCGCTGGCGTTGGGGAAGCTCCTATAAAGGCTGCCGTTCTCTACCTTCCACGTGCTGTACGCTTCGGGGTCGTCTTGCACCAGGTTGGACATCTTCCGGACCCATGGGCAGTCTGCTTCTGGTTGGTGAACCGCCACGGGAGAGAGGCCTTCTTTAGGACCTCCTGGAGCTCGGGATAGGGCGTCAGCTACGTGGTTCAACGCCCCCTTGCGATATTCGACCTCGAAGTCATATTGTTGAAGCTCGAGGGCCCATCTCGCCAGCCTTGCGGAAGGATTAGGTAAAGTTTGCAACCACTTTAGGCTCCTGTGGTCAGTTATTACCTTAAAATGATATCCTTCCAGGTACCCTTTATATTTTTTGATCGCAAAGAGTACTGCCAGGCACTCTAGTTCCGTCGCAGAATAACGGGTTTCAGCGTCTGTCAAGGAACGGCTGGCGTAAGCGATTACTCTTTCTTGGCCCTCTAATACTTGTGTGAGGACGGCTCCCAGGCCCGTGGTGCTTGCGTCTGTTTGGAGAACGAAGGGCACAGAGAAATCGGGACATGCTAAGATCGGTGCTGAAGTTAAGGCAGTCTTCAGCTGCTCCAGGGCTTCCTGTTGCTTCTCCGTCCATTTGAACTTGGCGCCTTTCTTCAGCAGCTCATTTAAGGGAGCCGCCAGTTGAGCGAATCCTGGTATGAATTTCCTGTACCAGGAGGCCATTCCCAGGAACCTGCGGATAGCCTTCGGATTCTTGGGTGTCTCCATCCGGGTGATGGCTTCCACCTTCTCTGGGTCGGTATGAATTCCCTCCTTATTGACTATATGACCTAGATATTTAAGTTCCGGCTGGCAAAAATTACATTTTTCTTTTTGCAGCTGGAGTCCGGCCGCCCGCAACCGTTGAAACACTTCTCGGAGGTGCTGTAAATGTTCTTTGAATGATTTGCTGAGGATTATGATGTCGTCTAAGTAGCAGAAGGCATTGGGTTCCATCTCCGGGCCTATGATGCTGTCTAGGAACCTCTGGAACGTCGCCGCCGCCGCGTGAAGTCCGAAGGGTAAAACTTTAAATTGGTACAAGCCCCGTCCAGGCACTGTGAAGGCCGAAATGGGACGACTTGTTGCCGCCAAAGGGATCTGCCAGTACCCATGTTTTAAATCCAAGGTGCTTATGTACTGGACACCCCGAAGTTTATTCAGGATTGCATCAATAAAGGGAATGGGATATGCATCGGTCTGCGTTACCTCATTTACTTTTCGAAAATCGATGCAAAATCGGTACTGGCCCGTTGGCTTCTTCACCAGGACCACTGGGGAACTGAACGAACTCTTGGAAGGTTCTATCACCCCCTCGGCTAACATCTTGTCGACCTCCGCGTCGATCACGGCCTGCATGGCGGGATTGCGAGGGTAGTATCTTTGTTTAATGGGTCCAGTGCCCTCCTTCAGGACTATACGATGCTCAACTAAGGTAGTGGGACCTCTGGTGCCTTGGAACTTCCGCAACTCTTCCTCGAGGAACCTGGATAACTGGCTGGATTGAGTTGGGGACAAAGGCTGGATGCCGGCTAACCCCTCCAGGTCTTGGTGAGACTGTAAGGGTATCTCCGCTTCACCTAGAGTTATCACCTGGGCTACGGGGTTGATAATAGCTCTGTACTTGGTGAGGAAATCGAGTCCCAGGATTATGTCGCTTGACAAGGTATCTACATGGCGCCGGCGAGCAGGAACGTAATCTCAAGTATATAGTCAAGCACAATTTAGAGCCCCCAGCAACCAGAACCCAGGGAAAATCCAAGTGGCGCTCGAGCAAATTTCTTTTTACCTGAAAACAAAGTTTTAGTTTAGAGTAAACAGTTTTGATTTGATTATTATACAAACTCTGTTCCCAGTATGTCTGACCACGACCGCGAAAGCGTTGATAGACCGGTAGCCCCCCCGAGGGTAAGGGTAGGATGGATCTACAATTTAAGAGTGGAGGTCCTCCGAGGCGTCCTGGCCGGGGCTGGATTAAGCAGCGAAGGAAACGCACAGCAGCTACGTAAACGAATGTCACAATACTTGAAAAGTAGCGGAGAAGGAGATATGGAGGAAGACGAAGAGGATGAAGAGCTGGACGAAGAGCAAGAAGAAGATCAAACCGAACCCCGGGAAAGAGTAGGCGAACAGGCCAACGAGCAAACCGGAGCGACAACTCCAGCGAGCACCAGCCCCAACATAGCACAAGTCTGCAACAGCATTCGCAAGTGGGGGCTCAAGTTTGATGGCACCACAGATCCGATTTCCTTCCTAGAGAGGATCGAAGAATTGTCTAATTGCTATCAATTCCAAGAGCAGCAAGTACTCACAGCGTTGCCCGAGCTGTTCAAGGGGAAAGCCTTGCTTTGGGTTAGAAACAACAAGCAGAATTGGCTAAGCTGGAGAAGCTTCGTCAAAGCTTTTAAAACTCAGTACTTGCCCCCACGATTCCAGTTCCGGATGGCGGAAGAAATCCGTAACAGAACTCAGGGGCAAAAAGAATCCGTGGCAGACTTCACCACGTCCATCCAGACCCTGTTGCGCCGATTTGGTATCACGGATGAACGCGAGCAATTAGAACGCATCTATGAGAACCTCCGCCCCGAATACAAATTATACATCCGCAGGAAAGACTTCCATAGCAGGGCAGGGCTCATACGAATGGCAGAGGAATACGAGGCCCTGCAGCTGGAGCAGGCGGCGTTTCAACCCCCACCGATAGCAAGTCAAGCCTATATGGCGGAAACAGCATACAAACCAGGAAAAGCAAAGACGACACCTCCCTCGAATTTCCAAATGCCCCCCGTGTCGTCGCTGCAGGAGCGCGAAGCCGTAAAAAGCAGTCACCAGGTCCCTCAGCAGAGCAACTCCACAGCCCGACCAGCATACAGTCGCACCGAAAACTGCTGGAAATGTGGCCAGCGCGGCCATACCCGTTTCCAATGCCGAAGGCCTACGAAACTTTTCTGTTCATGGTGCGGTAAGGAAGGCACCCTCACCAGAGATTGTACCTGCAAAAGGTCGGGAAACGCAACCGGCCGTCGGGAACTGTGAGGCGTCCACGACAAAAGAAGGCCAGGGCCTCCAAGAGCCTACTACAACCCGAATGGTCGCAGTGGCTCCAGCGAATTAAGCATTTCTACAAAGAAACCCAGACCCAGTCAGCTGTAGCCGCTCTAGATGCTCGACTGTTCATCCAAGTAGTCCTCCGCGGAAAGGCATTCAACGCCCTGGTCGATACAGGGGCTGCACAATCTTACATAGGAGAAAAGCTCCAACGGTTCCTGAAACAACAAGGCGCTGTAAGTTGCCAATCAACCCAGACCCGCGTCCAGTTAGCCGACGGCAGAATCGTCAAGACGCAAGGCCAGTATAAGCTTACCCTGATGATCGAAAGCCTCGCATACAGCCTACACGTCAGCGTCGTAGATACCTTGTCAAGCGACATAATCCTGGGACTCGATTTCCTCACCAAGTACAGAGCTATTATCAACCCCGTAGCCCAGGTGATAACTCTAGGTGAAGCGGAGATACCCTTACAGTCTCACCAAGACCTGGAGGGGTTAGCCGGCATCCAGCCTTTGTCCCCAACTCAATCCAGCCAGTTATCCAGGTTCCTCGAGGAAGAGTTGCGGAAGTTCCAAGGCACCAGAGGTCCCACTACCTTAGTTGAGCATCGTATAGTCCTGAAGGAGGGCACTGGACCCATTAAACAAAGATACTACCCTCGCAATCCCGCCATGCAGGCCGTGATCGACGCGGAGGTCGACAAGATGTTAGCCGAGGGGGTGATAGAACCTTCCAAGAGTTCGTTCAGTTCCCCAGTGGTCCTGGTGAAGAAGCCAACGGGCCAGTACCGATTTTGCATCGATTTTCGAAAAGTAAATGAGGTAACGCAGACCGATGCATATCCCATTCCCTTTATTGATGCAATCCTGAATAAACTTCGGGGTGCCCAGTACATAAGCACCTTGGATTTAAAACATGGGTACTGGCAGATCCCTTTGGCGGCAACAAGTCGTCCCATTTCGGCCTTCACAGTGCCTGGACGGGGCTTGTACCAATTTAAAGTTTTACCCTTCGGACTTCACGCGGCGGCGGCGACGTTCCAGAGGTTCCTAGACAGCATCATAGGCCCGGAGATGGAACCCAATGCCTTCTGCTACTTAGACGACATCATAATCCTCAGCAAATCATTCAAAGAACATTTACAGCACCTCCGAGAAGTGTTTCAACGGTTGCGGGCGGCCGGACTCCAGCTGCAAAAAGAAAAATGTAATTTTTGCCAGCCGGAACTTAAATATCTAGGTCATATAGTCAATAAGGAGGGAATTCATACCGACCCAGAGAAGGTGGAAGCCATCACCCGGATGGAGACACCCAAGAATCCGAAGGCTATCCGCAGGTTCCTGGGAATGGCCTCCTGGTACAGGAAATTCATACCAGGATTCGCTCAACTGGCGGCTCCCTTAAATGAGCTGCTGAAGAAAGGCGCCAAGTTCAAATGGACGGAGAAGCAACAGGAAGCCCTGGAGCAGCTGAAGACTGCCTTAACTTCAGCACCGATCTTAGCATGTCCCGATTTCTCTGTGCCCTTCGTTCTCCAAACAGACGCAAGCACCACGGGCCTGGGAGCCGTCCTCACACAAGTATTAGAGGGCCAAGAAAGAGTAATCGCTTACGCCAGCCGTTCCTTGACAGACGCTGAAACCCGTTATTCTGCGACGGAACTAGAGTGCCTGGCAGTACTCTTTGCGATCAAAAAATATAAAGGGTACCTGGAAGGATATCATTTTAAGGTACGAGGATGTATCAAAATTTAAGTTGCACACCCCCATAAAAAACGTACTGTAAGGGTATAAAAAATGAATAGTATATTTTCTGAAATACACATCCTTATACTATTTTTCTACATAGTCACCTAATTTTTCTATAAATGTTTCTGAACGTGACACTAATTTTTGAATACCAAGATAATAGAATTCTCCTCCAATTTTGCCGAGCCATTTTTCTACGTATTCTTTGACCTCGTTGTCGTTCGCGAAATGCTTTTCTGAGAGCTCCTTCTTCATTCGAGGGAACAAGTGGTAATCGCAGGGTGCTAAATCCGGGCTATAAGGTGGGTGTTGCCACACTTCCCACTTAAATTTCTGAAGAAGCTCCTGCATAATAGCGGCCTTGTGGGGAGTTGCGTTGTCATGCAAAAATATGACTCCTGCACTCAGATTTCCAGGTCTGCGCTCCTTAATAGCCTTTCTTAAGTTTTTTAATGTCTGGCAGTACGTTTCACCCTGCGCTCTATTTGAATCCATTCTTCAATGCGCGAAATGTGATCGGGAGTCGTGGAAGTCGATTTTCTGCCTCTGCCTTCTTAAACTGTCAGATCAGTACACCCTTCTTCGAACTGTTTACACCACTTCCTGATTGCCTCTCGATTCATTGCATTATTTCCATAGACGGCTGACACTTCACGATGGATTTCAGTTGGATTTAAGTTCTTAGCCCACAAAAATTGCACGGTTCCGCGAACATCTAATTTGGAGTACGAATCAAGCTGCCGCGCCATTGTGAATGACAGTTACGTTCAAATTACGAATTGTAAGTGTTTGAAACTTTGATAATAGGTAGAAGACAAAGCATGCCAGAGCACCTTTAAGTCGGCATGTTGCTTCTATAAAACTACGGTAGGTAGCGCTGAGTGCAACTTAAATTTTGATACACCCTCGTAATAACTGACCACAGGAGCCTAAAGTGGTTGCAAACTTTACCTAATCCTTCCGCAAGGCTGGCGAGATGGGCCCTCGAGCTTCAACAATATGACTTCGAGGTCGAATACCGCAAGGGGGCGTTGAACCACGTAGCTGACGCCCTATCCCGAGCTCCAGGAGGTCCTAAAGAAGGCCTCTCTCCCGTGGCGGTTCACCAACCAGAAGCAGACTGCCCATGGGTCCGGAAGATGTCCAACCTGGTGCAAGACGACCCCGAAGCGTACAGCACGTGGAAGGTAGAGAACGGCAGCCTTTATAGGAGCTTCCCCAACGCCAGCGAAGTCCTGGCCGAGGGCTTTCAACCTATATGGAAGCTGTGTGTTCCAAAACCGCAACGAGCCCAAGTCCTGCAAGAATGCCACGACGAGCCCTCCGCAGGACACCTGGGGGTGACGAAGACTGTTGCTAGAATACAGAAACATTATTATTGGCCAGGAATGCAACAAGAAATCACAAAATACGTACGTTCTTGTCCTACTTGCCAGGAATATAAGCACAGCCAACGTCAGACGGCCGGGAAGATGTTCTGGTCTAGGGTACAAGGCCCTTGGGAGGTTTTAAGCACGGACCTCATCGGGCCGCTCACCAGGTCGTCTAAAGGCAACGTATGGCTCCTGGTGTTTCAAGATCGCTTCACGAAATGGGTCGAGGTCCACCCACTACGCACCGCTACCGCAAAAACAGTAGTCCAGGCCCTAAGGGAAAGAATAATTTATCGTTTTGGAACTCCAAAAGTTATTGTTTCAGACAATGGACCCCAATATACCAGTAAGCTTTTCAGAGCTTTGACCACGGAGTACGGTATCAAACACCGGCTCACGCCCCCGTACACGCCCCAGGCCAACCCCGTGGAGCGGGTTAATAAAGTCATAGGTACAATCATCGCCCAATTAGCCCGTGGAAATCAAAAACAATGGGACGCATGGTTGCCCGAGGTCATGTTCGCAATAAACACGTCCAAACACGAATCAACAGGTTTCACGCCGGCCTTGCTCAACTTAGGACGGGAAATGTTGCCGCCGAAATCCGTACGTGAAGCTGCCGATCCCGACTTTGGGCCCGACGATGAAGCTCCAGCCCCAGGTCTCTACCGCGAACAACTTCAGAAATTAGAGGACGTAATGAACGTGGTAAGAAATAATCTCGCCAAAGCCTTCACCAGACAAAGTCATCATTATAACCTCCGAAGGCGAGAGTATCGCCCCCAGGTCGGGCACCAGGTCTATAAACGCGACAGGGTGCTCTCCGACGCCGCCCAAGGCATCACCGCCAAACTAGCCGCAAAATATGTTGGACCCTACGTGATCCAAAAAATTATTTCTCCCGTCATCGTGGAGCTGAGCAACCCCCAGAACGGTAGGGCCATCGGCAGGGTCCACGTGAAGGACATCAAGCCCGCTTATCAAGATACTCCTACTCTACCTGCTCCCAATTAGAGGGGGGTGAGATAACACGGACCACGGGTATAAGTGTAGCGACCTGCAGTCCATGAATTCATTAGTACAGCCACCTTCAACGAAGATGTCACGAGTACGCAACCGAAAGGATGTTCGCCCCTGTCCTATCAAGCTACGCCGAAGGCCTAAGGGCCAAAAGAAAATCCGTCCCTGGGCGCCACAATTATACGCCACCCCTGGTCCACCACCTAGGGCCGCCTGGAGTCCCCTGCCCCAATGGAGCCCGGTCCCGGTGCTGCTATCACCCTTACCAGCCACGCCAGAAAAGAAGCACCATAAGCCGGATCCTAAACCATTCGGAGAAGGTCTACTGGTAAAGATTCCACTTTCAAGGCTCCACCCCGACCAGCAGTTCACAATCCGCCAATTGGCTCCGAAAGAAAAGAAGAAGTTTCGCAAGCCGGATCCTAAACCATTCGGAGAAGGTCTGCTGGTAAAGATCCCCCTTTCAAAACTTCACCCCGTCCAGGAGAGAACAATCCGGCAATTGGCTCGGAAATTTAACAGGCTGTTCGACGGTTCCTCGAAGAGCCCAGCCGCGTCTCCAACGAAGGAGGAGGCCCAAGTTCCGCCAGTCACGCCACCCGAAGCTCTCATGTGCGAGTTGCCTCCAAACCCGGCGACACCTACAACCCCCTGGACGCCTCGAGCTTTAAGCCGTACAGCCGAGATCGACACAGAAAATGAACAGCCCGGATTTCCACCAGAACTCCAGCCTGAGTCGCCGTCCGGAGTCCCGATGGAAGAAGCAGTGGTGCCTTTGACCCCGGGAAGCTCTTTGGCCGCTGTACTAGAAGAACTGCAACAACTCCACCTTCCAGAACCCGAAGTAGAAATTACAGATCTTCCAGAGTTAATTCTCCCAGAACCAGAGCCCCAGACTATGGAGATAATTCTACACGGACTAGAGCCCCAGTTCCCAGTGCTATCTCTTCCTGAGACAGAGTTCCAGACTCCAAAGCTATCGCTACCCAAGCCGAAGCCCTCGGTCGCAGAATTAGCTCCTAGCAAGCCAGAGCTCCAGGTCTCCCGTCGTCGTCGCCAACGGAGAACACGCCCGCCACGAAGGTTCATCCTGAAGCTACCCTCGGGAGAATCAATAAGAATGCTAAAGTCTGTCGCCGAACAATTGGGGCTGATATAAGTAGCCTCATGTCGCAAGAAAAGGAAGAAAAAAATTCACCCGGTCGACCATCATCAACGCCTGGCGCTCCGTAGGTTGATACCGCAACCTCTACGCCCGTCCTGAACACGCACCAGGTGTTTTCTGAGCCGGAGGGGCTAACTCCTTGAAGAAGACGTCCATCCACCGGCCGTTTCCCCCGTAGGAAGAGGCATGTGTGACGTTAGCGTCGGCCGAAATTATTATTTCTACACATTTATATGCGTTTTAATTTGGGCCCGCTAAAACTTCGTCACATTCAGCTAGAAAATCATCACCGAGGAGCGGGGAAAAATCAACATTCTGCGCCCGCATCGACGAGACGTTGTTTGGCGCATCCCTACCAAATTTCCGGCACTGATAGACAGTATGGGTAATGTATAAATTAGCTTACGCGGGTAGCAGAGAGGCACTTCGTTCCTGCGACTAGAAATTCCTGTAGAAAATTTTCCTGTACCAGGCTAGAATAACAATCGCTTAGGGCATCGTGGATAACGACCAGAGCGATCTGTTATAACAAATCTCGATTTCTGTAAAACCTTCGCGGCATTTGCTATAATAACAATCGCTTAGGGCATCGTGGATAACGACCAGAGCGATCTGTTATAAACAAATCTCGATTTCTGTAAAACCTTCGCGGCATTTGCTATAATAACAATCGCTTAGGGTATCGTGGATAACGACCAGAGCGATCTGTTATAAACAAATCTCAGCCCGTAGAAACGGCTCCTAGGATACAGACTTGTCTTTATCCTATTTTAAAGCCCTTCAGGCAAAGCCCTCCACGCTAGTCGCAAGAACCAACACCCAACTCTTTCGCAAAACTTAAAAGGGCCTCACTCTTTATTCTAGAAATAATTACAAAACCCGTATTGAGTCAAAACACGAAACTTACTCGTAAAACCTCAGAGAGTTTCACTCGCCACTCAGAAAGTTAATAATTGGTTTCATGCACCCCCTGCGAGTGCTTTTACACCCAAGTAAAAGTTTCAAATCCCGAAATTGACCACATAAAGTTATCCTGAAGTCAAGGTCACGACACCGGCAAAGCTCGCCGCAATAATAGTTTTGATATAAGAATCCAGAGCCTTACTCACCTGGGGGGGTCCTGGTTTATAAATGTCTTGAGCAGATCCGTAGTGCTTTAACTTAACAATTAAAATCTCCGTGGTTTAATTAATAACTTTGAAGGTTATCACCGTTTCTAAAACGAATTTAATGCACTGTCATTTCACTTGCCAATAGAAGTTATTCGGCACTACGGATTAGGTTGGGGCAAGCCAGGCGTTCGCCCCACGTTTATTTGTAAGCACAGCCCCTGAAATAAACAAGATTGTACCCGAATTTACAATGTTCATCCAGTATAAACAAAGTTAACCTCGAATTTTTCTGTTTACAGTCTTGGCCGTTAGAGGGCGTTTACGCAAGCCACTACAGCGGTACGTGTGTGATTTTAGCGATCCGCAACCCGTACAACTCGGGAAGCAGAAAGGGTTGTCCGCCCGCCAGGCGTACAAGATAGAAGAAATCATATTATTTTTGTACAGAATACGGGAAATAAGTTTATTAAGTTACAATGTAAATAGGTATATAAAATAAATCCCTTTATTCTCATTACGTTGGAGACAAGTGATATTGGAAATAAAACGATTTATCCAAGTAGAAAATGGAAAATTGATTCAAACAAGTTACGATCCTATCACGACTACCTTTTAAGATACTCGGATATTGACAACATTCAGTTACGCTCAGCGCAAGATAAATTTATATTCATCCGAGACATCATGGAGGAGGCTGCGGAAAATACATTTAAAAAACTGAAACCCTCACTCATTAAAGAAAAATCACCACCACCATGGTGGGACGAGGATTGTTCCAAAATTGTAGAGGAACGTAAAAAGGTAGGTACTAAAACAGTATAAAAATAACGCAACTCTAGAAAATTTCATCAAAGTCCAAGAAACATTTGCGTATGCAAAAAGGTTTTTAAAGAAAAAGAAACGACAAGGCTGGATTTCTTTTTGCAACAGTCTTAATAAAGATTCACCTTGTAAAGACATTTGGCAGTCGGTTAGGAAATTTCAGAGGATTAGAGTACATGTCAAAAATATAAACGAGGACTGGATTCCAAGTCTTCTTCAAACTTTGACACCACCTTCAGCCAGCAACCTATTACCTTATTGCTCGAATTCTGATAATGATAATTTTTTAAGTACTCCGTTTTCAATGTTAGAACTCCAACAAGCACTAAGCACTCCCCAAAATAGTGCTCCAGGGTTTGATAACATGCCTTATGTTTTGATCAATCAACTTCCATCAAATATTCAGCAAGTGCTATTATCAGTTTTTAATTCCATGTGGGTAGAGGGTGTAATAATCCAGGATTTGAAGAATGTTGTGGTTGTTCCTATTCTAAAGCCTGGTTGCGATGCTACTCAATCAGCATCCTATCGACCTATATCTTTATTATCGTGTGTGCTTAAAACATATGAGAAAATGATTAAGAGGCGACTCGAATGGTGGATGGCAGTGAATAATATTCTCCCATCCCAGCAATCTGGGTTTCGTAAATCAATGGGTACTATCGATGCTGTAACCGATCTTATCACAGAAATTCAAAGGAGTTTTTCTCATAACCATTATCTAAGCATAATTTTCTTGGATATTAAAAATGCATATAACTGTGTAAATTTGGATATATTGGAAAACAAATTAGTATCTTTAGGTTTGCCAATGTTTGTAGCACGGAATATAACAAACTTATTTAGAGATCGCAGGTTGTATATCAGGACTAATACAAATCAATTAATAGGTCCCAGAACTGTATCAATAGGTCTGCCTCAGAGCTCTATTTTGAGTCCTACTCTTTTCAATTTGTATACGGCCGAGTTTCACAAAATTTTTGATTCGTCTGTTAAAACTATCCAATATGATAATGACATATGCATAGTTTCGTATCACAAATCTTTAGATAATCTCAAAAGTAACCTCTCGGTGGCAGTAAGTAATACGCAAAAGTGGTTAGAGCGTAATGGTTTCGAGTTATGTAGTCAAAAAACGAATGTGGTATTTTTTCTCGACACAGGATCCTTCCAGAAAATTCCATTATCTTAGGAGATATTAAGCTTCCAATTAAAGAATCCGTTAAATACCTAGGATTCATAATCGACAATAAGTTAAATTGGGTTCAACATATCAATTACATTACTGCAAAATGTGAGAAGTATTTGAACCTTCTTCGTATGATGACAAAGATTAGATGGGGAGCGGATGTTACAATCGCACGCAACTTTTATAACGCATGCATTCGTTCGCATCTCGAATTTGGCTGTATTTTGTTTGGTTCCGCTAGTAAGGGACAATTAAATCGCCTTAAGGTTGTTCAAAATAAGGCTCTTCGTATTTGTGTTGGGGCAATGAGTTCTACTCCAATTGAAGCGTTGCACGTAGAAGCGGAAGAACCTCTATTGGATTTACGTCGACAGTTCATGGCTGTTAAATATGTTATAAAACTGAAAACTAGCAGTTCAAATACTATATATAACAATATTCACACCCTTTCGGTTTTGGATTTGGTGAATAGGTTCTGGGCGAAAAAATCATCGTCACCTCTAGTGGAAGCTTACAGGTACGTGTCGTCTTTCGATGAGGTAATTCCCAAAGCTAAATTCCCAACAGAAAGTTTTCTTCAATATCTTAAACCAGTTAAAATTGTATTTCCGCCGTATAACGGAGATGTATATAACGATAAACTGGTTTATCTGTCTACATTGGACCGTTTATCAAACGCAACAGTTATATATACTGATGCCTCAAAATCTATAGATGGATGTGGAGGCGCATATTATGATGCAACCAATAACATCCAAAAACAATTTAAGTTAAATAACAACTTGTCCATATTTTCTGCGGAAACGAAAGCAATTTTAGAAGCGATTAAGTACGCATGTACCCTTAACGCTAATAATGTTGTAATTATGTCTGATTCTCAAAGTGTACTGCAAGCGCTCAGACATAGAAAACATTACTCTAACTGTCATCCTTTGGTGTCTGAGGTAGTATCCAAATTATGTTTTCTTGAACTTAAAAGGGTCGAAGTACGTTTTTTCTGGATAAAAGGACATTCGAATATTCAACCTAATGAAAAAGTAGATAAGCTAGCTAAGGCAGCAGTGCATAGAAATACCATTGACGACAATAACATGTCTGGGCAAGACCTAATTGTTTTGGCCAAATCAGATATTCTCAGACGCATGGCGAATGTTTTACAGTGAAAGAATGACTCAATATGCTTTGATTCATCCGAGAGTCGATTAT
The DNA here is from genome assembly GCA_940337035.1 of Agriotes lineatus. NCBI lineage: Eukaryota > Metazoa > Arthropoda > Insecta > Coleoptera > Elateridae > Agriotes > Agriotes lineatus. Next base: position 112,140,243 of record OW679199.1, on the reverse strand, counting down.
GCCCGCTGGTATAAGCAGGGGAGCATATCCAGATTTTTCTACTCGACAGTTGCAAGACTGAAATTTGGACACGGTTGTTTTCCAGCTCACTTGCATAAATTTAATTTGTTAGATTCTCCAAAATGTGAATGTGGATATGAAGTGGCAGATTTGAACCACATTATTTTTGCGTGCACCAAACATCATATACAACGCACACAGTTTATGGAGCAGTTAAGGTTAATGGGTATTTCATTTCCCTTAAATGTGGTCAGCATGCTTTCTTCCAACAATATAAATATTTATAAAGTACTGGTGAAATTTTTGAGTGAGGCGTCAATTAAGATTTAAATTATTGAAATTTTGGTCGTGTTAAAAGTTTAACATTAAGTAATTTACTGTAACAAATTCACGTGGCGGATGGGCTAAGATCCCAAAAAAGCCTTAATAAAAAAACATAAAGGGTTATCTACTATGGCCGTTTCTATATATGATACTTTATGCTGAAATATCGAATTACAGTTTATATTAGCTTGATTTACATTGGTTAATAAACCATTAGTTCCATAGAAAGATTTTCTTTCTTTTGCGGAAATTCAACAGCTTTAGGTAAGGCACATCTAAAGAGCGCTTTATACCCTCTTAACCTACTTATATCTCTAATGAATGCTGTTAATTGATTTCTCGTCTAACTCAATTCACATTTCTAAAGTATAGGAAATGCCCAATATTTGACAGATACATGCCCCTTTTCTTTGACGTATACAAACAGGCACGGATGGGACCACCGGGAGCTCGGGGCATTTCCCGAAAGGCCGGTCCAATTGGCCCAATTTGGGCCGCGGTCTTTATAAATGTGACTGAAACCTTTTGTTTCATTTGTATAGTTTCCATTTACTTTGGACAATTAGGTATATGTGACAATTTTTAAAATCTGGATTTATCGGAAAATTCTACTGCCGGTCAACAACCTTTTGGATTGACTAGATCAGAGAGGTGAGAGGTGTACCTTAGCCAAGCTATTCAAACCGGTTTGCTGTATCACGGGACTTCCCCTTTTGGTTACGGAGTTTAGTGGGCGTCGCTTATGAAAATCGCAATAGAAATTATTTTCCTTTGCGAGAAATTTAGTGAGTAACCGTCGCGCAAGTTAGACAAAGCTTATTTTCTAATAACGGAGTGAATGTAGTTTTTCGAGAAGTTGAAAGTTTAATTTGTTTTAAAATTAAAATGATTAAAGACGATAGTAAAAAAGTCAAAGGAGGCGCCGAAAAAATACGCGAGACAAAAAGACGCAAAATGAACGAAGAAGCAAGGAAGTCCATATCTCTGGACACAATGTTTTTGAAACCTATCCCGAAAACTGCGGATAGTGTTTCTGTAGTGCATTCACTTCAAAGTATACAAGAAGCACCGACTCATATCGACACTCAGGAAAAAAAAAGAAACTGAACGAATTCTGTGAAGTTGAGGTTATAGCTGCTGTAAGTAATAATGCTACACCCAAATTATATGAACGTGAGCAAGAATCTTCAGAGATTGAGTTTTTTGAGTTTAACCACTTTGAACGACCCAATGTAAATGAGTTACATTTTTTTGAATGCCACCCTCAGATTCCTAAAACACAAGGAAATATTCCATTTAATGTTAAAAAGCTACCTACAGTTTTAAAAAAAAGGCCTTGTTCTGTACACCTTGTTTGGCTTTTGGGGATACCGGTGAAACAAACAGTTTTACACAAGGTATGTCCGATTGGAAGCACGTATATCAAAGAATTGATGAACACGAGAGAATTGTAAACCACCAAAAAAGTTGTGAATCGTACTTTTTATTTTTGAAATGTAAAACTGTGAATACACTTTTATTCAGCGAACACCTGAAGCAGCACAATAATCAAGTAACAAGTAATCGTAAAATATTAGAGATTGTTATTAATGTAATTAAGTTAATTGGCAAAAGAGGTCTTTCGTATCGTGGGAATTTAAACGAAGCAGCCTATTCGTTAGAAGATGAAAACTTTGGATATAAAAATGTTAAAATTCAATCCACATGCTACTCCCAATCAGATAAAACAGGAATTGATTAGTTTTGCAAATAATTGGGGCAAATTGAAGTTATCCCTGGAAGAATCGTATCAAATTAATTACGATTTTGTTAACTGTAATGAAGAAGATGATGACATATCCACTCAAGAAGATTGCATATCCGCTCTAGAAGCTACTACGACTTGTAAAAGCTGCCAAAATTTTTCCATTTGCTGTTAGCTCATCCAAAATGTAACATGTTCTAAGGCGCTTACTCTGTGCTTTCTTTAGTTTATCAATATCTTTTATTTACAATCATATATGTAATGTTAACATTACTGACCTCATTTGAGTGCGGGAAGTAGTACATTTCCGCCCGCTACTTCCCGCGCTCACTTCCGGCACTCGAGTGCGGGAAGTGAGTGCGGGAAGTACATTACATATATGGTTGTAAATAAAATAGTATACAAACCTCGATAGAAAATTTCTTTAGTCTCGAGATAATAGCTGATTTCGACGCTTCGCGTCTCAATCAGCTAACTAATCTCTCGACAGTAATTAAACACTTTCTATCTCGGGCTGTAATATACTATTAACACTCCCCATATCTTAAATGTCCTGTGAAAGGTCATTTTCCATTCTAAAATGTCTTAAGACTCGACTGAGAAACCGGTTATCTAACGAGAAGGTAGAGTCGTTTATGATTATGAACCTCAAAAAATCCATTTTAACAAGCATTGACAATGAAGATGTGATTAACTCCTTAGCAAATACAAGCACATTGCTAAAAAAAGGCCGTTATTTATTAATTTAATATTTAACCAAGAATGCGCGAAGTCAATTGTTTGGGCGATGCAATTTTTGAGTGCTTAATTCATAATTATCCATTCCTAATAATTACTCTAATAACGATAACAATAACCATGTTACTGTTGATACTATACTAGGCAAATTATAAATAAACAATTATAAAGTTTTATCAAGTCAACCTCATTATAAAAGCCATGAAAGGGAAATAGTATATTACATACCGAGGTGAAAAGTGTTTCATTCCTGTCGAGAGATTAAGTAGTTAACCGAGACGCGTAGCGTCGAGGTGAACTTTATCTCGAGACAGGAATGAAACTTTTCACCGTGGTATGTATACTATTTTATTCGCAACCACTTTATTTTAAACAATAATTGGAAAAATTATTATATCATGATACGACAGGTTGTGACGCGCATGAATGGATGAACGAGATTCCCAGTGTCCCTACCTACTCAGCGGTCGGGAATGGATCGCGCATGAATGGATGAACGAGATTCCCAGTGTCCCTACCTACTCAACGGTCGGGAATGGATCGCGCATGAATGGATCAACGAGATTTCCATTGTCCCGACCTGCACAGCGGTGGGGAATGGATTCATTTAAACCGGCAATCACTTTTGCGACCGGTTGAAAAGTTACAAGTTGGGAATAGCTCATTTTCCAACTTTTTAAAAGTCAGTAATGATCTTATTACATATATGGTTGCGAATAAAAGTATGTTTTGTTTGTTTAAGATATTTAATAATAATATGTAATTGAGTATTTTGTTTTAAAATACTTTTAGCCTACAAAGTATATCATATTATTTCCTTTTACAATAAAGGAAGTATTGAATTCACCCCAAAAATTTGAAATTACGTTTTTAACATAACTTCACGTTTTAGAGACCCCTGAACCCAAAAAAACATGTTTTTGTTCATTGGCGTCTGTCTGTCTCTGTGTGTGTGTGTGTGTCTGTGAACAGAATATCTCAAAAACGAAAAAAGGTTTGGCGTTGAAACTTCATATATAAGTTTTGTGTACTATCTAGATGCGACAGCAAGCTTTTGAAGAAAATCGCATAACCGAAAGTTTACCCTTGTGATTTTTCAGTGTTTTTCGATTTTTGCAAAAACGGCTCTAACGATTTTTTTCAAACTTTACATTTTTATTACATTTTTAATGTGTATTGATGAAAGATAGGTGATTTTCCAGTTGAATACCTCTAAAATGAGTTTCTTTTGTTTTTTTTGTATTTTTTATTAACTTTTATTTTAAATAGAACACCCGGTATATTATTACATTTTTGAATTCGGCTTAACGTTTTAGAAAAAATTTGTCTCTTTAACTGACGCTCTATTTTGTACCGTTTTTGTAGAATTTATAATTTTTTTAAATTTTGGATATGCTTAAAAATTAAAAATAAAATTTTTGGCTAATTATAAGATCACTGTAAAAGGAAATTGTGTGCGTGTATCACACTAGATTTTTTTTACTCGTTACCCATTTCATCTATGTCCAATTACATACAAATAAACATAAGTTTTTAAAATGTTCTGTGTATTACTCTAATTATTTCAAAACTATTAAGCTTTTCTGGCTGATATAAAAATATATTTGCCCATATATACCTTGGGCCGGTCTGGGGCCATTTCCTGGGCCGATGAACCCCAGCCCATCCGTCCCTGTATACAAATATAACCTGGTTTTTAGCCTGGCCACCGAAAAGGTAATTAAATCTTCTTATTATATTATTATGATGTTATTGATGGTAGATTAAATTTCATATGCCCATTTTAAACTGGTAACTTGACATACTTTGGGTTATGAATAAACTGAACAGTTTATATAACTTTCCTAAGGTTTTAGGACTAACCTAACAAAAAAGGCTAGGATGCTAGGAATTGTTGCCTTGTCCATCGAGTTGAACTCTATTTAACAGGAACGACCCCCATCGCCAAACCAATGAAGCGACTTTCTGGTGAGGATTTCTTAACAAGAATTAACGTTGGTCTAACATGGTCTTCCCTTTTCTGTTAGGCCCTCCAAAAAGGTTTCATTGCGACTCCGGGTAACTCTATCCCACCGGACCATGATGTCCCGTTGCTCAAAGATAGCAAGCATAATCAGGGGAAGCAAAAAGCTAAACCAAAGACACCCTCCATTAAGATATGTACAGATCGCCCTATTTGTTTACCTACCAGTTAATTCGTAACTGCTTTTTTATTAAGAAACTGGCCAATGAATCTATTGTATTTGCCTGAAAAATCATATTGCTTAATGTACTGTAGAATTAAAATGGTTTCTCTTTTATTAATTTGAAAATGTCTAAATTAGCCATCTATTCTAATTCAAAAAGAACTAGATGATGATTATGCAACCTGTATTTCTTCTAAGTACTTTAAGTTGCCTTGTAATTGTACCTGGTATGTTTACTTAAGCATTAATTAATTGTGCCCTTATAAATGGTAGCTTCTGACTGGGCCAAGCTCGATTTATTTATACCTTGACCGATTTAAAGAATACCAAATAACAGAAATTACATTTATTTAACACTATGTACAATTGGAAAATAATAAAATAAATCATATTCGTAACTATGTACAAAGGCAATTATATTTGACGTAAATCGTCAGGTTGTTGCTGGAAAGGTAGAAAACCTCAATTGCCTGGAAGTTCGACCCTGCCCTCGCCATGGGCGGTCGTTGGAACTAACAGGGGATTTGGGCGAGCATTGGTAGAATCGTAACACGATAATCAAATTATTGACAGCTTGAACTATTGTAAACAAGCAGAATAATTATGGTTCGTTTTAATTGCAAAGAATTGACTGAGGCTATGCTCTCGTTACCATATGTATATTATCCGTGCAGGTGGGCGTCCGGGTCATGTTCTGATAAGCTCCGACCTTGTGCGAGGGGTCAAATTCTTGTACGCCCTTATGGGCCTCGAAGCGCGTGTCGAGGTGAACTTCCAAGATGAGCAAATGGATTCCTACTGCATAAGTACGTATTTTCTTACGCCTGAGGGGATCGCATATTCTGCCGTGAAATTCAGGCCGAGTTTTGAGCCAAAGAGCCAGGCTCCGAAAGATTTGAAAATAGCGCACTCAGATGTACGTTATTTTTAATTAAGACGTTGGATGAGCTTTAGCGCTTTGAATGAGTCCGAAATATCGCACTTCGATATTCAGGTGTGCGTGATTTTAAGCCACGCAGATACAGGAGGTTTTGTGAACGTGAAGTTATTTGAACTAACGGGCTCCGTTCCTCAGTCGTACGCTATTTGAAATTAAACGGCCATTGGGGACCTCGGGAATGCTAAATTATTCAAATTAAAGTACTCCGTTGCTCAGTCGAAGCTAATTGAAATTGTGCGGACTTTGACGATCTCGGGAAAGTTAAATTATTTAATCCAGCGTACTCCGTTACTCAGTCGTAGGCCAATTGAATTTAAACGGACGTTGGGATCTCGGGAAAGTTAAATTATTCAAACCAACATACTCCGTTACTCAGTCGTATGCTAATTTGGAAATTAAGCGAACCTGGTGATCTCAGGAAACTGGTTAGAGATTTACTCGAATATTTCTGGTGCTCTGGCCGGCGAGAAGCGGCGGGATCGGGTCGGACGGTCGGAATAATTTCAGATTTATTCTGGTCTATTTCTGGTGGCCCAGCTGAGGTAGGAACGAAGCCTTCCTCAGCTGGAGCCGCGAGATCGGCCTGAAGAAGCGCAGTTTGCTTCACCGGAATTATTCTCTCAAAATCTCCGAACAATTTCATTTTATACGTTGTCGTCGCTCCTGCGGGCTTCACGGCGCGGCGGTAGGGGAAGCTGCGTACTGGACGAGCTGTTGTTTCATCTGCGCAGAAGGACGAGCCTCTGGCTACCGGCGCTCTGAGATTCTTATATTGCAAAATGCGAAATTTTAAATTCCCATATTTGATTATGACTAATTTGTATTTAAAATCGGAGCGAAACGTTACAGCGTAACTATCAGGTTTTGTGATTATTCAGACTTATTATATCTTAGTAGCTCGACTTTGTAGCGCTACACGCAATGCATTAAGGGACGCCAAAATACAACGAGGCGTTACAGTACTTGAATATATTGAACGGTGTTAATACAATCGTACGCAGAAATGTGTCCTTCCTGCTTCTACTTGTACATCAATGCTATATTCACTTTGTTATAAATAAGGTTTCTCTCTCTTTTTAAACAGCTGTTTATTAAATTATAACTGTTGCAACTAACATACCTGAAGAATGTGGCCTAAGTGGATACGTTTCAGCAATCACCAGAAATTCACTTTTTATCAATGGCATTGAGTGCTTCACTCAATAATAAGGAATCACGGAAAAATATAATTTTAAATTTATTTCGCAACTGAAAAAGATGGAATTTTTGGATGCATTTTGCAAACGCTGCACTGTAACTTCAACTAATCTGCAATTGTCAGGAACTACACCTTACTCTCAAAAATAAATTACTATATAGGAAAGTATACAGTTGGTGTAAAGAAAATCAATAGAAATATTGTTGCATACAAGATTACAAAATTGTTGTTGGTAATTCTTATCATTCTCCTGTTATTTTAATCTCTAAAGAATCTGATCTCGCAAAACTAAAGCAATATATTCCGATTGTTATGCACGTATAATTATTTAAATGTATATGGATATAAATAACCTGCAATTTTTTTTATCAAAATGCAAAAGGATTGCAAACGAAATTGAATTATTTGTATGTAAATGATTTATACGTAAAAGTTTGTAACTATCATTATGATTTGCTGGTTGTGACTGACACGGGTCTTAACAGCTCTAATATGACTGAAATGTTTCAACCTAACTATTTTATATTTTATAAAGACAAAAATAATAAATGTACTGGAAAATCAAAACTGGAAGGTGTTTTTGTTGCTGTGGATAGCAAATATCAGGCAAATGCACCGGAAATATTCGATTCAAAAACTAAGTTATGTTAATAAAACTTTATATAAATTGTCATACTGTTTTATTGATCATGCCTTTATAAAAGCTTCTAATGATATTTTAAACATAGAATCCATCAAGGAATTCGGGACGTAATCAATTCGATTATTTTACAAAAATACTAGAGCAAAGGACAATTTTAGGCAACCCAAGTTACAAAACCAAGTTTGCTAATTATGTTATGATACTTTGTGATGGATAGTACACAGGATTGCCATCTCTTAGCAATCAACTAGACAGTCTAACTAGAACCTAATGTTTTCTTTGAAATGTATTAGATTTGAAGGTTCCTGAATTGAATTTATCTATACTCTCAAAAAATTAATGTAGTTTTCCAGTTTAATTATAGAAGGTATCTGTTTTAACCCTTAGAGTACTGCTGGGGTCGTTTTCTGACCCCAAAAATTGTTTTTATCAAAAATCTTTTGAAATATTTTTTTACAGCATTTGTCTTTTCGCTAGTCTATTCATTTCATTTAACGAATATTTTAAGATATGCAGCATCCCGGGATTTTTTTAATTTTCATAGTAATAGTAAAAAAGTTGTTTGGGGTCCTGCAGCCACCCCACGTAGTATTTTATGTCGGTCAAAAATACGTATTTAATTTGCCATTTTTGTTTCTACTTCAGATAGGTAGCTGTCACTTTTATGCTCTGTTAGTGTTGTGTCAGTATTATATCAGTGCAGAAATTGAACAATTAGCTTACTGTAAGTACTTATACGCATACATAGAATATGCTAACAAAACTATTTATAATATCTACTAATTTAGATTTTGCATAATGTCATATGAAAGACGCCGCTCGCTCACACAGCAAGAGCTTGAGGATGAGATTATATGATGACGATTTTGTTGAATCGGATAATGAAGAGGTTGTGTCAGAAGACGAGGACAACGTTGAATATTTAGAAGAGGAGGATGATGATTATAGTCCTGAGCAAGAAAACGAAGATGTTGCTACGTCAGATAATGAAGCTGAAAAAGGTGAGTCGACTTTTAATCAATGTAAAGCTAAATCTGGAAAGTTGTGGACAGCAAATTCAACTATAAGTGGCCGCCGTCGTTGTCATAACATCTTAGTTGAAAAAACAGGACTAACACAGTATTCGTCTACTGGAACTGACGTTTTGGATAGTTTCAAGCCATTTCTCATTAATGGTATGAGAGAAATAATTTGCAGACATACTAATAAAGAAGCTGAAAGAGTTTATGGATCTTATAATGAAAAAACTACAAATAAACAAAAAAATTGGAAGATACTGACGGAAGTTGAGTTAGATGTCTTTATTGGAGTTCTACTTTCAACAGAAGCTTTGCGTTGCAGAAAAGAACATACGACGGAAATGTTTGGAGGACAACTCGCAAAAGAAAACATGAAATTGCGTGTACCTTCTTTGCGAAATAATCAACACATGCTAAGGGCTATTGAGGCATGCGGGTTGAATATTCATCCAACTGAGGGAGTGCAAGATGTACTGGAGCCTCAAACTCGGAAGCGCGGAAAATGTCGCCTTTGTCCTAGGTCTACCGATAGAAAGATTGATGTCAAATGTAATTCTTGTCAAATGTTCATCTGTAAAAACCACAGACGTGGTGAAATCAGCAAGAACATTTACTGCTGCGATCATGAAAACCCATGAATGTTGAATGGCTTAAAAGTAATTTTTTTCAATTTAGCATTTAGTTTAATTCGAATTGTTCATTGTTTTGTTCTCTTGCTACTATTATTATGTTCTGTGTATAATAAAAATATTAAAAACACTTATTGTTTTGTTACTAAGGTATCCTTTGCTTGAAACGAAGCTGGCGCGACATCGTGCTTGCACCATAATCACGCCGGCTTCGGTTTTAACTTTAATAAAAATATTTCATCAAAAATATATTTATACAGCTGTTTTAAGATTTCCACCCATTTTTGCAACCATTTATCTTAAAAAAGTGTGGGGTCGCTCAAGAACCCCACGCCGCCCTTTACACAGCACAAAATAGCGTAGTACCTTAAGGGTTAAACATAACGATCTTAAAAGTCTACCTGTAGTTATACTGGTTATACAGCATTGTAATTATAAGCAATTCTCAACTTTTATTACTTCACTAAAGAAGCTAACAGTAGATTACAGAAAAACTTCTTTAAAATTGCATACTGCACGAGCTGATTCATAGTGTTATACTTACTTAATACCTACTGAACCTTTTATATCGCCATGCGATGTCGAGTTGATTGTATTGTTGAAACACAACACAAAATGATTATTAAAATAAACGATGGTGGTTTGGTTAATGAATATGAATACACACTTTAATTAAATGGATTTATTATCCCTTTTTAAACTCGCCCATACATAAAAAATGTCATTATCTGTCAAAATATCTGCTTAGTAACTAACTTTTCGCAGCAACTCTACTAATTACAAAATTAAATTATTACTAATAATTATAATTTCACATGTAAAGGGTGTTTTTTTTAGAGTGGGAGAACTTTAAATTGAAATAAAACACAGAAAAAATGTTTTTAATATCCATGAAATTGGCTTTATTTGAAAGATAATTTTATGGCATTTATGTTTGAGTATGATTTCGGGCATGTGACCGCCGCGGCTGGCGTGTACATGACGTAATCTAGAGGTCCAATTTTCACACACTCTTCGCAGTAAATCAGGCTGTATTTCGGCAATAACGCGTCGAATGTTGGCTTGCAAGTGCTCAATTGTTTCCGGTTTATCGACTTAGATATGCGACTTTACATATCCTCAAAGAAAATTATCTAACGGCGTCAAATCGCACGAAAGAGGTGGCCAATTAACGGATCCACAAAATGGATCCGCGAAATGGATCTGTTAACTGGCCACCTCTTTCGTGCGATTTGACGCCATTAGATAATTTTCTTTGAGGATATGTAAAGTCGCATGTCTAAGTCGATAAACCGGAAACAATTGAGCATTTGGAAGCCACATTCGACGCGTTATTGCCGAAATGCAGCCTGATTTACTGCGAAGTGTAAAAATTTTACCTCCAGATTACGTCATGTACACGCCAGCCGCGGCGGTCACATGCCCGAAATTATATTCAAACATAAATGCCATAAAATTATCTTTCAAATAAAGCCAATTTCATGGATATTAAAAACATTTTTCTGTGTTTTATTTCAATTTAAAGTTCTCCCACTCTAAAAAAACACCCTTTATATTGCAGAGGCAGAATCTGGAATGTAATTTTAAATGACTAAAATTATTCTTGTTAACAGATTTTCATAAAAATTTACACTAATTTTAAGTTCTTTTCAGTTCAAATGTATCAAATTTCATAAAAAACAATTTCCCAAAAAAAAACGTTCATTTCCTGTGACCTGAATCAAGAAATTCAAAATGCTAAAAGTAACGAACCAAATCCCTTCTACATTATCCCTTTGAGTTGGACAGAGTAGATTGAAAAATATTAGTGATACGATTAAGTTTATATGAAATCACCTGAAAAATGTATAGACACTAGAGATGGGAACTATTGCTACTCACTAGTAATGTTCCATTCATGCTCGTTACTGAAATATAACGTTCCTTAATAATGCCGGCCGTTGGCGATCACGGACCTGTGATGCTGTTATCGCTGATGCTAATGAACACCTTGAGATACCCAAACAGCGCTAACCGCAACGTCTGTATTTTTGTTCTATTTTATTGTATATTTGAGCAGGTGCACATTATTTATTGTTCCTCTAAGCCACTGCAACGAGGCTAATATTTATTGGAGTACTTACCATTCACTTACTGAAACACAGGTGCACGGGTGCATATATTGCAGTTACAAAGTTGGCTGTACGAATGAGTTCAAAAGACATTTGTGATTTGGAACTCTTTTACTTCGAAATCAAAAGGTGATACCATAGCTGTTTGTAAGCTAAACGTTATGTATATAACTGTAAGATTTTTTATTTTTAAAGTCAAAAACCGTCCACTGAAAGCTCTATAATAAATAACTAGCAATGAGCTATTTAATCAATTCTATTTATAATATTTTAAATGAGAGCTTCGCATGTGATGCCGTTATCAGTTACACCATTATTTTTAAGGAATTATTACATTACGAGTTGCTAAAATAACAGACACAATGCTATTTTAACGTAACATTGTGCAAAAACTCCGTATTTATTCATTCCATGACGCTAGTGCCAGTTTTCTACTCACTTTGTACCATAGAACTCGTTAATGAAGTAACACATTATTTGCTGACCAAGTAACGAAACGTAACGTCATAAAATAACCCACCTCTAATACACACATTATTCCGTTAAGTTGATATATTTAACATAGCTTAAATAGTGCTCAAAAAGTTTGTTCGGTAGCCTTTTTATCACAAAAGCACCATAGCACAACTCCCTCCTTGGTACTGCCCGCTATCAAAAATGCTTGATATTGCAAGTGTTAACGAAAATCCTTTCAACAAGAAGTAGGTATTGAATCATTCATAGCAGGCAACACTTTACACCAACAGTTAGATGCGAGGAAGCTGGCAAGTTGGTGAATTTCACATTTGCCACCTAAAGAACAAAAACAAGCACTGGTGCAGATTTATGTTGGAGGAATTCAGTGCCGAGCTTCAAAATATGCGTTTAATATTATTCCGGATGGTACGTCTTGAATCTATAATTATGATCCCAAAACGAAACAACAGTTAAGTGTTTGAGTTTTTGAAAAAGGAGGCAATAACAAGAGTTATTAGGTAAAGTGCAAACAAAAAAACTTATTGCAGTCTTCTTCAGACACACTGATCTAGTTGCAATAATTCTTCTTGCCAATCATAAATGTCATTTCTGATTGTTATACTGAACATAACCTTCCTTAAGTCTTCAAAAAAGTGTGTAGCGATCGCTAAAAATCTGATTTGCATAACCTCTTGTTACACCATGATAATTCAACTCCTCATATAGTAAGAGAGTTTCTCAATCAAATTTAAAATTTTAAATATTAAAGAAAACAAATGGAAAGTTGCTACATTTTAGTGCATATTTGACGACCCCAATAACAGAGTTCTTTCTCCGCTTTTCGAGTAGGGGTTTCAAAGAATGAACTTTAGTAATTTTAACACCAGTGATGAATGAAGTCATTCTTATATTTACTAAATGACTCTCTATTTTGTGCCAAATCTACATCGGGAGTAAATTCCGAAAATCTTATCAAAGTCATAAAAGTTGATGACACCTGTCGAACACGCAACATGTTTATTTCAGAACTATCTATAATAGTAAAAACAACAAATACAAATTAAAATAACATCTATATATAATAAATAAAAATAAAGAACTAAAAAGAAATAACTTTATCATCAGCAAAATTAAACTACAGCTGCAAAACTTACGAAATTACATCTCAGATTAACAATACACTAAATGCTCTAAGGTGGTCAGTATGTCACTCATGCATTTAAACCATGATTTTCATATGAATATCCAAATATCATCTTTTAAGGTTTGGCGAACGACCTCCTACACGCTCCAGTCTTCATCGATATATCTCTTGGGTAACCATTTCAGTTTCAGCCGAGCCTTTCATTGTCGCTGATCAAAAAGTTGTAATGCAGGAGCAATGTAGATAATTTGCTCAATGCAGTTTTCAGTTAATATGTTTTGGTATTACATACTATGTTACATGTCCACTTCCTTTATTCTTACGCATCCTGAGGGGTAATTGCAAGTTTCCATATTATGAAGCTGAAAATAAATTATATTGAAAATTGTCTATCTAGCACTTAAAAGAGTAATACTATAATTTTCTTTCTCACATTATTTATTTATATACAGGGTCTAGCAACGATGCAGAGGATGAAGATATTTCTCAAAATATGGGAGTTTTAAAGAAGTTTTAAAGAAATAAAATACGACAAATTAATAATGCTAACGGACTGAAGAGACTTCACCAACAAAAAAACCTAGAAGAAATTGAAGAGCCAAATAGTAGACATGTAAGGATGTTTTACAAAAGGGTAGAATGAATAAAAGCAGGAAAAAGAGGAAGAAAGAGAACTAAGAGAGTTGATTAGGGTGGTGAAAAAGAACCAGTACTAACAGAAGATGAAATTAAGAACATATTTGTATGACAAGCAATAAAAGCGGTGACAGTGACGGTATACAAGCGGATGATTAAAGAATGTGATGAAGCAGTAATATGCCCTATATAAGAAGGTTGCCCGGCTAAACTGCAAAAGCCCAATCTCAATTTAAAATTCTAGACACGCTGATAAAGGAAGGCTCAAGAAAATAGCAGAAGAAATAGTGTGGTTTTCACAGAAAGAGTTTGGTAATGGATCAAATTTACACATTATGCAAATACAATAAAAATGCCACAAAAAAAGCACTGTTTGTCGACTTCAAACAGACATATGATAAAGTGAACAAAAACAATGCTGCAAGCAATGACAGACCTAAATGTTTCAAGAAACTTAATTGAACTAACAATAACCAGCCACCAGGTAAAAATTTAGTGTATGCTACAAAAGAAATTTGAAACAAAAACTGAGCTCATACAGAGTGATACAATACAATATGGAGAAGAAAAACCGTCACAGAAGTATACTAAAAACATAATGAAACTCACGATTGAAAATATAATCAAACAGAATCGGTTAAGGTGGTTGGGTCATACTATAAGTAGGTATGGAAATAATGAGATTACCTAGACAATTACTCTACTGAGAAGCAGAAGCAATCAATAGAAAAGGGAGACCAATACGACAGGCGGTTGGAATGCTTTAAAGGGGATCTGGTAGAACTACAGATCGACAACTGGGGAGCAATGGCTGAAGGCAGAAAACAATGGAAGGTCACCTGCGAAGTCCTGGGCTTTCAGGGGCTCAGACCTGGCTCTTTGTGCTCGTCCTGCTCAAGTTACTTATCGACCTACATAATAAAATTTTGGCTATATTATAATTTATGATGTGTTGTAGGTACGAAGGTGGTGCACTAAAATATTTTTGATTTTACAGGGTGCCTCAAAAAAGTGTGGCGAATCAAACTTACTTTTTTTTAAATGAAATGCCCTATATCCGGGTAGCTTAAAAGTTTTGTATTCAAATACTCATCATTTTTATATAAAGTTGTATAGGTCTAACGTCGAATGTTTTGGAGATATTAACGATTTTATACAAAAAAATGCTCAACTTCTGCCGGCTGCTGTAAGCAACAGAAAACAATTGAATGAAGGAAAACATTACCAAAAAATTATGATTTTCGTGAACTACCTTTCAAGTGTAAAATGGTGGATGTGTGTGTTAATGCTATACAGGGTGCTCAACATTTGTAAATTTACTGATTTCGGTTTATTTTCAAATTAAACGCCCTGTATATTTTGGTCTGTCTGTGTGCCTGTCTGTCTGTCTGTGTGCCTGTCTGTCTGTCTGTGGACAGAATATCTCAAAAACAGAAAGAGGTATGGCGTTGAAACTTCATATATAAGTTTTGTGTATGCGACAGCAAGCTTTTGAAGAAAATCGCATAACCGGAAGTAGGTGTTTACTCTTGTGATTTTTCAGTTTTTTTTTCGATTTGTTCAAAAACAGCTCTTAACGATTTTTTTAAACTTTACATTTTTAATGTGTATTGATGTGAGATAGGTGATTTTCCCGTTGAATACTTCTAATATGGGTTTCTTTTGTTTTTTTTTCTATTTTTTTTTATTAACTCCTATTTTAAATAGAACGCCCGGTATATTATTACATTTTTGAATTCAGCTTAAAATTCTAGAGAAAATTTGTCTCTTGAACTAACACTCGATTTTGTACCGTTTTTGTAAAATTTGTTATTTTTGGCTAATTATAAGATCACTGTAAAAGGTAGATTTTTTAACAGAATGTTTGTAAATTAATAAAAACCTTTTTCATAACACCAACTTGTTATTTGTCCATAAAAGAACTGTCAACCTGACTGAAAAATTCCTCAGAACAGCCATGGCCATGGCTCGGATAAATTCATTAGCCTCGGCCACAAATGTATCCTCGTTTGTTAGATGCTTACTAACGGCCTTATGTCGTTAATAACTATATGATTTCTCTTACAATTTATTAGGAAAGCATAATAAACGATTTTACAGAGTAGCATTAATTTATAATACCTACGTTAGTTACGTTAGAGGTCGTGCCCCGGTCGAATCAACCACATTAACAAAAAAAAACGGTTTACATTTTTTTTTAAATGTGCTGACATATCACTAAAAATAGCAAAAATGCATTTTAAGAGCATTTTTATAAGCACAGGTCGCAAAGTAGCTGCATTACAAAGCTACAGCAATTTTTTAAAATGTGCGGTTGAATCGACCATAGCGCGACCACTCCCGGGTTAAGATGCTTTATTTCAAGAGATAAAAAACAAACGCTGTTAAAATAATGATTTAAACACGTGAGCTCTCCAAAAATAAAAACATAAAACCAGGTTTAGAAAATATAAATTCAGTCAGTGTTGATACAAGGAATAATAAACACATAAAAACGATAAATGCAGGAATAACTTAATTCCAAGGTCAAATAACACGTGATTAAAACAAAAGCCACTACATCAAAATCCTATACGTAATTATATTAAATTTTCAAATAGTTCTCCTTTCTTGCTTTGAGTATTGAAGCTGTACTGAGAACTCATAATCAGCAAATCTAGTTATTTTGATTTATTTCAATTGAACAACCTGTATAACCCCGTACTCTTGAAAAGTACTTTTAATACGATTTCTTCTGACATTTAATTTCCTATCCCTAAATTCAACCACTTTTCAGATTTAATTTTCTCCTGCTTTTTTCGTTTTTCCGCATTTGTTATTTCTTGTTTTGAGTAGTGGCTGGATTTTTGTTTTTTAAACTTGGTTTTATCTTTTGTTTGCAGAACTCAAGTGTTTAAATCATTATTTTAACGGCGTTTATGTGTTATCTCTTGAAATAAAACATTTTTAGGTGCTTAAATTGTTTTTTATGTTCAAACACGCATAACTCAAAAACAGTTGAATTTAGAGTTATGAAATAAGATATCAAAGGAAAGCTCATTGAAAGGGATTTTCAAAAATACAAGAATACAGGTCGTTTTATTTGAAAAAAAAAATTGAAATTATTAAATTTGCAAATGTTCAGCACCCTGCAGAGCATTAATACCCACATCCACCATTTACACTTGAAAGGCAGTTCACAAAATCATAATTTTTTGGTAACGTTTTCCTTCATTCAATTGTTTTCTGTTGCTTACGACAGCCGCCTAAAGTTCAGCATTTTTTTACATAAAATTGTTAATATCTCCAAAACAGTTGACATTAGACCCCGTTATATAAAAATTATGACTATTTTAATGCAAACCCTTTAAGTTACCCTGTTTTTTATAATTTCAATGTTATATAGATCTAGTTATAAATCAGATATCGGCAACCTTCGCTTAGCTGAGGGCGTAATTTCGGGACTTAATCAGGTTGCGGGCCTTAGGTAAGAAATAAGTAGGTAGTAATGGATAAAAAAGCGATACAAATTCACACATTTATTTTATTAATTACAATAGCATAATCAAACATATAAAAGGCAAATTAACAAAAAAAGACAGAAAAATCAAATGAAAATTAATGAGAAACTTGAGTTTGAAGCTGAGAAACAAGATGATCAATATTGGGGTCAATATCACTAGTACACAGGCGCAAAGTGTTTTCTAAATTAACATCTGTAAGCCGCGTACGATACTTATTTTTATTAATGTTCATGATTGAAAAAAGCTGCTCACATTTATACGTGCTTCCGAATGTGCAAATTATTTTTCGTGCGAAAACTCTCAGCTGTGGATACTTGTCTTCGGAAAGGTATGTTCTGTAAAATTCGCTTAGTTCCACATCATCAAATTTAGACTTCAAATATGGGTCTTCTTGAAGCTTAATCAACTCCACATTACACTTACAAGGATTTGCAAAAATATTGAAAGTGCTATCCATATTCTTAAAATCGGTAAACCGATCAGTGAATTACTGTGACAGTAGTTTCAGTTCTTCGGCATAGCGACCGTATTCAATGTTTTCGTGACTGGATAATGTTAAAAAATGAAAACAGTTTTTACTTCTCATTTGTGTTTCCCAACAGCAAATTTTGTTTTGAAAAGCTTTAGGATGACTGTACAGCTGATTTACCAATTTATTGCCCTTGCTTTTGAAGCTTCAAGTTCAGGTCGTTTAAGCGTGCTGTGATGTCTACCAGGAATGCAAAGTCACAAAGCCATGTTGGACCACAAATTTGCAGTGATGTTTTCTCTTTCTTTTGCATAAAATCAGCTATTTCTTTTCTAAGGTCATAAAATCTTTTTGACATTTTACCTTTGCTTAGCCACCTTACTTCGCAATAGTATGTCACATCATCGTCTTCTGAAGAGAGTTCATCCAAAACTGCTTTAAACTGGCGATGGTTAAGACCGCAGGATCTAATGAAATTGATGGTATTTACTACCACATCCATAACGTTCTTCAATCGAATGGACTTAGAGCACGAGTTTTGTTGGTGAATAATGCAATGCAGAATTATTAAATCACATTTTTGCACATTCATAGCGGTTGCTCTTTCCTTCAGAATTCCGATAAAACCTTTTCGTGAACCGACCATTGAAGGTGCACCATCTGTGCACACTCCAACTAATTTACACCACTGCAAACCATATTGCTCAAAAGTACTTTGCACCTCAGCAAAAATATCTTTTCCAGTAGTGGTCCCTTGTAGCGACCGCAAAGCAAGTAATTCCTCTGTCACTACCAATTCTTCATCAACACCTCGTATAAAAATAGGTAATTGGGTTGTGTCGGATAAATCTGTACTCTCATCCAAAGCAATCGAAAATGCTTGAAAACCAGCCAATCTCTCAGTCAATGTTTTTTTTTATATCACTAGCCATCATATCTATACGTCGAACAACAGTAATTTGCGATAAGCTCACTTTCTCAAACTCTTTCTTCTTTTCTGGGCACAAAAGTTTTGCAACATCTACTAGGCACTCTTTAACAAACTGTCCCTCAGAAAATTACTTCGATGTTTTCGCTAGTTTGGAACAACTATAAAACTAGCTTTAACAACACTGTCTAGATTTGATCTTTGTGTGGATGGAACATTTGTTGCTGTTTCCCTAAATCCGTAATGAGTTTTTTAATTTTATCCTTTCTTAACTGTCCCGTAAGTAAATTATATTGAGCGAAATGCTTGCTGAAGTAATGCCGCTTCATATTGTATTCTTTTAAAACAGAAATTGTTTCATTGCACAACAAACACATAGGTTTACCACTTTGCATGATAAAAAAGTATTCATCAGTCCATTTGTTTTGGAATTGACGACATTCTGTGTCCACTTTCCGCTTTTTTAAACCAGAAATCTTGATAGATTTTTTTCTTATGAGCTGAATTTGCTTGAATGAGTCTTTTCTTTTCAGTTGTTAAGAAGTAATGAGTTGACAAGCGCGCTGAGCGGTTTATATATTACCCGCAATAAGCAACTAGAATACTCTCGATCGTACGCGAATATGCGATGCGAGCAGTCAGAGCCGACTGTTATGACTAACGTTATGAATAACGCTTCAAGGTCATCGGACGGGTTGCCGAATGTTTATCTTTATCTGTTTGTCTCTTTCTAACGACTATTTCTGACTCGATCTGTGGCGTTCCTCTGCGTACGCTTAATAATATATTTTATTTTATATTTATTTTATTATTACCTACTGTTGTTTGACAGTAATTACAAATAAACTATGTGCTAAATCTTTAATTTTTTGCGCGTTATTTGAAAATTCTGAATCTCTCGCGGGCCGGATTGAAGCCGGCGGAGGGCCGGATCCGGCCCGGAGGCCGTGGGTTGCCCATATGTATTATAAATGATCCTCTATGGGCAATATTTGATTGTAGTTGGGGGTACACAACTCATCCAGTTCCTGCACTATATTCAACAATTCTTCTTATAGACGGATGGAAACAAAGGGGGTAAAAATCAAAATCTTATATTGTTTATTCATAGGAATGCTATGTCTGGGACACCTAATATTAGTGGTACTAATCAGTTTCAAAATTCTCCGATTATGATAGTTATTAATTATTATAGTCGTTTCGGAACTAGGCGAGACACCAGATATTAGAATATAATTTCTTGTGCTTGGGTTGCAATTATTGGAATCTAGTTATAAATTCAGTTCCACTTTGAAATGTCATACAGTAATCAAAACATTAAATAATTTGTAGGTTATGTCATGAATTTGAGCGGAAAGAGATGTTTAGGCGCGCACCTTTAGGCGCGCATTATTAGGCGCGAGCTTTTAGGCGCGAATCTTTTAGACGCGGACGCTATTAGGCGCCTGGACGTTTAGGCGCCGCAACTTTAGGCGCGGAGAGAGTTAGGCGCCACATGAAAGAAATTCACATTATTCTTGATTTTAAAATTTTTTGTAACTTAATTATTCCAGTCATTAATGTTGAAGAAAAATTCAAACCTTCATAAACAATATATATTCAGCTTTTTACGAGCCTTCTTCAGTGTGTTCAGTGTTCAGTGTAAAGTTGTACAAATTTACATATTGATTTTACATTTTATCGATTATGAACAATTAGTTATTTACTTTTTGTGTATGGATAGTTTAACGTAGTGAAATTATATGGTGTGTATAATTCCAACACGTTAAACTACCCATATACAAAATGTAAATAACTCATTTTTCATTATCGATACAATGTAAATTAAATATGTAAATTTGTAAAACTTTAACACTGAAGAAGGCTCGTAAAAGCGCCAAATACATATTGTTTATGAAGGTTTTAATTTTTCTTCAACATTAATTACTGTAATAATTACCCAACATAAAATTTTTAAATCAAGAATAATGTGAATTTCTTTCATGTGGCGCCTAACTGTCCCCGCGCCTAAAGTGGCGGCGCCTAAACGTCCAAGCGCCTAATAGCGTCCGCGTCTAAAGCGCTCACGTCTAAAAGTGCGCGCCTAAACGTCCTAGACCGAAATTTGAGAAAGTATCAACATCGTTTTGTTGAATTTCGTGTCATATTATTTATATAGTTTTGTAATTAGGTAAGTACCAGTTATGTCAAACTAAATCATATATAAAAAAAGGCCTTTGTGGCAAATGTTTACAAAACATCAATATTATGCCAGGAAGAACTTAATAAATTAATGCAAACCCATTAACATACTGAAAATTTGCACATTTTTCAACGTTGTGTTGTATTTCTGGTGTTAGATCTTTTATTAAAACCGTTTATTAAAGCTGAAGGGGTCAATTTGATAATTCAAAATCCAAATATTCATCAGAAACAAATGACTCTGCTAACGAAATTACCACAGGAACATCAACCACACAATGTTCTCCCATATATTTCATCCAATCACTCTTGATAAAGGATTCACAGTGCTTAATTCAGTTTGTCCAATTGTCAGAATCGCATTTGCTCACGACTTTCTCCCTTTCTGGGCTTTTCTTTTGAATTTGGGGCTGCATTAGTAACTTATATAGTATTTTACAGAATTCCCATATAAGTTCAATGGAGTTGTAAATACAATGATAGGGAGGAACGCTTAGAACATTGACGTTGGTTTACATTAGAAACTCGTCAATTTTATATTTTTGGTCAAAAATTATTCAGGTTGGTTGTAACTAGATTTCAAAATTGTTGATTGTTTTTACCAAATTAATTTTGTATTTATACAGCCAGACCTGGAGTTTTTTTATTTGAATTAATAGTTGGTCTCTTCTCTAACAACTCTAGGTCATAAGGAGCATTATCTTTAACGATAACACATTTACCACCAACGCTAGTTAGAGCAGGTAACAACTGATTTTCTACCTACGTTTGAAAAACGTCACTGTTCAATTTTTAAATCTAAAAGGTCACAGCCAGAAAACCACCACAATAGCCTGCATGAAGCACCGCGAACCTTCTAATTTCAATCTATTATTATTATTATACCTATCATCATCTTTCAACCATATTCGTATGATGCTTACGTTCTGATATATCCTCGTTTCATCTAAGTAAATAAAAATCACTTTTTCCTGGTCGTCACCGTATTCCAAAAATTTTTTAAAAATTTGAGTTTGCTTGCCAACAGACATTTTGAATCGATCATGTATTTTTTGGAATCATTTTTTTTACATTTGTACCCCATCAATTTCAATAGTTTGTAAAGTTTTTTGTAGCCCCCTGTGTATTCCTAATTCAATCTAGCATGGTCTAATAAATTGTGAAGAATAAAATGTTCATTTTTTCGTGGTATTCGCAAATTTTTCGGCCCAGTTGGAATTTCAAAAATCTATTATCCAAGCAAGTAGTTATCTCTTGACTCCATTGAAAGTTTTTCTGCAGTTTGAACATTAGATTTTAAATTATTATAAAGAGTACCTACTGATTAGTCAGGGGTATTAACAATAATACAGTGTATTATAAGCTAAATTACTCATAGAAAATATTTTTCCAACTTTTTAAATTATTTCGAAATTACTTGTGCTTCTGCACACCTTTTTAAATTCTTCAAAGCTGCTGCTTTTCTTCATCAGCATTCATGATATTACTCATTAATCGGAAATCACTTTGACTTCATTTAAGCTTGACTTTGATTGATATCAATCACTATCAGAAATTACAAATACTATTTATCTGTATTGATAACTTTTAAATTTCCCTCCATGCAAGATGAAAACTTTGGACATTTAAAATTACAAGTTGATGTGCTTCGCATAAATAAGTTCTGCCAATAGAAATCTATTGTCTCGCCTAGTTCCAGAACTATTAATTTTTTTATTTTTTTAAATAAATAAGGAACAAAGATAGCTGTGTGCAAAATAGTAACCTTTTCAAAGAAAAATAGATTACCAGCATCTAGATATTTTTTATTGCGTATCTAAATTATTCTGAAGACAAATACACTACCCTTAAGAGTACATTTTAATTCAGTCTATCAGCTCAAAAATAAATATTTAAAAAGTGGTCCCTCAGGCTGACCACACCACTAATTTAAGAAGAAACCACCACACCACGGAAGAGTTAAGGCTATATAGTGCATAACATTTTAAAATTTAAACACTTCAATTTTTTTAATTAAACCCTATATTTATGTATTTTTGAAAAACACCATTGATGAGCTTTCTTCTGATATACCCCTAAATTAAACAGTTTTTTTTCAGATATAATTTATTCCTGCATTTTCTTGTGTCAGAAATGACTGGATTTATATTTCCTAATGATAGTTTTAATGTTATTTTCGAAGTTGAAGTGTTTAGTTATCACTTTAATGGTGTTTGGTTGTTATCCCTCTAACTAAAGCACCGTAAGGGGCCTAAAATGTTTTTTATGTTCAAATTCGCATATCTGTAAAACAGTTTAATTTAAGGGTATGAAGTGCAATATCAGAAGAAAGCTCATTAAGAGCTTTTCAACAATACAAAAATATCCAAGGTACGCTCTATTAAAAAATACTAAATTATAAAATTTTCTAATTTTGAACACCCTCTATAGCATTAGCCAGTCACTATTTTACACTCAAGATCAATTCACAAAAAAAAACATATTTTTTGGTAACGTTTCCTTTCCTACAATTGTTTTCTGTTAAAGAGCCACCTGAAATTCAATATTTTTTTGTATAAAATTGTTAATATCTCCAAAATAGTGAACTTAGACCCATACAATTTTATATAAAAACTATTATAATTTTGACATAACAAATTTAGGTTACCTAAATATAGGGCATTCCATTCATAAATAAATTAATTTGGTTTGTCAGACTTTTTTGAGTGACCCTGTATAATCAAAAATGTTTTACTAATGTGTACTAGAGTCCTGCATCGGGTCAGGTATCCGCGGGTTGAGGGTAGGATTTACATCAATATTGCGGGTAGCGCGTCGGGTGCGGATTAGAAACTGCAGGTTGCTGGTCGGATGGCGGGTACACCTTCATTTCGTTAACATAAATTTTGTTTGTTTGTATAAAGAAATTATCCCTAATAAAAATTTGACCGCCGAAGTGTGAAAATATCTTTCTTTATTGTGTATGGGCATTCTATCTGAAGCAAGTTGCTGGTACGTGCTGGCCTAATATTCGAATTTGAGGTCAAGTGCGGCTTAAAAGTGCAAAACTTGCGGGTCGCGTGCGAGTCTGAAACGGCGGGTTGGGTGCGGGTATAAAAATGTGAAAATTGCGGTTCGCGGGTCGGGTGCGGGTCCTATACAGTGTGATTCAAATTAAGTGCGCACCATTGCTATCTTTGTACCACCATAAATCGTACAACTCTTATATAAACAAATTCTTTGCAACTCGCATACTTTTAAAGCTACAATCCCCCCCCCCCCACATCATTGTTGGACCCTGTATACCTCACCTATTCTTACCTAATCTAACGTACATTATTATACAGTGCGTCCATGGGATTGGCCAGTATGAGAATCTCGTTAATAGTAAGAGCTACAAATTTGTTTAATTGGGAAAAAAAGTTGCGTAATTAAAGGACCAATAAAATGACGCCAAGAAATCTTTGATATGATTTTTTGTTTTTGAGTTATCTTAAAATACCGAATTTGTGTATTTTTAATTTAATTTTTTTCTGACGTTAATTATTACAGCAAAACTGATAAAACTTCTTTATAGCAACTTTTAATGGACTTAAAGGTTATGTTATAATTTTTTTTTATCCGACGTTTCATATCCGAGCAACCATCATCAATTTATTTTTTAAATATGGGTCCATATTTTCTGATGTTTAATTTTGGAAGCCCTTTTTATTCTGAATTCAACACTATACCACACATTATAGTTTAATTACCTTTCCAACATCAAGAAAGTTTTGGATATGGACCTGTGTCCTAGACTAGAGCATTTCATACATTGTTTCAGGGTTTGTAATTTAAGGAAAAAAGTAATGAGCCACACTGGATGTTTTTTATTTCTAATTTTATTATTGTTTATAAGTAAGAAAAACACTAAATACATTAATCACTTACTATTGAAAATTATTTATACTCCCAAGATGATACGTGATCATTAAGGATTAAAAACATCCAGTGTGGCTAATTACTTCTTTCTTTAAATTACAAAAACTGAAACAACGTATGAAATGCTCTAGACACAGGTCCATATCCAAAAACTTCTTGATGATGATCAAAAAAGACGTGAAACGTAATTAAACATAGTGTGTTATACTTTGTTAAATGCAGAATAAAAAGAGCATCTAAAATTTCACATTATAAAATACGGACTGTATTGAAAGAAATTAAATTTTGTGACAGTTGCTCGAAGACAAACCGTCAGATAAAAGAATTGATAATGTAATCTTTAAAAATTCAAAAATGAACAATCATATCAACGATTTCTAGGCGTCATCTTGTTAGTCCCTTAATTATGCAACTTTTTTCCCCTTTAACCAAATCTGTATCTGTTACTATTAAAGAGATCCCATACTAGCCCTCCTTATTTTGGATACAGTGTATATGTATTGTTTAATTATAGTTTGATCCTACTTTGAGTATATAATTATGTGGTTTCATACTGTACTGTATATTTATCTTTACGGAAGTAAAGTAGGGAAATGAAACCTTATGGCACGAGTGTGGTAATAGTTATTTACCTAACAAGTTCGGGAAGTTAATTTTCCCGAATGAGCACTTTGTTTGCAGCACGACCGAAGGGAGTGCTGCATGTAGTGCGAATTCGGGAAAATTCTTCCCGAAAGAGATAGGTACAATGTTTTTTGTAACAAATAACTCAAAATATTTGAAAAAGTTAAAAAAATATTATTTAGTGTTTTACAACTTTACTGAGTTGGCAGCACAAATTACTAAATTTTTATACGTATCCTAGCACCTGTTAGCTTTTGTTGACGTTTACAGCGCCCCTGGAACACACAATTGCCAGTTTTTGTGGGAAAGTAAAAAACACCCCAGTGCGGGAAAAGTCATTTTCGGCGCATCGGGAATGACCGGGAAATATGAATTTTGAAATCATGAGTGCAAAATAGTTATTTACTATACAAGTGGGATAACAGCATCATTAATATACGTGTGTGTAAGTTACAAACGAGTGCGTAGCACGAGTTATGTAAGTACACAAGTATATTAATGATGCATTATCACACATGTATTGTACAAAATTTTATCTACGACTGCCTAAAATTGAGAAAAGTGCATTAAGAGAAATGTCAGATCTGCCATTTTCAAAAATATTTTAGTAGGCAAATGTCATTATGTCACTCATTTGACACTATTTCAGTTACGTAATGAAACCATTACATAACTGAGTGGTGTAATGAGCTTCATTGCCTAACTGAAATAGTGTCAAATGAGTGATGTAATGCGTTACTTATCCCACTGGAGTAGATAAAAAATATTATGGTACTGGAACACAGTAATATATTTTACCGAACTTGCACTGTAAAGTTCCATTTTCCACTGAAATTACTTTTGCAGCATGCATTTTAGCCAATGATTTCAATTTTAGCAAAACTTTTTAACAACACAAATCGGTTGCTATCGCAATTTTGTTGAGGTGACCAGATTATTTTCGAATGACAAAATGAAGGAAGTAAGTGTTCGTCAAGCAATTAAAAAACACCATGCAGTATGAAATAAAACGTTGTATGTCATATGTGCGTAAAATAATGTCAACATTTCAGTAAATATTAATTTTCCGGACTTTTACTATAAATAACTACTGCTTTACTAAAACTAACATCATGGTTCAGTTGTCAATTTTTTTACTTACCCAATGACAGATCATACTTCATCCACATAACAATCTTCCAGATAATTGTTACCAACAAGAATATACTGATTACCAGCCCAAAGAAAAGCAAATGCTTCTTGTAACGATTGTCAAATCCTCCTGAACCTGAAAAATTGAGTAATAAAACGCTCATTCAGATTGTGTTCAGTTACAGAAGGATAAATATATATTATTATGCAATGGATACGTGTGTATGCTTATTTAATTCAAGTATTGAAACTTTAACTTTATTATAAAATTAAATTGAATTTATTTCAAATTACATGAGTACTCCTTTTTCTCAGGGTATGGTTCGCCGAAATCTAGTTAGTTATTTGTTGCTGCAATTACTGAATGTCAATTGCAGTCAACTATTATTTTCAAGCAGTGTTTAATGACACCCCTAAATCAATATGACATAAATAAAATCCTTTACAATGGTTTGACTGTATGATATTCAGATTCAAATTTGCATATATTATTTAAAATACTTCTGTCATTAAATTTCAAATTAAATGTCAAACAGACAGCATCATCCCTATAATCTGGGTAAGTACTTTACTTTTATAATGTCTCTTTCTTAATATTAATTAATAACCTTTTATTTATTTAGATACCTTCAACTTAACCACTTACTTTGCACTGACACTTCCAAACTCCAACAAAAATGCGATACCTTTTGCAGCGCTATAGACGGCTCCGACCTCCAACCATTGACAGCATCTCCAGCACGCCTAAGTATTTATTGTATCTCCACCATCTAACAATGTATCCATATCTAATTGACAAATTGTATCCTCCACCAGTGATCCCGTTCCAAGTTCATACAATCCGCAACAGACCAAAACTCCTGTATGGCCTCGGACCATCGCCCCTCGCAGCTCACACAATGGTACCTTCCCTGCAATGTACTGGACCTCTGCTACACATCCAATTGGTTCTGCTTTCTTCAATCCCAGGTTTTAATTGTATTTGATATTCCAAAAATCTTGCCTTGGACTATTTATTTTATTTGTAATGTACAACCAACATACCCCTTTACGTTTTATTAAAATTCTTCGTTATTTCAATGGGTTTTATTATGTATTTACACCATTAAAAAATTTTTATATCCATTTTATATAACATTTTTCGTAGTTGTTTTTAAGTTGTTATTCTAATAATCATCCCAATTTTTTATTGCTATCCTAGACTACCATTATTCCTGCCTGCTACATGTTATAAATAAATTTGAATGGTGCTCACTTTATAAATTATTACAAATAGAATTTTATTCTGTCATATGCAACATTCAACTTTGTATTTATTGTTAATTTTTGTTACCATCATCAAGTAGTACTCATTTTGAAATAACTTTCTTTTAAAATGTACTTTGAATCTTTGATTTTCAATTATTATTCAATTAAATAAGCAATCATTATCATAATTTTCCACATCTTATCGTTTCAGTATAATTACTGTATTGAACTTTTCATTTTTGATTCATGTAAATAAATAACTGTATTTAATGTAATACATGGCCTCTATATACTATACCAATATATACCTACTTGCACAAAATAATTAACTGTATGAAAAAATGCATTTTTATTACATTTAGCATTAAAACAACCTACATCTATTTTCAATTCTAATATTAACACTCCCGATTAAAATTCTCGTTATGGTAAGTGAAAGAACCTTTAATACAAGCTGCTAGCTGTGTACATCAAAATTTACATTACTGTAAAAACATTTAACCTATGCTGTACAATAACATATAGGGAAGCCCTGGTATGCACTACAAGGCTTTTAAAACTATTACTATGTTGTTCGAGTTTTGCAAGATTGAAACAACTCTAGCTTTCATTATTAAGTATTGTGCGTGACAATTCAAAAACAGTATTAGTAACTTACCTATATGACCAACACAGGGTTCTGTGTCTGCAGAAATGGCCTTTACATTTTTTTCTGTTTTGCAGAGAACAGTCATGTTACGCTGTTGGTACTATTTATATCAAAACAAAACTTTGAACTCAATTTTTTTGCACAATCCTGCCAGTAGTTACTTGTATTACTGCTTACCAAACGAAAGTTCTCGGCGTACTACAAGCATGTCATCACCTTCGTGCTGTTAACCTTCGACGATTACTTGGAATTTCCATGCCGGGTCCGCGCGGCGTTGCCATTTAATATTGCAAAATTCTACGCGTCTGGATATTACCATTAAAGTTGTTAGCTAAGTGATTAAGACTAATATATACAGGGTGTTTCTAGAAGATATATATCATACAAGACATTGTTTCTGACACCAAAACGAATATGCTTAGCCAATTTCGACCACGTCAATAACTCGCATCCCTATTTTTTTAAATTTTTTTTACTGTAGTAAACAGAAGGGTAGAAAAACAATTAAGAACTTCAAATGTATTCGACGTAACGGGAATACATCAGTTCTACACCAAAGACAAATATTGAATGTCACTCATTTTCCTTCCCAAGATCAAATTCGCATTATTCTTAAAATAAACATTTGCCAGCACACGTTCGGCTATCTGCTATAAAATACAACTATTCTTAGAACAACCTTCATAAGTCAATAAGTTCTTGGTCCTCTAAGTCTTCGTCTCCTACATTACTGCTACTGAAAAACACTTTTAAAACAATTAGAAAAATGCATTCGCGTAAACAGCGGCGCAGGAACTACTGTAATTATAGGGGCACAATTTTTTTGAGTGTATTAACATAACTAAGCTTCATTATATTGCAATGATGCCCTTAACTAATATAAGGCTTTAGTAAAAATATAAATAATAAATAGGACAAATCACCACAATTTATAAATATTAAATAGTTTCAATCAAGAATTTTGTGTCAATCTCAGGGCTAAAGAAAATAATGTAAGAATTATTAGCTCAATAAACGGTTTATTGCTCTTTGTATTTTATCTATTTGCAATAATTTGTGGCAAAACTCCGGTGTAGCATAAGAAAAACTCTAATCTCAGGGCTACGTTCAACAAAAAACTTTGTATTACAAATGCATTGGTGTATGACAAATTAACCAAACGCTCAAATTCGTTCTGACTGCTATTTAACCTCAAAATTGACTGTAACAACAAATGATCTGCAGGCACAAGAAATCAGCGTAATCTCAATTTAAAATCACCAAAAATTACAAGAATATATTAGATAAATACTGCGAATTATGTGACATAGCTTCTGGCTAACCTTGTATTGTTTCAGATGACGTAAACCGACGCTCTGATCTTCTTTTGTTTTATTTCCGGTAATGTAGCAAAATCAGCTCCAATTCACAAATTCAAGGGACGCTACCTCGATAATTCGAATCTGGGCAGCTGGAATCACGTTTAACCCCTCGGCCAATGTCCAATCTTATAGAACACCACGGTTTATGGGGCTTCGGCAACGCTTTCCTGTAGATTCCTACCTTAAACGGCAATTACACACCCAGGCACTCCTCAAGGTCTTCTCTAAATGTAGTACACACGACTTTTGCTAACCGATGTCTCCAATCAGTCGAAAAGGGGCTCCGTAGTTGATCGCATTTGGGCAATTCTTGCAGCTGGCTATCCTTCTTCGCCGGCACTGTTATTACTTGAAAAATTAGCCACAAGATGGCCTACACACTGGTGAATATGAACGACACTATTTGACGCTCACAAATAACTTTGCATTCTAAATTTTTCCATTAAACTGTGCAGCTCAACTGACACGCGCCATAACATTTTCAAGTTTGTTTGGATATTACTAACAATTGACATTCTCGTTACTTAGTGATTACGATTTACATTTGTTTTTAAGAAATGAGGTTTGATATCACGTTTTATTTTATGAACTATAGTTTTGATATACTGTTTTTGCTTAAATACTAAACTGTAATTTCTTGGGAATTGTCACTTTCAACTTTGCTATGCTTTTAATCACTTAGTTTAATTGCACTAATTCATATGAGTTTATTTGGCACTACACTAATTATCTGTGTCCTCTCGATAGATTGCCTTATTTCATTGCTCTTTGCAATAATTGCTTTGCTCGCACTGCTCCTTTCCCCGTCAGTTACTTTGCCGTTTGCTGGATTATAAACTTTTAATACTCATAACGCCCATGTACTTTCCGTGCTTCACAAATCATCTTTGTATTATTTCAAATTCGCATTATTGTATTGATTTCACTAAACTCAAATCTGTCAGCTACGTAAATTAAGCAATTATTACTGAAACTCTGAACGTAACCCTTTCGAATTCTGCCTTCTCGAACGCCAACCTTTTTCTCCCAAATTATAGTTACTGCTGCTCATATCAAGTGCATTTATTAGTGTAAAATACTGACTATCTTGCAATAAATAAAATATTTAATTCTGTGCTCATTTTGAAATTATTCATTTTCGTGTTAATTAGGCAATCAGAATTGCCGTGGGCAGTAAACCATTACAATATAGAGTAAAGTAATACGGCCGCCTGTCAATACCCAATAGTTATCAAAATAAATGTAATTTTATTCACATCAGGAAAGGAACTGAAAACTTTACAAATAATAAAAAGGAATTCATCTTTAATACCTTACGGTAATATGTAGTTATTCTTGATATTAATAACGCAATTAACCTAGAAGAAGCACACTTCGAAACTATCAAATGTTTCAATAGCAACTTGAATTTTCTAATGTGTCGAATCTAAATGTTATTCTACATAAAAGGAAATCTTCTGCAGTGCAGTCGAACGTAAAGCTTTGTAAACAGGTAGCAGCTAGTACATAATCAGATTTTATTTGACTTTATTTTTTATCGCCACGCTACGCTCGCTCTATCATAAAATAGACTCGTCCAATAAAGTCCTACATTATGTACTTGATACATAAATAACTATAACTAGCAGTCCAGTGAGACAAATGTCTCATTTAATAAAACAAAAAAGACCGTTTTGCAAATAGAACGCGTGTTAAATAAAAACTGTACCCAGACCTGGAAGGTGTCAAAGTGGTTGCCTAACCGATCGACGTTTTAAGGCGCAGAGGGTCGCAGCTCCGTTTGGCTGCTGAAACATTTTTATTTAATACGCGTTCTATTTGAAAAACGGTCTTTTTTGTGATTTCTTGAAAACCGGTTGTGTCACGTAACTGAGCTGACATGACCATTCCAAACATATAACTTTAATAACTTTTTTCTCTATCTCTTACGGTTTGGCTGCTGAAACAGCGTCCCGGACAGACAAAACTGCGTCCCAGACAGACAAAACAGCGTCCCGGACAGACACGTCTATTAGATAAAGGGTAGTTAGGCTATTTATAAACTGAAATTGTCCTTAGTGCAGTACCTACCTAACCAGTGAAAGCTAAATTATAAAATCACATTTCAAGTTTATAATAGCCAAAGCTACAATTTAAAATAATAAAATGTCAACCTGTCGACATGAAACTTAACCTCACCGCAAAAGTAATAATCAGGAGTTTATGTACCAACAGCATATGCAAGAAAAATGGAGTATATCGAATTCTCCGCTGTCGACCTGAAAATAAAGAAGCGTTTAACAGAATCTTCTGTTTTATTTCTGCACCATCTGCAATAGAACAACGACTTTTAGCACCTCGTATAGATAATTCGAAAACGTAATGTACAAATTTTTAAAAACCCCATAAAATATATCGGGGGGGGGGGGGGGGGGGAATTACCCATTACACTATTTACCCCCCTCCCCCATATATTCTATAAGGGAGCAGCCGCGCCCCCTTGCCACCCTGTTCCTGCGCGTAAATTTTTATAACAGTATGAGTTACATAAAATTTGCTTAAATATTCATATAACAGTTATACGTTCTACCACAGTTTATATACAAACTGTGGTTCCACGAAGATGAAGCACATTACTAAAATATTTTTGACTATACAGGGTGGTTCAAAAAGTGCTACGAACCAATCTTACTTATTTTATATAAGCTTGGAACTTAAAAGTTTTAAATCTAAATGCTATTTTACTTATAGGGTTGCCATGCGTCTCGATTTTTCGGGATTGTACCGATTTGGAGCTAGTTGTCCTGCAACGAAATGCTGTCCCGCAATGTCCCGATTTTCCAAGAAAATTTTACGCTTTACCGATTTTGAGCGATTTCTGCAAATTCTGGTTCAATATCTCAAATATAATTTACAAGTTGTTAAGTAACTAACAGCTATTCGTTATTCTGGAATCTGGGTTCCAAAGGTTTTTTTTTTAATAGGCGTTTAATTATGGATTTATGCAAGTAACACCTTGATCTACATTCAATGTAAGTAAAAGTTCCACGAAATATGATTGATACGACAAGAATTCAAATAAAAATGGTGCTGCTGCAGCAGAAACAAATACAAATGTACCATGGTGTAAAGCTGTAAAGAATACAAGGTGAAACGTTCCCGGGATGGGCAGTCGTTCAGAAAGTAGAGAGGAGAAGTCAACCAATTCCCAATTGGCCTACTCAAGGAATCCATCATGGCCGCGGTCGTATATTGTTGCTGGCACTGTTAGTCGATGTCAAATTCGAGGTTAGCAGGTCAGGTTTTTCGTCAGTCTGACACACACTAATCGAAAACCTAACCTCGAATTTAACATAGACAGCATCACCAACAATGCACTTCAGTAGTGCCAAACATATAACAAGAGTCACAACACTTGGTGCATTTCTTATTGGTTGAATTTGAGGCTCCGCCCACAATGCCTCAGTTCTGCGGAACGTTATAGCTTGCATTCTTTACACTTACACCATGTTAATATTGTTAATAACTACATATTGTGAAATTTACGTTTCTATTAGAGCTTCATCTTGTTAATAGTTATTTAACAAACAAGTGTGTTAATGAGAGCGATTAATAATCACCGCTTACACGAGTTAGTTACAATAGTTTTTCGTTGATCATACCTTATTAAATTGGAGAAAACCTAATTTTACTGCATGACAAAAATTTGACACTTAAAGTTTTGACATTCATGGTATCTATTAATAGCAAACTATTCATTAATAAGAGTCATTAATAAACGATTATAAAAAATAAAAAATTATTTAGTAATAGGGGACGATTTTCTATAGGTACATTAATAAAACGCATAAATAAACGATGAACAGAAAATGTACTTTATTATTATTTATTTATTATTATTATTTGGGAATAATAAATAGTTTAATGCATTTCTTTATTATTTAGTTTCTAGTATTGGTATAATTAACTACGAAGAAATAAAAAAAAATTACAAAATTAAAGTAATGAATTACCTTTGCTTCCCAAGACACTCCCCACTACCTCCTCCCTTTTCGTATCCTTGTCCCGAAATTGTGATTTTCAAATATGGCAACCCTATTTTACTATGAATTTCTATGGGTCTAACGTTAACGTTTTGGAGATATGAGTTTTTGCAGAATGTCACGTTAATAGTTATTTATTAGACGAGTGTGGAATGTTACACATTAGTCACGCAAGAAATATTAGCCACGAGACCGTTAGGTCGAGTGGCTAATTCTCTTAAGTGACTATAGGCCCGGTATTACAATATCAGCTTAAACTGGAGATTGACAGTTAAACTGCAGATTTCGTGAATACTGCGTATTACAATCTTCAGTTTTCAGACAACGACGCTTAAACTTCCAGTAAACTTAAACGTCCGATCGGTACAGTTTAAACCGCAGTTTACATCAACCTGGCATATTCTAACCTGACAAATCGGGTATTGTTGACAAAACGCGAAAGAATGGAAGACGTATTCGAGATATTTGAAGATTTATTATCCGATGACGAAGATGTAATTAATGTAGTGGAAATGCCACGTCAACCAAAAATATTTAGAGAGGTTAAATCATTTTGAATTTGAGGAATGATATGGAATTTATTAATAGATTTCGAATATCCAAAAACAGTGTCCAACAAATATTAAATGATATAGAACATCTTATAGCATTTCCCACTGATAGGTATCTTGGTTATTTTATAATAAGGCTAAACTACAGAATCTGGGGCACATTCCCCTTCTTTTATTTACTTCCTTTGTAAATTTAGTTATGGTTACTGGAGAGACATGGTTAATAAATATTAACAATATAAGAGGAGCCGAGGTCGGTAGAGCATCCTGGCTACTGATCGTAGGGTCGCGAGTTCGATTCCCGGTCCCGGTGAGGTTTTCAAAAATAAAAAAATGCAGATGAAAGCCTCTACAGAATGCCATCATTCGGAAGTGATGTAAAGCCGTGGGTCCCATGCTACTACGATGTGTAACATGTAAAAGATCCCTTGCTAGGGTTGGAACTCCTTAGTCTCGGCAAAATTCTAAGTAGGACTTTGACCATATGACCATAGCAGTCGGTGTCTAAGGTACCTGGTACTCTGCATGCCTAGACCTTGTCCATTAACAAACAAACAAACACACAATATAAGAGGAATGTGCTCTTATTTCAAACAACCACAAATATAACACATCCGCTAATACATCCAACCGCCAATTGAACGTCGTTTGACAGAAAATAAATAGATTGGAAGTTAGGCGTTTTGTCGACAGCGCTACCAACGCAAACGATTTCACGGTAAACTTAACCAACAGCCGGAAACAGATTCTAATATGCTAACGAAATAACCTACAGTTTAAACTTCCAGTAAAGTTTAACTTTACCTTCAGTTTTACTGTGCATTGTAATACCGGGCCTAATGTGTAATTCCACACGAGTTTAATACAAAATTTTATCCAACACCTCCATATATTGTTCATGTAGGTAATTATTTTGAAAATTTATTTGACAAATAAACGGGGCTGCGCGCGCTATTGCGCGGTCTACCCTATTCAATTTACCACCATTTTTAGGCCTATTACGTTGGGCCATTCCGTTCTGTTACACACTACGCCCCTGCCTCCCCCTGCCTTCCACCTGACCAAAGAAGGGGGCCCTCGGGGATCCGCCCCTCTCCAAGGGGGCCCTTGGGGATCCGCCCCTCTCCAACGGATCCTTGGTGCTCCGTCCCTTTCCAAAAAGACCCTTGGGGCTCCGCCCCTCTCCAAAGGGGCCCTTGGGGCTCCGCCCCTCTCGAAAGGGCCCTCGGGGCTCCGCCTTTTCCTAAGAGGGCCCTCGGGGCTCCGCCTCACTACAAGGGGGCCCTCGGGGCTTCACCCTTCTCTAATAGGGCAATCGGGGCGCCGTCCCTCTCCAAGGGCCCTCGGGGCTCCCCCCATTTCCAAGGGAGCCCTCGGGGCTCCGCCCCTCTCCAAGGAGGCCCTGGGGGTTCCAAATATTAATTTGAATAAAAAATAGTGTTGCATCTAATTTTATTATTCATGGTATCTTTCTACATTCTCTCACTAGTGACTTTTTGAATATTCTCTCACTAGTGAGTAATATATCACATTACTTATGCAAAATCAACATAACAATAGTGTTATTATATGGAGGTGTTGGATAAAATAACGTTATTTAAAATCGAAAAAAATGATTTGGATTGTCTGTATCATTGACGTCGCTAGGTAACATTAGATTTAGCGGACCGCTATTTTAACGGAACGATATGCAAAACTCCCTAATAACGATTTTATGCAAAAAATGCTGAATTTCAGGCAGCTGTTATAAGTAACAGCAGGACTGTATTAAGTTTATGCCTATGAGAACTAATTGACAAATTAGTATCTGAATTGCAATAATGTGGAACTCATCCTACAGTTTCAATCATATTTCGCTTGCTATAAAAGTTAAAACTACGTTTACGCGACGTAAAAATTGCAACCACATCGTTATACGATAGACGATAAAAGAAACCGCAAGGATCGAATAAATTAAAATAAAACAGTGATCGTACCAGTGGCGTAGCTATAGCAGGGCAAACCGGGGCGCTGCCCCGGGGCCCCGCATTAATTAGGGGCCCCGGCCAAAGGCCGGGTATAGAGCTGAGCCATCAGTCATAACAAAAATTAAAATACTCAATAAACGAACAACAAACTATAAAATTTATTCAGTAAGAAGTGGATTATTATTATATTATAGAATTGCATTTTTTTCCGTCGCGTCACGTTGGCGTTCGCCATCCAATATCTGCTTTTATAGTTTAACTGGTTTAACGTCTTTGATACTTACCATTTTACAAAATATTTATTATTTTTTTGGTTCAAGTACCAAAAGATGGGCTCTTCTAGCATCTTTTACCACTGAGTCGGAATTAACTCTCCAAAATTTAAACCCAACTAATTGGTCAGGGAGAATTGCATCTATCACTGCAGTTAAGCTTCGTTTTGTGGATATTATTATGTTTTTAACGAAGATAGAAATGTAATCTCAGAAAAAAGATGAAAGAGATGAAGCGTCTGCCGTTAAGAAACAAATGATTTCGTTTGAATTTGTCTTTATTACCATAATTTTGTATAAAATCCTAACACAAGTTAATATGGCCTCAAAAATTTTGCAAAAGAAAAACATGGATTTAAATGAATCTGTAAATTTTTTGGAGCAAGTTCAAAAGAGAGTAGCAACCTTAGGGCATGTTATGAAGAACTAAAAGTTGAGGCTAAGAAACTGGCCATTAAGTGGAATACAACACAGATTTCATACAAAAATACCAACTAAATTAAACTGCATTTTGATGAACTCTCTAGTGATTATAGATTTAGTAATCGTCAAATTTTATTTAGAGTTAATGTTTTTAATGTGGTAATTGTATATCGATACAAATTGATTTGAAAGTATGAAAAAAGTTAATAATCTATTTGATGTACTTGTTTCAAAAATTGTATTAAGTTGTGACGAAACTGAAATTATTAGTAAATGTAGATATATTACAAATATTCTGAAATATTTGATGTGAATAAACGTACAGCTCAATACATTAATTTAATAAATACTGTTAAGGGTGACAGAAGAGACGACTTAGCAGTTAGAGATTATTTTGATCTAATCTTAAGCAACTATGGCGTACTTGAAAGCGACTTAACCTAAGTTTATCTATTGTTCCTCTTATTTTTCACGTTGTATGTCACAACTGCTAATGTTGACAGGTCTTTCAGCAAGCTGAAAATTATTAAAGATTACCTGAGATCTACTACAGGCCAACTAGCAATTATTTGTTTAAGTAGCTAGTAGGTTTAAACTGTTTTTTTTTGTTTTCTTAAATATTTGATATGAAAAATAATATTTTTCTTTCTACACATTTTATTTTTCGAGTGACGTTAGGGGGGGGGGGTGTAATTTTTTTTGCCCCGGTGCCCCATGACTTCTAGCTACGCCGCTGGATCGTACTGGATAAATAAGTAAATAAATATTGAGTTAAGATTATAAATCAAAAACTGAGAGATGTTTATCGCTTCCGCAGAGCCGGATTAAGGGGGGGGCTAAGGGGGCTGCAGCCCCGGGCCACCGAATTTCGGGGGCCTCGAAAAGATTCGAAGGTTATAATCTAGTGCAATTTCTAATCATTTAGATCCCTTTGTACCAGTTGAATAAATGGAAATGGGGCCTCTAAAAAAATTTAGCCCTGAGCCTCACATATCTTTGATCCGGCTCTGCGCTTCCGAAAGGTCGACTTGGATGATACCTAATACCATTGAATATCCATAGTCTGGATATTCAATGCTAATACCAAAGAGCAATATGCTCTTTGCTAATACTTTAAACTCTTGAAGCGATAGTTAGACAACCCAAATAGCTATTGAGTGTAGATAATGATAGATTTATTAATTTTCCTTGTTTCCTGAAAGAAAAGATGTTCACAATTTAAAATGGAAAGTAAAGATTACTCTACAGATGAAAGAAAACGGAAACGTCAAGACGAACAAAACAAAGACATGTTAAACTGGTTATTAGATATTAGGTTTGTAGAGTAAATAAGTCCAAAGTCCAAAAGAAAAAACGGCAATATCTCAATATCCCCGTCACCGTGTTCACGAATGTAGTGCTCAGGGCCGGACTGGCTAGTGGTTGGCTCAACCGGCTATGCAATCGCGGTGGCCCCAGGCCCCAGCTCTTATATGATAAATGATTTGTCACCCCCTTGACCCCTCCTAAACTTTCTGTATATTACACCAAAATTCGTACCTAAGATAACAATCGAGGAAAATTGCTGTATACTTTTACCATGTATATTATGTAACGACATTAACTAAAACTACGAGGAGGGTCCATAAATTTGCTGCGAGAAAGGAAGGTTATGCAAAAATTTCAATATTTTTATCTTTATGACATATTTGAAGTAATTTTTCTAAACCATTAAAATAATAGATTTTTTCTTCAAACGGCAGTAAAATATGGCATTATACTGCTGGATTGATGATGCTAAACTGTCACTTTATTGCCAAGCGGCAGTAGTATCAATATCTGGTAAAACAAAAAACTGGCCTACGCCTGTGTATTATCGGGTGCTAAAATGAACGTCGAACAAT
Source organism: Agriotes lineatus (assembly GCA_940337035.1). Lineage (NCBI taxonomy): Eukaryota > Metazoa > Arthropoda > Insecta > Coleoptera > Elateridae > Agriotes > Agriotes lineatus. The sequence goes on along the minus strand of OW679199.1, from coordinate 112,101,363 downwards.
ATCCACACGAAAAGCCGATTTGGTCACACAACTAAACAATAAAGAAAATCAAGATTAATTTCTAAAATAAATGGCCATTCCTAAACACATCAGTTTTAACATACAGATGAACCGTTAACGCACAATTAGATCGCTACACGCATTAAAATTAAATACCGCCAGAACAATTGTATCTAAAATACATCTGCATTAAAAATACATTAAAAAGACGCCAAAATAACTGTTTTAGATACACGAAACCCTGCTTCGCGATTCACATACGTATTTATTTGTCTACCATTCGCATTCCTCCACGGTCGCGAAATATTCACAACAGTTTGAAACGAACGCTTATTACTAAACTGTAAACATGCTCTATATCAGTTTACTTTAAGTTCGACGCTCGGGAACTGCTGAGTAGCACTCGGAGTGGATCACGTCATCCCTTAAATAACTTGTTGTATTGCATTTTTTTACGAATACGGCATGGAAGCACTTGGGTTGCGGTTATAGCCCCACTCTGGCAAATGACACAATGAAGCAATCGGGACGTCACCAATTTCTTTGAAGGCTTTGCAATACTGCGGGTTTACTTGAACTGCATATACGGCTAGTTATACATAAACTGTATAGGCAGTAAATCCGATTTACTGCGCGGCTTCCAATTCGCTTTTATATAGCTCACCGCAGGCAATTTTGCAGTGTGAGTCGATTACAAGTGTGCGACTTTGGGCTCAGCCCAAAGGCGATTGCCTTTAAGTGGTTTAAGTTCCCCGCAACCGTCGTTGATCTATATTGAACGATGCACACAAATAATTGAGCAATCTGCGCACAGAACAGGACCGTACGCACAATTTTGGTTATGCTAAGTTACAATGGTTAAACCTAATTAGCAATGAAAAAACATGTAAACACAAACTGTGTACCTCTTTCAGTGTTTGAAAAATAAATTATAGTGAAATGTTGACGACTTCGCTTGTCAAGGGTTGAAAATTTTACTTAAATCAATCTTTCAACTGGAATTTTATATTGATAATAGATTCTCACATTTTTAGTTAATCCAGTTTAGACAAGTTAAGCTTTTAAGATACAAAATTATCTGACGAGCGGCAGATAAAGTTATTATCTGCCGCTGACGACTTTATCTGCCGCTGACAACTTTATCTGCCGCTCGTCAGCGGGATCAAGTAATTTTCTTCGAATTTTGTGCACAAAGTTGTAAATAATTTGTTATAAAAACGTTTGAAGAAAAAATACTATATGTTATTCGGAGCAAAAGTATCTTTATGTGGCTCGGCTGTACTTATCTGCCTCGCAAGCTCGGCAAAGTGACAACTTATTTGTCTTTATTGGCAAGGTAAAAGTGTCACTTTATCTGCCTAAGCAGATAAAATAGCAACTTTTGCGTACTTTATCTGCCTACGCACACAAAATCGTTGCGCTCTTTCTTTCTTTCTATGTTTGTTCGCTATCTCCTCCGAAGATACTGGACCTATTCAATTGTATGATAGCTTAAAATTTTGCTAATTTTTAGACTTAGATCGTAGGGCGGTTTTTATTTTCAAAAAGAGTACCAAAAAGTTTTAATTTAAATAAACCTTTAAGCAGCGGATCGGAGCATCTGTCGCCGTGGGTTATGGTGTGACAGCTGCTGTGGCCGTGTGCTATTAGCTCGGGTGATTCAGTATGTTCATATATCATTTCAGTAGCGCGTTATTTGAACAACAGAGGTTGGCGCAGGGGTACAGTGCTCGCCTGTCACGCGGGTGGCCTCGGTTCGATTCCCGGCCGATGCATCCTTTTTTTTTAAATTTATCTTCTTCTTCTTCTTCACAAGCCTTAATTCCTCCACTGCTGGAGATAGGCCTCTTCAAGTTTTTTCCAATTGTCTTTATTTTGTGCGAGATTCAGCCATCTTCTGCCTACCGTTGATTTAATATCATCAGTCCATCTCTTCATGGGTCTCCCAACACTTCGTCTGCTCTCCCATGGTCTCCACTTAAGCAGTTTTGTTGTCCACCTATCGTCATTTCTTCTGGCCACATGCCCAACCCATTGCCACTTTAGTTTTGCCACTCTTTCTGTTACGTCTGTTATTTTTGTTTTTTGTCTTATGTCCTCGTTTCGAACGTGTCTCTCAGGCTGATACCCAGCATTTGCCTTTCCATGGCCCGCTGAGTACACTGAAGTCGATGAAGGCTATTTTTCGTAAGGGTCATGGTTTCTAGTCCATATGTGTTGACTGGGAGTATACAAGCGTCATACACTTTTCTTTTCAGGTTCATTGGAATCTCTTTATTTTTTAGTATAAATCCCAGTTTTTTAAATGCGGCCCAACTCAGTCCGATTCGTCTCGGTATTTCCGCTCTTTGATTTTCCTTGTCTAGTCTTATTTTGTGCCCTAAATATATATATTCCTCCACTTGTTCAATTTCCTCATTTTCTATCTTTATTTTTATGTTTTGTGAGCTAAGGAGTTTTGTAAATTGTTAAATTTATATTAATGAAATTTACCTGAATACGTTTGCGGATAAAATAGTATATGTTATTCGGAGTAAAAGTGACTTTATGTGGCTTAGCTGAATTATTTGCCTCACTGACGTTCGGCTAAATAAACTTCAGCTTCGCCACATAAAGTATCACTTTTACTCCTAATAACATAATCTACTATTGCCCTTGTCTTCAAAATGGTTATTTACAGCGTTAATCAGTTCATTATTGTTTCAAAAATATTCTTTCTCTTAGCTTCTTTTATAAACTTGGAAAAGATATAAGTTACTGGGGGCCATGTCTAGACTGTAGGGTGGGTGGTTAATTTCTTTAAATCCACAAGCCTCTAATTCAGCAATTTCTGCACGAGCTTTATGGATAGGCACATTGTGTCATGCAAAATCAGCACTACTTGACGTAGTTTTCTTCAACGCTTTTCTTTAGTGGCTTCTTTTAAACGATGTAGAATTTTGGCATAGTATTCTCCAGTTATGTTAGAATGTTAGTATCTTTTCCCTTGGAATCGATCAATGTAAGTCCTCCTAAGTTCCAAATACGGTTGTCATGATTTTTCCGGCCGACTGCGCAACTTTGAACTACTAGGGGGGCTCTGTGCCCTTATGGTGCCACTACATCGATTCTTGGCTAGACCCTGGGTCATAATACTGAACCCATGTTTCATCCGCTTTTTCATTTATAATTACATTTTCTGTTTTCAGCATTCAATGTTTCTTTTGTGATTGATTCAACAGGTCGACCACATTGAAGGCCCCATTCTGTACCCTATTTCAACAGTTTGGACCATTTTTTAATTGTGTAGTCGAAGGAAGTAGTATCCCCACAAACTGCTAACATCTCTTCCTGAATAGTTGTCGAACTTTTTCCGTGCTTTGTCAAAAACTTTAATATCGGTGGATGTTCAAATTTGCCCATTTTAAATTTATTAATGCAATTTAAGTTACACTTTTATTATCAAAACTGAACTATTAGAAGAAACGATTGAAACTTCGTAGTTACGGTTATAATAGATGTACAAACAGATAACATCCAGTTTTCTTCTATTATCTGATCTCCTAGATATTCAGAGAGCGAATTAATGGAAAAATTCACAGAACATATCGACATAATAATATTACACAAGCGTTAGATTGACTTGTCTTGTAATTATTGACTCACTTAACTTGAGTTTTGCCTTCCGGGGCCACTATATTTAATTTGATCAGAACTCTTTATCGTAATTCGTAGGTAACTATACTCTGTTTACTTCTTTTCTGCGCAATAGGAGGCCATATTAGGGTGACTGTATCGTATATGCAAATATGTTTTTTTCTATTGCGAAACTGACTGACCCGTTACAGTCCAATTTCATCTATTTTGGCGTTATGGTTCACAGTAATTTCCATTGTTGCCGGTTAAATCCATTTTGTCTTTATTATAATGATGTTCTAAATTTGGCAAATATTTATATTACTTTGCATTCGATGTTGAAAGGCAAATGTACGACTGCATTATAAAGTACTACTGTTTACAGGCGGTTTTTTATTTAAAGATCCACCAACGTCGCATGTTCTTTGAAAGTAATACGTGGCAACATGGCTAAGGTATTTCCACAACGAGGACTCAAAATTGAGGTTAGGTTGTTAAATGTAAATTGTAAACTGACATTTGGCCTGGCAGAAGTTTGAGCATTTGAATTATTTAAAATTAGATTTACGGTGCGGATTTACCGGATAGTGTAATGTGTAATGCAGAGGGGTGTTACAGATTCTGTGGGATATCATGTTTTTTGACGCAGGAGCCATAAAATTTTCTCGAGTTATGCAACTGAGACTGACCGAGAAAACACGATTGATGTATAAACATATAAATATTTCCATCAATTCTCACAACTGGAAGAAAATAAGGTGCTTTGTTTAAAGTGGAGTGTGGCCAAATAATGAATTTATAACCAAATTCATGTTCAACACATTTTGCATTTTGCACATTTGGCAGAAGGGGTGACGTCTCGTCCAAGTATACAAATTTTATGTTTGGGAAATCTTCTTTGTATCTTGAATACATTTTTAAGAATTTAATTCGTTTTGCCGCTATGTATGGTCTTTCGACAAGAATGTTTCTATTATTTTCCGTTTTATATTTATAGTCCATGGCTTTCAACATTTTATATAACAATGATCGGGACCCTTTATACTCCAAAGTGTCCCGTGCAAATGTTAACAATTTTGTTAGAGTGAAATATTCCCCACTTCGTTTATAATCATAAATTTCCCGAAAGAAATGGTCATAAAAAAATTGAGATTTTTACGGCCACAGTAAGTTTTGGAAGTTTGTACTTCCTGGCCGGCATTAAAAGAGTGTAATATACGGCGGACAGTACATCTAGACACCTACAATAATTAGTGTTTAAAATTATGAAGTTAATTTTACCCAAAGAAATCACAGCAAAGATATTTGAAAGTTTCTCTTCTAGCTGTCGGCTACTTAAAGAAGGGACTAGTGCAGTAATTCCAAAGCACAAAGTAAGCATTATGTGCACTTCCCAATTTCTTCACACTTAATCTTAAACGATTCAGTGAAGATGTCATAAATTTCATCCATTGTACTGTTGTGTCAATGATCACGTAATAAACATCTCTTTCGTATTTCTTGGAGGATGATGCGTCAAATTGTTGCTAATACAGCTAATTCTGCTGCTCTTTGCTTTGCAATATTGGAATTCGCTTTGATGGTAAGCTAGGCTCAATTTCGATGTGGACTTAATTTTTAAGTAAACGTTCATCTCAATGAGCTATAAAATCAGTGGCGATATTGTGGAGTAGCTGCTTCAAAAAATTCTCTTTTTAGACATTTCAACGATTCTGAATATGTTTTCCCATTTGAAAATTTCATTTGGCCCCCATTTTCTCTTGGCCCCATTTGACCGCCGATCGCCGGACACCCGGCCGGGCCAGACCGGCCCTGATAGTGGTATTATATATTTATATGTCTTGCATGTTGGTGATCTGCGTTTTTGACTAAACGAATCGCGCTTTGATTGTCCACGTAGAGCTTGGTCGACTCCTCCGATACCAATTTCCCGCAGAAAGTTGCGTATCCTAATTGCTTATGTTGCTGCGTTTGATGCTGCAATATACTCAGCCTCCGAAATTGATTACGCATTTTTGTCGATGTAAAGACCAAGTAACAGGAGCGTTTGCTAATAGACTCACATAGCCAGTGCTTGACCTACGAGTGTTACTGTGTGTCCCCAACAAAGTCGGCATCTGGCTGAACAACTAAGCAGACATGATTTGCTTTGGACCTGATAGGTGATTGCCATGTCTTTGGTACCTTAGATATTTCAAAATTTATTTAACAGCCGTCCAATGTTTCAATCCGAATTTATGTAAAAACCTACTCACTTGGCTCACGGCCAACATGATGTCAGGCTGTGATACTGTTGCAGCGAATATTAGACTTATCCGCTGCTTCACGGTATGGCTTATTGCTAATCTCATTTGCTTTTTGCTACTTACCAAAACATTGCCTACTATGGAACGTGACTCTAGACGCACAAGAAATGGAACTTGACTTAGTATCACCAAAGAATATAGATAGGGGAAGAATGACAGCCTTATGGGCTATACAGTATATGCTGTGATTTGGGTTGCATAACTATTTACTTGGTTAAATATATAATTTTTTGTTCGAAAATGCCGCTGGAAGCTCCTAGCATCAAAGTGATTACCTTATCAGTGGCATGCAGCAGGTAAATGCGTCATTAGCATTCTTGAGCTATAACAGTGTTGCAAGAACTTTCTCTCTACAATTCCAATAGTTTTACAATGGTTGTACCTACCCTGCCTCATAAATGTGCACCTTTTTCCCCATTTGACCGAAGTTGTATCTCTTACCGTTTCCGAGATGCCAATGGTGGCACCTCGAAAATGACCACACTCTGTATAAAATCTTGTGTATATTTTAAGCCCAAAATCAAATTGCCAATTTCGCTCTTATACAAATAGCTGTTAAAATCTTAACTGTGTAACTTCCTTGCAATCTGGCAACGCTGAGACGCGTTCTTGGGAAAAATTCGACAGGAATCTGTAAATGCGTCTTCGACCGTAGCCCTGAACAAGTTCATTAGTACTGGCGGCGGCTGCTTGAGGGCCAGGCAAGAACTGAGGAGCTTTTAAATAATACCATTGATTAACTAAGTATAATCAATGATAATACGCTAATAACCCATAGGCTGTCCTTCTTCCCCTATCTATATTCTTTGGTATCACCCATGTTACATTTCAGCAGTAAATGACCGATGTCCCTACCCCGTTGACTTATACAGATGTCATTTTCCTCCTGATCTCATTGTATTCCCAGTCCACAGAAGTATCTATTATTTCCAATAGTAATTTCACAGGATGATCTTAGTTTCGATAAAATTCTGTCCAGAATTTTTGATGATTTACAGATTAAAAGCCTGTCGTTCACGTAAAAAGCCATATAAACATCCACATCTTTAGTTTTTGTGCAAAAAACACATTTTTCTGCCTTTAATTGCCTGCAAATAAATATCGTGAGAAAGTATACAAAAACTTTTGGTTCCACATCGTGGTGACTGTCCACATGAACTTTTTCGTAATTTGCAAACTAAATTCAGGTTTATGGAAGTAAAGCTTTTCGGATGTGTCAAAAATCTCTTTATTTAAATCTCCATTAAGGAAGACAGTGTTCACGTCAAATTGCTTTATTTCCATGTTCTCTTGTAGCTGCCAAAGCCAACAGAATCCTAACCGAATTGTATCGAACAACGAGCTACTCAGGATGAACATACTAAAATTGAAAAGATTTCAAAATAAAGTCCAATGGATTACAGTTACCACCCCATGGAACCTCCACAACACTCAACTACACCATGATCTGGATGTATCTAAAGAAGAATTTGACGTTATTTATTATAGTAAAAATAATATAACATTATGGATGACTTTTTCTGATAAAACATTTTTCAACTTCTAGGGATACGGTAACGGTAATATTTTTTCAAAAGCGCTCAATTTTTTTTATAGAGCTTGTTACGTTTAGATAGCTCTTCTACTATCTTCACAGCTCGGTGCGTGCGCCGTCTATATTTTTTATGTCTGTAGTGCAGGTTTTCGTATGTTCGCGTACTCACGGCCTTCATTGACTCTTATCTGCGTGGCCAAGTGACTCGAATGTTGGCTTTTGCTCGAACGTGTCTTTTTTTCCTGGAACGCCGTGATGGTAACTGGGTTGTAGCGCCTTTGGAAATCGCCTTTACGGGTTTACAGAATATGGTTGTTTTGGTTCGTGGCTCCCGCAGAAGTTGCGGATTGTTGTACCCCAGGCAGTTCTGTGCAGGGTTTGTTTCTCGCCCCTAGTTGGCGGATTTTATATACGCTTCACCTGCCATTCAGCCGCACGTTGGCCCAAGTTTATCTGGGCAAGTCCTTTCGAAACCGGTTGCGCCGATTCTTATTGAAAGCATCCATGAGTCTATTTTGGGTTCTCCTTTTCCTTTAGCAACCAATCCGAGGCTTCTAAAACTCATAGGTTCAGCATTGGCCGTGAAACGCCATCCCCGCGATCGAACCGTCGCCATTTTCCAAGTTCGAGCTGTTATCACCTGCATTCCAACCTTCGGAGGTGTGGACTTTCGCTTATCTGGACCATCACATAGCTTGCAGAAGGGGTTAAAATGAAGCTAACATGAAGTTTTCTTTTCCTTTCTTTTAAGTGAAATTACAAAAGATACAATCAGTGAAACAATGTTAGAGGCTCACCCGATTGCTACCAATTCGGACGTTGGCTGCTATTGTATAGTATATTCGCGAAGTGCGTACCTGGATAATTGATTTCCCAACCACGGCGCCTAGGTTAATTGGGAGCGCATTTAATTTTAAACGGTTGTGGATCATGTTTGTACCTTTGTTAAGACTGTTGTGTAAGCCTCTTATTTGAAATGTGTACTACTGATTAACCTGAAGTTGTCTAACAGTTATTTGAAGCTCGTACCAATCAGTATTTGAAGTTGAGACTGCAAATACTTGCGATTTGTACTAATAACTATTTGAACTTTGTGCAATTGATTAGCTTCAAATTGGCCAATAACTATTTGAAATTTGTAGTATGATTCCTCGTAATTTGTACTAGTAATTATCTGATGTCTTTACTGACTGCTACGGAATTAGGAACAATTAAACTGTGATACTGGCATTGCGGTGTCGTTATTTGTTACTGCTACCTGTGCGTGATTTGAGTTTTTGTTTCAGGAAATTATGTGCTACTGGAGTTTACGAATTCTCAGTAGAATCCCTGGAATCACTTGCCGTTAATTGGTAAAAATTCGTTGGCGCCTTTTTAGCTTTTAATCATTTATTAGTACTTAAAGAACTGCATGCCGTCTTCCTGACTAGCCGGCCGGCAACTGTATCCAAGTAGTCATAACGTTTGTCTTATTTTGAGAGAATTAGCCGACGAATCGATTGTATGCTAACAGGCTACAATTTTGCCTTCTGAAAAACTTTTCTTAATGACGTTTTGCCATATTAGTCCAGTCACTATGTCATGTTTGCTTGCAAGTGAACCGACATTTCAAATTCATTTTTTGGGGTGTTGTAAGGGTTCAGGAGAGCTTAACTTTAAGTTGTCGACCATGATCTCCTACGTGCTATTTCCACCATCTTGATAAAGGGGTGCTTTTGATTTTTTTGCTATAACTGGGTTTCCGTTAACGCTACATGAAAATGAAGTAGACCTGCTTTTTAGTATTTTTTGTGCCCTACAATTTATGTTCCGCGTACGACCGATATTTGTCGAGATATCGAACGCGAAAAGAAAGCGTGAAGGGGTCGAGATTTTTTTCACGTTTCTTCGCTTGTGTTTCCTTTTTCGCCCTATTTTGGCGACCAAGTCGTTATTATCACACTTGTTGCGGTTAACAATACCTGTAATTTAATCTATTATAAATTTAAAGTCGACTAAAATTACGACTGTTAGAGAGGTCCAAAGTCGTCAAGTAGTCCTAAGCCCAATGGACATGAGTAGTGATACCACCGCAAAAATATTCTACTTAACTTTGACTAAGAATGGCATTCGAGAGACTATTCAATGAACCAAACTACTTTTTCAAATTCGTTTTCAGTGGACAAGCTGAGCATTGTACCGCCAGATGCCAGCGCATAAAGCACCAGCCTCTACACCGCAAGGTAAATGAGGTTACAGATTATTCATACATACAATTCTAGCAACAAACTACGCAATTTCTATAGTAACAGAACACTAAAATTGACTTTTGCTAATAAAAATCACATTTGTTTAAAATATTCACTTGAATACCTTCTAGGAAGATATATCCGCTGATATTTTTTTATTGATCAAGAAACGTCAAATTGTAGATTTTCATTGGTCATTTTTTGACAGATGACAGGTGAATTGAATAGTAATTTGAAATTTTGAATTTTTCCTAAATGTAGATTACTATCACGTACTCATTGCATACAAAGTATGCCAAATCGTTGCCAAAACTTTTTAAACGTTCCGAGGAGACTCAAAAAACTATTAATTTCTTTTTTTCTTCTTCCTCTTATTTTTGTGAAATATAGATTATTAATCGTCGATTAACACACGAGTTAGTTACAATATTTTTCCGTTGATCGTACATAATTAATTTGAAGAAAATCTAATTTTATTCCATGAAAAGAATTTGATACTTTAAGTTTTGACATTAAGCTTTTTTGGACTTTCCGAAAACAGGAATTTTAAATTTCGTTTCACTTTCAAACAAATGCCATTTTTTGTACATAGTGACTGGACTGTATTTGATACAGAGAATGTACCTACTTTACCTAAACACAAAACGTTTTTTATCTACTGCCAAGGCCACCTTGATTTGGAAAAATCGAAAATATAGTACTTAAAACTAATTTCAATCCGAGCATCCCCAAACATGAAATTGAGATTCCAAACTATTGCTACACATCCAGTTTGCCTGCAAAACTATTTACAAAAATCACCAGGATATGCAATAGAGATATTAAAATTAAACTAGGGTTCACACTGATAACATTATTTATTGATTCAACTTTATTGATCATCCTTTTCTTATGTTGTCTAAATATTAATGACCATCCTTATTCAAATAGTTTAAAAATGGATTATTCTAGTTTGAGAACAATTACAATTAAAATTGCTAAAAAACGTAGGTAACATAGTTTTTACTATTAAAAAAATAATGTACATCATCCATATCTTCATTTGAAGATTCACTTGCACTCTTCAAATTAATTATTATTTTTTCAACATCTTCCACTATACTATCCAGCTGCCACAACTTTTTGTCTTCTTTGATGACAAACTGAACACAACTCTCCCATTTAACGTTTGTAATATTATCAACTCCATAATTTAAAATAATTTTAGTATCACTAATTTTGTAAGTTTGGTAATGTCAACCTACATAACCTTTGACTCGTGCCCATAACATTTCCATGGGATTGAACATGCAATGGTACGGTGGCAGTCGTAAAACCGTTTTTCCAGTAAGTATTTTTTATTAAACTGTCAATCATGTAGGAAACAAAATTTGCTAAGTTATAGTATGTTTTTCCAGAATTTATTTGGTCTTTGATCTGATTATACACTGTAGGGGGCCTTGTCCCTAGCTATTACTGACTTTTCTTCTAGCAAAGGAAGAACATTAATTAGCCACTCTTCAAACACTTCACCATTCGTATCTTCGTGGTAGTCGCATACAAAAGTTAAGATTTTTTAGAAAATTATTACCCATCAATACTACATATTTTTCTTTCTCCTACAGCAATAGTATCTGTAGTCTGTTTGACCACTCGTCTTTTACAATAATTTGTCGTCGATAAAAAATTAAATCTATGTAAAGTACACTTAATTATTTCCTTTTCCTTAATGTAACGATATAGAACCACTACTTCTTCTCCTTCTTCTTTTTTTGCAAGGTACGAATTCTTTTAATCCGTTGCGACGTCACAGCTGGTCCTTTCAATGTTTTCTTAGATGTCCTATGCTTGTTCTTCCCCTTGATCCGTATCTGTATATTTGAATAGGTACTTATATTCTAGCATTTTATCATTGACGTCGTAAATTTTTAATTCGTTTCCGCTCTCTGTGTTACGTTTTCTGTGGTTGAGGCGATACTTTTATTCGTATTTATTCTGTCTTAACAAGACACCAACTGTCGCTTCCATACTTAAAACATTGTACGCTGGCAGTTTTTTAATATTTGACTAGAGTGTCTTTTCGAAAAGGATTGCTTCAGTAGCCACTTCGCCATTTCTTCATTTCCAAAACTTACTTGTTATCTCCCTGTCGTTATTTCTGAAATATCTTGTGATCCCTGATTAAAAATGTTGAGACTAATAGGATCTTCGAAAATTCATTTTTAATTTCTTTTATAAAATTGCATGTAGAAGTGTTGAACGATATTCAGAATCTGGCCTCTATCGGTTGTTATTTCACCGTGTGTGTTTTACCTGTAAAAATTGTGTATGTTAGTACCTTTAAGTTTTTATTTTCTTTGATAACCTTACAGGTTTTATGTGTTATATTTTCCAATATGTCTCCTCATTACTTTGAAGGTGGTCCTGTACAGTTCTAGTAACTATTTGAAGTTCGTACTGTACTTTTTTTAAATCTTTTTTTATTCTGAAGCTTTTCTGCGTTCTCGTTAAGCTCGTCCTTTTTCTCGTACTCATCGACATGCTCAATGTGGTTATTTTCTATGTATGTTTCGCTATCATCAGGGCTCATAACTTTTGTCTTATTGTAGTTTATTTTCAAACCTATTTTTGAAGAGGCTTTATTTAACTGATTCAGCATTTCATCTAACTCATTTATGTTATTGGCAATTAGGACTATATCGTCTGCGAACTTGAGGCTACTTAACCTGGTACTATCGATGTTGATACCTTTCCCATCCCATTATAGTCCTTTGAACACATCTTCAAGAGCCATCATGAATAATTTGGGTGAGATAGTATCCCCGCGCCGCACTCCCCTCTCTAGTAGTATTTTTTTGTTCTAGTTTCCTCATCTAGTTTAATACGTATGAATACCACGTTGTAGATATTTTCTATTATTTGGGTATATCTGGTCTATACTCTTGCATTCTCTAATGGTTGTATAATTGACTAGATTTCAACTGTCAAACGTTTTCTGGAAGTCGATGAAAACTAAGTGAATCGGTACGTTACATTCTGTACACTCTTCTATTAAAGTACGCATAGTGACAATGTGATCGATCGTGCTATATCCTTTTCTAAAACCCGCCTGATCCACGGACTGATAAAAATATAGCTTTGCTGTTAGATGATTTGTAACTATTTTCGATAAAAGTTTGTATAAGTGCAACAAAAGAGCTATTGGTCGATAATTCTCTATATTTGCGTTATCGCCTTTCTTAAATAGAAGTATTATAACTTCCGAGTTAGACCATCTCATTGGGATTTTTCGTAAACATTCAACGCAGACGACGCTTAAAACACAAGTCCCAGTAAAGTTTGTTATGCCAAATATTTATTTCGGTAACTATAACGATGAGACTACTGTTTCTTGTTCACCCATCTATATATACTAGTAGTCCAGTGAGACAAATGTCTCATTTAATAAAACAAAAAAGACCGTTTTGCAAATAGAACGCGTATTCACCACACGTACGTATATGACGTCATTGTTGGTAGCAAACTACCAGTTGCATTCGCCTTGATAAAATTTGCCTAGAATCTAACCTAAAAAGTTCGGATTAGGATAATTACGATAATAATTAGTGTCACGCGACTGAAATTTGGTTCCTGACCTGACATGACCATTCCAAACATATAACTTTCATAACTTTTTTCTTTATCTCTTACGGTTTGGCTGCTGAAAAAATTACGAGTTTGACCTAGTATGGCGGCCCTTTATACCCTTCCTGTCAGTATGGCACAAACTTTTCGTCTGAGTTTAGGGAGCTTGTCTATCAATTAAAACCAAAATTTATTTCGGTAACTATAACGATGAGACTACTGTTTCTTGTTCATCCATCTATATATACTAGTAGTCCAGTGAGACAAATGTCTCATTTAATCAAACAAAAAAGACCGTTTTGCAAATAGAACGCGTATTCACCACACGTACGTATATGACGTCATTGTTGGTAGCAAACTACCAGTTGCATTCGCCTTGATAAAATTTGCCTAGAATCTAACCTAAAAAGTTCGGATTAGGATAATTACGATAATAATTAGTGTCACGCGACTGAAATTTGGTTCCTGACCTGACATGACCATTCCAAACATATAACTTTCATAACTTTTTTCTTTATCTCTTACGGTTTGGCTGCTGAAAAAATTACGAGTTTGACCTAGTATGGCGGCCCTTTATACCCTTCCTGTCAGTATGGCACAAACTTTTCGTCTGAGTTTAGGGAGCTTGTCTATCAATTAAAACCAAAATTAGCCTTGTCGCTTTTAAAAAATAGTATATTATGTATCAAGTTTTATAAACGTCATTTTAGTCACGAGTTTTATTAATTTCGAGCGAAGCGCAGCGGAGCGAGTGTTTAATAAAATGAGTGACTAATAAGTTTATAAAACGAGTTGCATACTATACTTTTTCTACGACCACAAATTTTGAGAATATAACATCATATTATTTCATTAAAATTTTGACATTTATTATATTATTAGGTTAAATAATGCTTGACAAACGTCAAAGTGACGGTTGAAAACTAACTTGATTTTAGTTTTGGCTGTGGCTAATAAAGCAATAATATTTGAACCTAACTTCACCCCATTACTAAAACATCGTTGCCAACTTCAGCTCATGACTAAGAGGCTCTTTAGTCATAGGTTATGAAGGCATGATTAAAAGGTCACTTAGCGACGTGTATGTTAGTATGTTAAATTGCATTTTAGTTACAGGAGTTGAAAATAGTATATTATGTATCAAGTTTTATAAACGTCATTTTAGTCACGAGTTTTATTAATCACGAGCGAAGCGCAGCAGAGCGAGTGTTTAATAAAATGAGTGACTAATAAGTTTATAAAACGAGTTGCATACTATACTTTTTCTACGACCACAAATTTAGAGAATATAACATCATATTATTTCACTAAAATTTTGACATTTATTATAATAGGTTAAATTATGCTTGACAAACGTCAAAGTGACGGTTGAAAACTAACTTGATTTTAGTTTTGGCTGTGGCTAATAAAGCAAATACTATTTGAACCTAACTTCACCCCATGACTAAAACATTGTTGCCAACTTCAGCTCATGACTAAGAGGCTCTTTAGTCATAGGTTATAAAGGCATGATTAAGAGGTCACTTAGCGACATGTATGTTAGTATGTTAAATGGCATTTTAGTTACAGGAGTAGAAAAATATATTTAATTTTATTAACAATCTTCCAAAGCCGCCGTTAATATTTGCAACCGCAGTTCGGCTGCCATACTTGAGTTTTTGACACCTACTTGGGCAATATAAGAAGGTTTACTACCTACCGAACTTGTCGCTATGACTAGTAATTCGGGCGTTCTGGGCTCTTGGTCTATTTTAAATCTAAGGCTACAAGTGGATTCAGACTTTAGCATACCTGGAGTTTCTAAAAGATATTTTAAATTTAATAGATTTACAGGGTGTCCGCTACACGGTAAGAAACCTAAGGGCGATGGTAAAAGTTCAAAGGTTAGCATTATAACAAACCTGAAATCGTCTGCACCGCAAAAGTATCCGAAATCAACTTCATGTTTTTTTTTGTAACTTTGAATAATTCATCTGAACAAAGTGGTTATAATTAAATTTTGTACTACAATTACCAACAATTTTGTTGTATGTTAAGTTCGATCCATTGTTTCCAATAATTGATGTTTTAATAACTTTTATCATTAACTATTGCATTGATCAGCAATATTTCCTTAATTATCAAATTTGCCATTTAAATTCTATAGATTCGCTTACCTTCTCATTTTTATTTGAAATTATAATTATAGAAAATGCCACAATTTAGAAGAATGGGTTTACATTTTTCGATTTTCAATTTATTAAATAGATTTTTTTCTAATTGCTAATGTTTATTCACAACTTGTTGCTTTTATTCTGGCTATTGTTTGTCTCGCATTTTTGTGATTTCGCAAGTACCACACCTCAGCAGAGAACTACTTGATGTTACCTATAAAGAATGCATACATACAAAAGACTAATTTTGTCGATTTTCAATTGACGTCAGAATTATTTGCACTTTCCCAATTGCGCTGGCATAACAAATTACACATTGCATAACCTGAATAATATTTAGCAGTGGTTCCGTTGTATTTAATAGACTTATTGTACGCAATCCTTTTCAAATTAATGTAAAATGTAAAATAATCCCCATCAAGTACTACCGATTGCGTCCCGAGTAATTTCTTAAAAAAATCATTCGCCTATTTTTGAGATCGACAGTGTTCTTCGGATCCTCCCTGGTCTTGGAAAAGGCGGGGTTGACCCCTCGTACAATTCATTTCGAAACGGCGGAACGAGCGCGCCTAATTACTGTCCTGTTAGCATTTTTCCATTTAACGTATGTCCCAAAAGTTTTCGGAAAATTTTCAAAATAGACCTACAGTAAAGAACGTCCCATACCGTTGTCGTTAGAAACAAATTGTATCAAATTGATTGACGTTGAATATAACATGTCAGTTTTGTAATAAACACAGTTTTAAGGTTATGTTGTTGACATGAAAAATAAATAAAAATTATACAAAATTTTTAACCATTACTTTTTTTCCGAAAACTTTTGGGACATACGTGATTATACCGTGAGCGCTACTGAGTGCGCTACCCGCATTAGAAATGCAATGTGGATTCACGCATTCAATTTCCTAGACGGTTATCGCTACCTGTGTTTTCCATATAGCCCAAGTAGCTTTAACGGGATAGAAAAAATTAGATTTACCTATTTCAAAACTTAAATATTATTTTATGCAATTTTTACTTCCCTCGTCTAATAGACGAAAAAAGTATTGTAATCGCGAAAAAATTACCTTCCGAGATTTCTCCAGATCTTCACGTTCCAGGGACCGTAGATGACGAAAAACAGGTTTTCTCAATTCCGTCTGTCTGTCTGTCTGTCTGTCTGCCTGGCTGTCTGTCTGTCTGTTGGCAGTATAGCTCAAAACGATATTTTGCATACATATTATATATTACCTCGCATGAAACCGGTACAATTTTATACAAATATATACAGGGTGAGCACCTTAAAAAAATAAAATTTTATTTAATTTTGCTTGAACTGAGCACTAATTTGTACATAGTGCTGGCTTTATCCTTGTCAAAAATGGGAATCAACAAATACAGGATAACTGTTGTACGAGAAAAAAAAAGAAACAACGAATAAGTGCGTTACGTTAAATAGACCTGGATCGCAAGATTGCCAGCACGGGCGTGACGCAATCAGCACAGCCGTGATTCACCGCGAACAAAGGAATCCAATGTTCGGGCGCGTTCGCAGGCACTAGTTCGAATCTCATTAAGTATATTTTTTTAAATTAAAAATTGAATTTAGTATTATTAGAAACGCGAAGATATTTTTACCCACAGTTTCCTTCGATTTTTAAAATTATTTAGTGTAACAACGCCCACTTGTTGTCTTTATGAAAGTATCCTCATCTATAATATAATTTTCCTTAATCTGTGTTTGTCTGTGGCACAAAATCAAATCTCACGTTCCGGCTTCACAGATGTTTATATTTGTTTAGGTTTTGTTTTTCTTATCTTAGCGCTCGGCTCGGAGCTTGACCTTTCGCGTATCCTATTTCACGTGCTTGTAAAACTATAAATTAGCCCAGAACAATGCCGCCTTGGTAATTGCTTTTGCTTGCAGAAAGCGGACCGCTGGGCCCGTGCCCATCTGGAAATTTCCTGGTTTCTCGGTTGTCTCATCCGCCCCTAATTCTGAGTAACTCAAGACAGAATATTATGTCAACAATATTAAAACATTGCGCTTAACTGTCATTTTGCTAAAGGAATATATGTTTATCGAAAATACAGCTTTTCTCAATTTTGTGTCACAACGTCCACTGCGAGAGAAGTTTTGAGTAAAGCCCTTTACAAATTTTTACGGTTAAATTTCTAGTTTAACTACTCATTTCAGAAGCATAAAATAGAGTTTTATCTATTGATGTCACTCACTAGTGCGTTGTTGGTAACTCTGTCAAGCTATGTCAAATTCGAGATTTGGAGGTTAAGTGTTGCATCGGACTGTGTCAAATAACAAAGAAAACCTAACCTACTAACCCCGAATCTCTGTTAATAATGTGATTGCTTTAAATAGTCTCCGAGTTATAGCCGTTCCAATTCCGCGCGGCGCGGCGTGGGAAATGTATATTCCGGCGCAGCAAAGTAGGTAACCATTTCTCAAGTAGTTTCAATGTAAATAGGTGACTTTACCAGGTTGTAACGCCTATGTTATGTTATTATAATTGACTTACACCATACTTTAGTTTATTCTCAATCAATTTTTTTAAATTGAATTTTAATTCATTTATTTGCCCTATTTTTATTATGGATCATCAAAATTATTTACTGCTAGCCTCAGTAGAACACCTGACTGCAAATCAAGTCGTATTCTTTCTAATCTAGATTGCTTATATTCTGAAATTTGATGTTCTTATTTTATATGACAGCTCAATACATCTGTCAACTGACACTTCAAACTAGTTTTGAAAAATCAATTACAAATACTTTCTCGTTACATTTGTCATTCCACAATCGCAAATGATAAGTACTCCCTTCATTAACATTAACTCACTTTACTCTTTATTTTCTTTCAGTTATTATTTTAAATACCTGTATTCTGTTACCTGTTATTGGACTTAACACTCTCCTCTATCAAACCCAATGTATCCAGCTCTGCGATTCACCACGTTACAAGAACTGCTCCACTCAAAGCCACGGTGAAGGCTTCAACTGACAACCAACTGCCAAGACGACCAGAATCGGGATCCAAATCAATACAGGAACCCAGGAAAAACAGTTCGCCACAGGAACACACGAAAACAACTCGCTTTTTTAAAAAAGCTTTCACACCTCTACCTCAGTTTGCTCTGATGCTCAACCAAATCACAAGTATGAAGCCTGCTACAACCCGGCACCACGAGCCTTGACCAGATGCAAGCCACAAGATATCACTTGACAAGTCCCTCAAATAAGCTCACTCTGCTAATGATGTCGATGTAAACCACCTCCTTTGTAAACCATTCCTTGTTATCCAATTCAGTAGATGCCATGTAATTCCACAATAAACTCAATTCAGCATTCCCTTACTTTTATTTGCCTTTGGTAATAAAGACAAGAGAAGTCAAACAAATGATAGCTAATGACCTCAATAAAAAAAGGCACCGGGATGGGACTTAATCACAGTCAAGATACTTAAGGAACTCCCAGATAAAAGCGTTCGTGACCTAACCTTACTTTTCAATGCGGCCCTCAGGTTAGAATACTTCCCTGTTTTATGGAAAACAGCTCAAATTATCCTCATAGCTAAACCTGGTAAACACCCTGAAAATGTAGCTTCCTACAGACCTATAAGTCTGTTACCAGTCTTGTCAAAGGTTTTCGAAAAGCTATTGCTTAAAAGAATAAAACCACTATTTGAGAAACGTCAATTAATCCCTGAGCATCAATTTGGTTTTAGGAATCAACATGGTACCACAGAGCAAGTACATCGTGTAGTTAGACAAATAAACACGGACTTAGAAGAAGGCAAATTTTGCTCAGTCGCTTTCCTGGACGTCTCGCAAGCCTTTGATAAGGTCTGGCACCCAAGACTCCTCTATAAAATTAAACAACAATTACCGTACAGTATATATCACCTCCTAAAATCTTATTTAGATGACAGATGCTACTACAGCAAGTACGAGGACGAACAAACAAATCTAAAACCTATAAAATCAGGTGTGCCACAAGGGAGCATCCAGGGGCCAATCTTATGTTTACTTTATACTGCGGATTTACCAGTGCACCAAAATACAGTTGTGGCAACTTTTGCGGATGATACTGTCGTAATGGCATCACACAAGGACCCAGCTACAGCATCCAACATTCTGCAAGACAACATAAATGATATCCAAAACTGGCTCAATGCCTAGAGTATAAGGGTGAACGAACAGAAATCCATGCACGTAACTTTTACAACAAAAAGACCTATAGTATTCCAACCAGAAATTGGAAAGCTATTTAAAATCAGGCCAGCATTGAGAACAGTAAGTCACTTCGTAATTTAATTCATAAAATTACTGTTTGATTGTCATTCAGTGACACTTCGACAGTAACCTTCAAATTTGACAGATGCATTGGGAAGTTTGGAAGACATATACGTTTTTCAACATTTTCTATGCTACTATACGGTTTTAAAAACTCAACTAGTACCTACTTAAATCATGCACAATGTTACAATGCCTTAACAAAACAGTTACATATACAGTTTGCAGATGAACTGTCATTACTTGAAAGCTTATTGACATAGAATATTATTTACTGATTGTATGAAACCAACTTAGACATGACTTACACTTTTCATGGTGTACTGGATTTTAAATAGCTTTCCAATTTTTGGTTGGAATACTATACAGGCATAATTTTACTGGTTTTGTTCTTTCATTAACTATTTGCGTCAGTTTTTTTTAAATTGATATTTAGACAATAAATTCATAACGTGATATGTACATGTTGATAGCAGACAATTACGTCATTTGTATGTCTCACCTTCGTTCATATTTGTGTAATGGAACTGAAATTTTCTAAAACGTAGTTTTGAAGCAGACGAAGAGATACATATTTACGTACTACCGCAGTAATTATTTGAACATATGTGGATTAGATAAAATAAAAAAATACTAAAAATAAAATGTATTCGCTATTTGGACGTGTAACATTTGACTTATTTCCTAGATTTAGAGCTATTTAAAGCGGAAAGCAATTTCAAAGTAATGTGTGTTTATAATTTTCTCTACTTTTCGTTTAATGACAGTGTTAAAATATCATTTGGAGTATATAGTATGATCAAAAATTAATCTCATCCAGTATGGATGTGGAAGTGCAAACCAACACCTTTAAAATTGGCTTACATAGGTATACTTATACTTAATTCAACCTGTCAAATTTTATTATTAAATATTCTTTTTATCCATCTTATTACAATATTATATTGAAATAAATTAATTTGTACGTAATAGTTATTTACGTGGCAAGCTTAGTAAATTAGCTTTTATGAGCGAGCCGGATAATTTGCAGGGAGAGCGACGTAGGAGCGAGCCCTGTAATCCGGTGGCATTTTGGCATTCTTTCTCCTATTTCGGCACCCAGAACCTATAGCGCACTGTGATTGGTCTAAACGGTGACTCGACGCCAATATGGTTGTCAAGCAGTTTGAAGCGCGCGAAATAATTACTTTAAATACTTTAGAGTGAATTTTGTACATTACAAAAATTAAGTATTTTTAATTTAAAGTTAATCAATTTTTAATTGCTATAAATGAATATAAGTTTAATTTAACAAGAATTATATTGAAATATTGGGTACCTACTGAAATTTTAGGTGGGAAAATAGTATAGTATATAAGAAGCTGCGAAAGTGGCGTATATCGTGCGAGTATATTTGAGAAACAAGGTAAAGCGTAGTGGAGCCGAGTGACTTAAAATACGATCGTACGATACACTTTCGAGTTATGTACGCTATTTTTCCCAGGACCACAAAAAAGACACATTTTTGTAATTTAGTGAATGACAGCTTTATTGTGACAACTGACAAGTCAGTAGATTGTCAGCAGTTTTTAGATTAAATGACATATTTTCAGTAGTTTTTAGGTTGAAATAACATATAGTCAGCAATATTTCGGTTAAAATGACATATTTAGCCCACTGTATAATTGTGAATTGTGCATTTTTTCATAACAAACACGTTCATTATAATAACGACCAGGTGAATGATATTTTAATTTTTCGTGCTTATTTGACTGTATGGAAACTGCCACTTTTGTATGTGGGCGTGGGAAAATTTATTTCCAGCGGATATCAGCACTTATTTTTGAATAGACGTCAAGACCAACTGTAAGACTGTTATTTATTTATTTTTGGAAATATTGTTTTGATTCTTGAAACACATTAAATCTAAACCTACCTTTACAATCTTTCAGCATTCTGAGTTTGTTTCTTAGTGATTTAAAAGTTACTTAATACTAATTAAATTTGGTGGAGAAGTCGTTAAGTTTTATTTTATTTAAAAAAAAGTTAAACATGGATACATTGCACAAAGAACATTTTAATGGCCACTTCCGTGGGACTTAGCATTAGGTTGATTTAACTGAACATTAAGAACTAAATTTCTTTTACGTTTTTTTTTTGCTGGTTCGTTAGCAGCTGGTCTTCCTGAGGGAAGTCTCTTGCTACCTCTAGTTACTGCAATTGACCTTCTCGCTAAAGCTGTCGGCTGAACCCTAATAGGAACACCATCTCTTCTGCGTAAAGGAATATTGTTACCAGCAGTGTGTAGGAAAGTTTCCCATTGGCCCTCCGTGCTAATTCTAGACAATCTTTCTTCTAATTTCTTTAAACCCGATAATGATGAACCAAAGGTGTCATTACAGTTTTGAAGTAATTGTACAATTGTATCCATTTTCCTTTCTGCGTTGTCTGTAGTTTCGAAAATTCTTCCTTGGTCAGTACTTTTTTCAGACTCTACTGAACTTAGTAATTCTCCGTTTTTATCTGGTTCAATCTCACTGTTAGAACTTTTTCCCTTAAATATGATCGATTGTGAGGGCAAAAACGAATCATAGAATGAAAGTGGAGGTACTTTTTCGCCCAATCCCAAAAATGCTACAGCATGTCTATCAGCTGCAGTAATTGGCGGAAAGCACTTTTCTGAAGCAACACCGAAATACTGATAGACAGCACATTGGTGTTTGCAAAATTTTCCAAATTTTCCAAATACACAGGAACAACTACCCGTTGCAACATTAACAGTATATTTGAAACTATTATCTCTTTGACTAGGAACGCTATAGTTGTTCTCGTTTTGTTGAATTATCTCGTCTTTATTCAGATAATTTGCTTTTTTCAACATATTTTTCAAAAGAAGTCTAGCACTTGCTGTTCTACTATTAGAAAATTCTCGCAGTCGTTTACAATAATATTCTTCAAGTACCGTACATGAAAAATCAACTAGGGCAACTACATTGTACGCCTTCACTCGTGATAAAACAATGTCTTTAAATAACCGAACTGTCACCTCAGAAAAATTATTTGTATGATGCCCCCTTGTAGTTTCATCTCTCCAAGCGAGACACCATTGTTCTTTTATTTTCCAATAATAAGTAATATAATTTTCCCACAACTGATATTTATTTCCAGACTGCAATGCTGTATTGCAGTTTTCTGCAGCTTCTTCACATGAAGACGCATACATAATATTTTGAAATGCGGCCATGAGTTTTGGGCGTTCTTCTTTGGGAATGCTATGTTTGGAATCCCAAAGCCACCTCCAGACAGCTTGAGCAACATGGAATATGCACAGTAAGGTCTTGCTTTTAGGCCAAACAGATGTAATGGAATTAATTTCAGCTTGAGAATGATCGGTTAAAAATACATTAGGGTAGGTTTGGCCTGCAAACCCCTTTTCTTCTAAAACTGTTTGTAGTAGTTTGAAACCTGCACGATAAGCATCATATGTTTGGCCCTTCGTAATTATAATACCCAGAGGTACAGCTCCAGCTGCACAAGGAGTTAGTAAAAATGTCAGGCAGTGACTTTCAGCATCGCAGGAATTTGTGCTGTCCACAAAAACGATATTTTTTGAAAATTCTAATTGATGAGCTCGTTTCATTAGTGGAGTTAAAACTACTATAGCGAATGGGTTTTCGTTATGTACTATAGTTGACCCCCTTTCTTCTTCATATACTTTTTGTTTTTCTTTGAGCTTCTATATTAAAAAAAAAACTTTAATTTAACTGCCAGATAACTTAAGTACTTTTTTAATTTTCGTATAGCAAACTTACATCAATCAATCCAGGTCCTGTGCGTGGTCCTAGATTTCTTGTTCTCCAAACATTATGCCAATGCTTAATAGTTCTTGCAGTAGGATTTATTTGACCATTTGCTAAATCTATTTCAGAGCAGTCTACTAGTTGAAGTGCGGCCTCGTGATATTTAGTTGCCTCTGTTACGCTCATTCCAGCATCAAAGTAATTTAAGAATTTTTCACGTAACTGATTATCAGCCGGCAAAAATCGTAACGTTTCGCTTGTATTGAGAGTGTGAGAATGAATTTTCTTAATGACTATAATTCCACAAAGACCATTCTGCAAATAAGTAAGACCAGTTTAGTTCATAACGAAAAAAAAACCCGCAACCCCCTTACAAATCACCTATTCCTTATTTTTAAAAAAATACTATAATAGTGATACAATACATAAAGCATTATTATGCCAGTTAATTAAACATATGAGATCTCACGAAAGCAAAGATTTTGACAAAAGTAATAATAATATAAATATTGCTATGTACGTTTGTGGAGAAGAGAAACCATATCGTTGATATATTTGTGAATATAGAGCAGCCGAAAAAATCAATTCAATTGCACATATGAAATCACATACAGCAGAAGAAACTTTTACCTGCTCTGTTTGTGGATACAGAGCACCACAAAAAAAAAAGTTGTGCATATGAGGTATCATACAAGAGAAAAACCTTATAGTGTTCTCTTTGTGTTTTACAAAGCAACACAGAAAGACGATTTAACTAAACATATGAGGACTCCTACAAGAGAAAAACCTTGTAGTTGTTCTGTTTGTGGTTACAAAGAACACAGAAGAGTAATTTAATTCAACATATGATATTTCATACAGGGGAAAAACCTTATAGATGTTCTGTTTGTGAATACAAAGTATCGTACCAGCGTCAGTTAATTAAATATTTGAGATCTCATACAGGTGAAAAACCCTATAGCCATTCTGTTTGTAACTACAAACGAACACAGAAAAGTCAATTAACTAAACATATGGGGTCTCAGACAGACGCAAACCTTATTGTTGTTCTGTTTGCGATTACACAGCACTGATTAGAAACTCACAGTAATATTTCGTTTAGGACACAAAGCTGTTATTATACCTATCAAAAAGTCTAAGTGTAGTTACCTATATAATTGCTATAGATAGTACTAATGCATACCTTTACAAACTTATCTTTTTTTCTTGTGTCCCTTGTATTGACTTTTATTTTTGCTGTAATACTTGCTTCACAAGAAGCATTTTTTGATATGCCTCTTTTATTCGATTCTCTTGATATTTTCTTGAATGAACTATGGTGACAAACAAATTTTTTCCTAAAAGTAGAAAACAGCAAAGTTCAACAGTTTTTAATGAGTAATTGTCCAACTCTGCTTAAATAAAAATATGAACTGAAATGTTTACTTACATGCACGTCATTCTCACTCCGTTTAGGTTAGATTTCCTTGAATTCCAGTGTGTTAACGTATTTAACCCAAATTTTTTGGTCCACGCATCGATGTCATTAATATTTCTTACACTGGTGCGAATTACACATTCGTTTTCATCATTTTTCACAATTTCGTTTATAAAACTATTCGGTAGTTCACTGTAATTAATATTCAACGCGAACATTGTAAAAGATATTAAATTGTTGACATGCGTCATGCTGGATGGCAAACTGTCTCGTCCCCGTTTGGACCAATCACAGCGCGCTGTAGTTTCTGGGTGCCGAAATAGGAGAAAGAATGCCAAAATGCAATCCGGTGAGCCCCAATAAAGGCTAATTGCAAGAGAGCCGCGTACAACGTTTTTTTTTCTTTTTGGGGAACATCCTAAAAATTAATATTAGTGATTAATGAAGGATGTGATTATTAGAAAACAAGGTGCTTTGTATTGTTTGAGGCTTTCGCGGTTACTCGAATTATTCTCCTTAGCATAGAATTTCGGCTTAGACCGCGTAGTATTGTATATGAACACCCAGCATTTTCTGGCTTAATGTGCCTTGCACCTTGTGAAGTCGAGATGCTAAGGAGAACAAGGTGCTTGTAAAATCGCGATGGCAGCATTTTACAGGCGCCTGGCCTGTAAAGACTCTTTTACAGGTCAGTTCAGACGACAGCAACACTTTACAGACACCTGGCCTGTAAAGACTCATTTACCGAGTCAGTTCAGACGACAGTAATGACCGTTTAATAAGTCAAGAGGATATAAAAGTGTTGTAATTGTCCAACAAATAAGCTTGCACCGGTCGAATAGACACTTCATCTTAAATCTAACCTAAAAATAAAATAAATTGGAGCCAGTTTTAAAGGCAGCAATTTGTTCTTTCCTAACCATACTAGATGAGACTAATTTTTGTTCATATTTTAGAATAGAACACCGGTTTTAACTGTTTTGGGAAGTTGCTGTGTAATTATAAATGTATGTAATCTCCTTTATCAGCATCCTATGTCTTGAATTGGGGACTTCTATAATCAGTACCCTATAAATTACATTATTTCTTTTATATGTCGGTAAAGAAAAACGCATGATAAGTCACTCCACGCAAGAACCTATCTACTCAACGGTGGAAATGGCGTTAAATCAACATTCAGCGATTTTCTAAACGTAAGCGCCAATTCAAATCACCTTTTTTGAATCGCCTCTTTGAAAAGCCAAGTTTGCATAAAGCATACGTTTGGGGGAAACATTATTCAACCTATCGTTTTAAACTTAAGAGGTTGCCTTAACTTCCCGACATTTAGTGGTATTCTCTAGAAACCATAAGGATTGTTTAGTGTTATTTCTAGCGTTTCGTAGGTCTTAATAATATCTTGGTTAATGTTCGAGGCCAAATTTACGGTGCTTTCCCTCTTGTTATCCTCGCGTGATACCTTTATTACATAATAATTCCTATTCTAATCGGCTCTTAGTTGCTGGTAGGGGTGTTATGGATTTTGTAGCTTGTAAAGGTGTTTATGGCGAGGCAGAAATTGTTATGCGAATTTTAGTGGAATACTTATGTAAAATTTAGCAGTTACCGTAACGTGTGTTTGTACACCGTTGTTAGCGTATATTACGTAGATAACGGGAAAATTTGTTGACGATGTAAAAGCACTTCCTGGCCATTTTGGGGAAATTGCATTTTCACCAAGTAAGCCCCAACATCGATTGGACGCTTAAACCATTCATAAACGAAGTCCTGTTATTATGCCCGTTTTAATTCCACTGGATTAATTTATTTAGCGTATTTCCGGAACTGTTCTTGATATACGAAATATTTCTCGACGGCAACCGTGCACGAACACAAAATATATACCCATGAAATGTGAAAGTCTGGAAAAGCAATTTGTATTTTGCGTGGCCTTCTAATGAAGAAAATTTCCTAGAAAATGTCCTACAAATTATCTGCGTGCTTGTTAGTGTTAGGTGAGGCCCAGTAGCATGCAAAAGTATAGTCATTTATTCCACGATTAATTAGGGGCCCCTCTGTTTTATAAATTTAGGTAATTATGGTGGTCCACCCCGTCGATTTCAGGTATTATTAAGCATATCCTGCTGAGGTTTAATAGTTCGGCTAATGGAGTTTGCCGAGCTGACTGCAGAAAATTTCAGTATTCTGCTCGCAACACAATCAATCAGAAAACATGAACAGACAATTGCACATAAAACTTACAGGGCTGTTATCCTTTTGTGGAAAAAATACATCGAAATCGGATTATGGCCGCGCTTAACTGTAACAATAGATTGATTGTCTGTCAGCAGTGAGGCGAAAGATTGATGCGATGAAAGTGAAACAAAGGGGGCGACGGCAAAAAGTAGATTAAAATACTTTTAGTTGCGAACTAGTGCCGTACCGAACGAGTTTCGAATCTGAAATAGAATTCATCAATTTTTTGCATTTCGCCGAAGACGCCTCGTTGTGTTAACTTTTCCTCTCGAGTTCTTGCGCCCGTTTTTTTTTTCGCTCCTTGAACTAAACTTTGTTCTTTGCGTCGCTGAGATTTAGCAATTACGTGGCGAAACTCATGAACATGTGTAACTTAGCTTTCGAACTTTTTGCTAAAATCCTGTTAATGTAGGCTGTTCCAAAGTTTAAAGATGTTATTTTTTTTGGTATTTTACTGAAATTTTGCCAGAGGTTTTTTTAGAAAAACAGAAAGTTCGCTTGGGATTTTGTTCGATAATGCACATATATTTTCTGTCGGCTCTAAAAACAAACTCATATAGACAACTGCGTGCTCCATAATTTCATTTCTATTGATCAGCCGAGGCAAGGAAACCAACCATAGGAAACGTACAGAACATTTTCACTAACCAACCAAAATTTAAAGACATCGTGTGAGTAAGAAATTAAATGTTTTGGTCATGAAAAATATTATGTTCTAACTTTTCAATGATTCATTGTCCTTATCTCACCCGTACCCTAAATTGGTATTAATACTAACTACTATTCTTAAATTAATTGAGTTACATATACCTGACATTCCCCCTAGCTTTTCGCGTTCTTTTTAAATCGACATTAAAATTACAACTTACTTGGATAACATGTCTTTAACAGTTATATCTGAGTTATCAATAATCTGTTATTCTATTATAATACGCATATCTTCTGTTTATAAACATTTTTATGATGTGACGTCGCGATTACTTTAATTATCAAAATTCAGCAAAGACCACCTTGTCTTTGTAGACAAACGCCTATCAATTTTTGACTCCGTATGCTGTACACTTTGTGAACCCAAGTAAGGATATTGTAATAAATATGTGTGTTGGTGCCTTGTCAATCCTTACAAGCCACACATGATTCCATGTGTTAAAGTATCTGATGAAGAATGACATTTTTTGCAATATGTTAGCTTGTATGGGTTCACAAACAGTAAAAAGGTCAAGTTTACCAAGTATTCCTGCCCAGAAGGTACTCCAATTTGTGCCAAAACATGGGCCGTTTGTAAGTTATCAACACGCAAAGACGACGCAGCCTAAACCGAAATTTTATTTTAACATTAGTGCTTTGTTAACTTTTAGACACTAAAAAGAATATTATCGAATCCCAACAAATAACAAAACTTAACATTTTATATGTAGTTGCGACGACTATCATAATGTGTTCAATGAAGCTAAGTCGAAGGTCACGTCCAGGTTTAACACTGATGAAATTCTGCCAAATTGATGGTGGTTCATAAAATAAAGAAACGGAATAAAGTTGCTGGATTTTCTATGATGGCATAATATGACATTTTGATATATTAAGTGGTCGTTTATTGAGCTCTCACCACAGTTCAATGTCAAGTAAATCTTGCTGTAACAACTTACAACCAGAAATATAATTAATTTTCATCCAAAGTTTTAATTCGTCCGCAAACACTAAACAGTTCGAGTTTTTAATACATGTAGGTAAGTCGTTTGCTAAGAATTAAAAGAAAATGGACCAAAGTTAGCTCCCTGTGGCACATCCGAGGTGACATTGTATTTTTTAAAGGTCCAGGACCCGAAGACCACATATTGATTACGCTTTTCTCTATATGACTTAAAGAGTTCTTGCGGGTTGTTTGAAAAACCTTTTCGAAAGCTTTAGAAAAGCCTATAAATAGCGCTCACTTCAATATTTTGGTCTACAGCTTAAGACAGGCTGGGAGTAAAAAAAGTGAGGTTTGTTACAGTTGACCTCTATGGAATGAATCCATGCTATTTATCTGAGTGTCTATGCAGTGCGTGATTTATTTTTTTATAAAAGATGCCAGGAATATTTACACTAATGTATGTTATTAAAATTCTAGCAAAAATTTTACCGTCCTTGTCCAAAATAAAGCGTGTTTGTTTTTGCTCTTTTAAATAATTTTCTGTTTTGATAAGTCAAAGAATCGTTGATATATGTATCTTTTTGATTTCTGACGCAAGATCAGAGATTGAACGATCGAGGTCACTTATTTGAAGCTTGCGTTTCACCGTCCTGCATTTAATAAATTCAGACTAGTCACAGATGCGTAGGAATTGAACTAGCATCGTTCTGGCTTCAGTGCAATTGAAATGTTACTAGCACTTTTGGGTGTTTAAACAAATAATAA
Organism: Agriotes lineatus; assembly: GCA_940337035.1. NCBI lineage: Eukaryota > Metazoa > Arthropoda > Insecta > Coleoptera > Elateridae > Agriotes > Agriotes lineatus. Next base: position 112,071,809 of record OW679199.1, on the reverse strand, counting down.
ATTTTTAAAACCTTTAGTTTGACGGTCAACTGGCATAATATCTAATAGCACAGTTTTAATAAGTACACATGTATCACTGCACATAATTTTCTCAACGCTGATTTTGTATGTAATCAACCACGATAATTATTATTCTTTTAAGAACTTCAAGTAGCAGGAAATTAATCAGCTATAAACATTTTTATAAACGAGAGCGTGATGATTCATTGTAACATTAAGGAGCTGTTAAGTTTAATGGTCGATGTCAGACACTCCACTTTTTTCTCTCGTAAATAACAGGCAAGAGAATATTTCCTTTGGCCGATTTACTAAATTACTAACCGATAACTTCTGGAGATGTGGAAATAGTTATACATTTGGTGGATTAACTAGTCCACAGTTTTGGTTAGAAAAGAAGGTAAATGTAATCAAAATTATATTTTTAAAATACATTATTCAAACGTAAACTAGTTGTTATTAAACAAAGTTTATTATACAGTGCTAATACAGTGAATTTATTATAACGCGCAATATGGCATTCCCGTTTCCATAAAGACTTTATTGTTGCTATTGGTTTCTAAGGGTACCCCGCGTCATGTTTAAATGCGTTTATTCGCAATCACATTGTAATGTGTCAATTTCATGACATGACAACAGCTGGGAACTAGATGATTACTTGAAACTAGCCAGGAAATTATTACATACCCCGAAAAATATTACATACCTGAAGAGTGGGGTGTTTCCATGGTAACAAAACATTGAGTGGGTTGTTTTCATGGTAACAAAAATATTAGCTACATCAAGATATCTATTATTCAGAATTCAATTGTAGTTATTTTTAAAATTAGATGATTGCAAATAAAATAGTATACATACCACGGTGGAAGTTTCATCCCTGTCTCGAGATAAAGTTAACCTCGACGCTACGCGTCTCGGTAAACTACCTAATCTCTCGACAGTAATGAAACACTTCCCACCTCGGTATGTAATATACTATTATTTTTAAAATGCAATACATGAACCGTAATTTTATTGAAAAAGAAGCATCAGAAAGAACAGGGCATGTAATAACCCACATACTTGCTGTAAACTGAAGTCTTTATACTATTTGATCAACAGAATTCCTTGCCCCGTACAATACATTATGTTTTTAATAATCAGTAACGTTTCCATATTGAATTTTGAAATAAACGCATTTACACATATTACGCGTTATAATATACGTACTCCCTGTATACAGAATGCGAACATAGGCAGTCAAATGAGTTAGAATACAGTTTATGGGCTTTGTATGCGTTAGATAGAAATAGACATATACGATTTAAAATCTAGTATCCTAAGATCCAGTGTTTTCTGAAGTCAAAACACCTTCATTCTGCGGATGCTAGATGTTAATCGCATATAGGTCTATTTCTGTCTAACGCATACAAATCCCATAAACTGTATTCTAGCACATTTGACTGCCTATGTTCGCATTCTGTATACTAGCACTGTATAATAAATGATAATGTAATTTTCTTTCCGAGCTTTTCACACTTCCACTATTGAATATGATAAACGGAGTTAGTAGGTTGTTAAGAATATTTCGGCAATACATTTAAAATCGCCAATCGCAACGTTATAGCCAATGCATAATCCATTCACTCTTTTTAGGCAAAGCAGTAGGTTGTTATATTTGGCGCATTCTAGGTTATTAACTACTATTTTGTTGTACAACCTCACATCACCTCTAAAATATCACTCACTGTCAGTGCAAAGAGATATACAGGGTGTCCGGAAATGGCGTGTACAACGGAGGACCACAACATTATGATTTAATTCAACTTACCTATTTACAAAGTTGCTTAGTTTAGCCACTAGAGGGCTTTAAAAATAATTAACTTATTTAAATTTTTTAACCTCCTGTATAATCACTACCAATTTTTTTCCTGAATAGTTATAATTTATAAGGTATTTCCTCTCTTACAAAATTTTAGTTGGGTATACGGTTTAGCCACAAAAAATATTTTCTAAATCCCTACAAGCCTAGTGTTAAGTTATAATTAACTGATTCAGGCTTGTAGGGATTTAAAAAATATTTTTTGGGCTAAACCGCTTACCCAACTAAAATTTTGTAAGAGAGGAAATAGCTTCTAAATTAAAGTAACTATACAGAAAAAAAATGGTAGTGATTATACAGGGGGACAAAAAAATATGGATGGATCATTTACTGTGACAGTTTTTAAACACCCTGTAATTTTCGAAATTAGGGTTTATTCCAGAAAAAGATGTAGTTTACTGGTGCAAACGCATGGCCAAATAATGAATAAAATCTATCAAAGATTTTTCCACTTATTTGAAAAATTTCTAAAAAGCTAATCTTTTTAAAGCCCTCTAGCGGCTAAACTAAGCAGCTTTGTATATAGGTAAGTTTACAGTCGCTTTATATACACTAACGTTAACAGTCTGGCCATATATGGTCACGATTCTCATTGGTGCCGCCATTTTATGTCTTGCGTCATTTTGACAATAAGATTTAAATTTCACAAATGTCAAAGTCACATTTATGCAAATAAAATAAGTTGACATTCAATCAAGACAAATCGTTTGAAATGCGAGTACATAGTTAAAACGGATCATAATTTTTGGAAACAACTAGAACTATAATTTATTAACGGTAAGCTGACAAGGTTTAAAGAAATTTATCAATTTCAAAAACTTTCTTCAGATATGAGGTATTGCTGTGCAGTCGGATGCAAAAGCAAATTTGAAAAATGTGTGCAACGGAAACTTTCCCTAGGAATAGGGACAGACGGGACTTATGGACAAAAAAGTTAATAGAGAAAATTGGTACCCGAATGGAAATTCAAGAATTTGTGAAAAACATTTTGCAGATTGTATGTGTGAGAAAGCACGAGTTGGTGACAAAAAAGACGTAAGGATATTGCTGTTCTAACATTATTTACCTTCTCATCGTCTGCTTCGGAGCCTACAGCCATTAAAAATACCAATATCTTTATAAACAACTGGTAAAATGTTAAAATAACGTTATCCGTTCGAAAAACTGATTTTATCGACGTTTAAATTTTAGGTTTGGAGTCTTGTGCATTTGAATGCAAAATAGGTATGAACATGGTATTAATAAGATGAAAAGCTTCCCTAGAAATTAAAATGCGGGGCTTGCGGTCAAACAGGTTAATCGAGCATATTAGAATAACATAAAAGGTTAGAATAGAATCTAAATGTAAAAGCATTTTATACAAATAAAATGCATATTGTTGATGTAAAACGTATTGCAACTTTTAATCAATTAGAAAAGTTTATTATATCCAAAGTTATCGATGTTCGTTTAAGAATAATAGCTGAAACCAAAACGAAAAAGCAAAATACACAACGAAGCAAATACACTTGTACTTCTGTGGCAATGCACAATGTAGGCTACATAAATTAAGTGGGAAGTTATGAAAAGTAATTTTAAGCGTATTAGACTGTATACCTACTCACTGTTTTATTAGTTTTGGGATCACTGTAAGTTCTGTAGATTTGCTATCATTTATGTGAGTACTAACTGTAAATAAAATTTATAATATCTCATCGATACGACATTGTTTGTTTTACTATTTAGTCATATATTTACTTATACTAAGCATTTATTTAATTAAACTATTTTCCAACACTAACCCCGCCACTGCTTTTGACCCGCCACTGAAGGCGGCCATATTCTGTCTTATGTCATAAGTGACATTTCATATGGCCAGACTGTTGTATATAAAGTGACTGTAGGTAAGGTGAGTTAAATCATCATATTTTGGGCCAACGAACTTGTGGTCTTCCGTTGTACACGCCATTTCCGGAAACCCTATATAATGATATAGTAGGAATAATTTCATATCTATGTTCGCTGTTTTTAATTAAGAAATTCGAGAAGAGGTAAATGTTTTTCAAATAAAGTTTTTGGTCTGTATATATGTGACATTGTATCTGTCAATCATTCTAACCAAAATGATTTCGACAACGTAACCTTACTGATAGTATCAGTTTTCTTGTCACAAAGTACAGTTACATAGCTAAATTGGGAGATTTATCATGACCAACTGAATTGCAAAAAATTATTCTAACAAGTTTTCTTGAAGTTTTTTGTAATAACAGTACATGAAAACTAATCAATTTTTTGTTGCAGTAGATACTGAAGCATTGCTTTTAATCAAATTGTTCTAAGGATTACTACGGGTGTTTTTTAAAATTCGACGTCGAAGTTAACTATGAAACGTTGATGGTGGACGTAGCACACCTACACGTACTGAGGCGTACGTCAAATGTCAAGCTTTACATGGCTTTGTTGATTAATGGTATTTACTATTTGTTGTTTCTTTGAATGATATTATTTTGGGTGTAAATTTATTGTTTATTAAAGTTACTTTGTTTGGATTTGAATTCTTTAAAATCTAATTGCAAAAGTATGGTTAGGTATGCGGCGCGGTATATTCACAATGAACGTTTTCAGCTGACTTCGACGTCAAATTTAAAAAAACCCGCTATTATTGCCAAAAGCAGAGGGTGGGGGATCTGAAAAAGCATTCAATTGTGTCACAGATTTAATCCAGAACACCTTTAATAGCTGTCTTTTTTTAAATTGCTACGAAATTAACTTTTCTTATGTTAGTTATTCAAGGCGCACTTATACTCTACCATTTCGATTTTCCAAGCTTTGTTCTTTGATTCTAATTTAATACTAGTAGTGCTAGGATAGTAATTTCACGAACCAGAAAGCTTTGATCATAAGTTACAAACTGCTGCCTTTCCTGTTCTTTTGACCCTCAAGGACGTGACTAGCAGTGTTGAAAAAGGCGACCTTTTTTAATCTCTTCCAAACTTTCCGTTATCTAATAATAGTGGTGCTACGGTCGTGTAAAAATGTTGATTTGGGTAATTTTCGTACAGGATGACCCGGTAGGTTAAATTCAGTAACGGAACCGTTGCAATTATTCATTGGACGACTGGCTAACCCGTTCCAGCAACGCAGCGATTTAAAAATTTATTACCATATCCGTTCGATGTCAAAAATGTATGCGCCAAAGCGAACTTTGCGTTTTTGCATCTAGAACTTTTAGTTTAATTCCATTTGATGTTGATCCGGCCTGATCCCATTTGGCTTCATGGAACCTAGCCTGTGGCAGTTCTTTTTAAATTTTAATGCGGTTCGTTTATTCTTTGATGCAAGTTTCTACTTTGGCTGCGTTGCATTTTCTGATATTAAAATGTTTTGCTGCATTACCGAAGTTAGAGTAAATTTTGCCAAAGTTTTCTCATAATTTTCCTCGTGCGCATAGTTTTATTTCAGTCTGTTGCAATATAGCTTTAATTCTTAAAAGGTTTCTCTCTAAAGCTGCAGTTTTATATTCTATTATATCGCGATGGCAAACGAGTTTATTTTAGAGCAATTTCACGTCGGCGTCGCTGTAATTCAACACTTCACCTGTAATTTAACATTGTGGTGCTTTGATGATGGAATCACAAAAACTGTAATATCAAGGACGCTTTCGTCTAAATATAAAAGATCGTTAGTATGATAAAACGATTTATGTAATTATCATTAATACTCGTTCGTATAAGACAAACTCTGCTTAAAGATTTATTGCCGGATTAAACTTTCAACTTGGCCTGTTTTAGTAAATGACACTGTGATTTGTGTTACTAAATTGTGAGTTGACGTTGCATGTGTTCAAAACGTTTGGACAACATAAGGTTTCTCTAACAAAATCCAATATTTATATAAGAATTCCTTGATAGCGAGTTTTTCTTTTAACCTACGTTTCGTACAGGGGCGTCTCTAGCATACATGTCGCCAGGGCGGCAAGTCTCATAAACCGCCCGTGGTTAGGGTAGGTAAGCGATTTGAATTCTTCTTCATCCTCCTTTTATTATAGGCCAGTGGTCTATATTAACCACAAAGTGGTTCTATGAGCCCTATTTGCCCTTAGGCCGGGTAGGTGGCTAGCCTTGCCCGTCGAAAGTGAGGAAGAGTTGTCTTGTTTAGGACTTAACGACTACCACAGGTATTAGCGTGGTAGCCGGGGAGCGTACGATTTTTAAAATCCTTCTAAAGTTCGCCGGGATTCGAACCCAAGCCGGCCGCCTGAGAGGCGAGCATTTGCTCGCGGGGCCATCCGATTTGAATTGAGTTAAACTAAACATTTTTATTTATTATTAATCCCATAATTTGATATCAAAATATTAATTACAATATTGAAAGTAATAGTTTCAACAGCCAAATCAGCTGTTCTTGATTTTCTTGTCACACATTCGTTAACAGTGTATATAAACGCGTGTTGTGATTGCTTAAGCGCTGGTGTGCGTGCCTGTGTGCTTTTGTCACGTTTTTATCAGCACCGATCGGGCGCAGTTCGTCCGCCATCAGTCTTGTTGTCACCTTATCCTTCACAATACAACGATAAGCAAGTACGTCAGACAGCTGAATTTAGCCGAGCGCGCAAAGGGTGGAGCGGAGATAAAAGAGTACAGTAAAGCAAAGAAATTAAACTTTTTACAGCAGGTCGAAGTAAAAATTCTGGCACGCTGATAAACGATGTAGAATCGGCATTACAAGACAGAAGAATTCAGTCAGGCAATCTGATTCTACCCAGAAGCGCAAATTCGAATGCTACCGACTGCAACGTGTTTTTTTTTTCGTTGCGAAATAATGTTATTGGCATTACTATATAAGTGTTTTCTCTTTAATGCTGCTTTAATATTACTAGAATCACTAAGATGCATTTTTCTATTTTGTATATAATTTTGAATTTCCTTCAATAGTTTTTTTCTTGGTTACGCATTCTTTATTGAAGACGTTAAAACACGTTCTTCTGTAACTTTTTTATTACAAATCAATTTTAAAAGTACAAAAGTTGTTTTAATTATAATCAGGCTACCTACGAGTATGTGGTGGGCTAAACGGTAGTTGATATACAGATTGCGGCAGGCAACTAGGACCATAGCAAAAGCAAGGGGACCTTACTTGTGTCCGTAATTGTATTTAAAAAATTTAAAAATCGAATATATACCTGGTATTTATAATAATCCTAACGACCTACCGCTATCGTACATTGACTGTTCGTTTGTTAAACACAATTACGGCCACATGAATGTAAGGTCCTCTTGCTTTTGCTATGGTCCTAGTTGCCTGCCGCAATCTGTATATGTCAATGTATGTAGCCTATGCTCCCCATATATTATGTAGTAATACAACGGCCTCTGCTTTTGAAATGCTGGATTGCTTTTTTTAAATATCCCACCACGTCCCCCATTTCAGTCCCAATACATTGTGGAAGCGGATGAGACTACTTCCTTTCCGAAGGCCACTGAGGTTGACAGATTGTGATTTCAAACTTGAAAAAGTCAGTTTATGTAGCCAAGGTCTAACTCCCGCCCCTTAGGTCCTGCCATCCGGGTGCCGTGTCCCCCTTCCACCCCCGCTTGTAATGGTCCTAATTATGTATACTGAAACTATTATACAGGGCGTAAACGGAAATGCCGTACATAGGGAAAAGGGAAAAGATTAAAAACCACATAGGATGAACTTTTGACTCGAATAAAATATTCTAGTGATTGTTTTGTACAAATATTCTATTTATTTTACCTTTCGTCTTTTTTAACTCTAACGTTAACTTTAACTATTAGTTCTGAGCAAATCTGTTTCATACAATGAAAAACTCGTAAAAGTTTTCCTTTTTTCAACAACAAGCGCGTAGGAACCGTGGAAGCCATGGGCCTCCACAAAATTTTTGTTTCTAGTTCTATCATAACTTACTTTACTAATTTCTATAACAATTAACATGAAAACATACAAGGTTGGATTTTAATGAAACCCCCCCATCTATAAATGGCCTAATTATTTTGTCACCGCTTAATGAGTGATATTAAATTTCACTATTCCAGAAAGTAGTAGGTCCGGTCGGACATAACCAATGAAATCCGACTACTGCAAAAATACTTTTATCGAGCATTTCTCATGTTTTGTTAGGTGCAAGAATTTTTCCGTTATTAAGATTTTTGCCGCCTTTTTGAATAATCGATTGCGAGGGTCTGAGATAAGTTACATGTATTGATTTATTGTGAGGAACATTAAAACGCTTTTTTCTACAGGTTTAAAATAATAGGTGCGTTAAATAGGGAATATGCCAAAATAATCTAAAAAACCGTGACGTCAGCTAAAGAAGGCCAGAACTTATCTACATGGATTGCAATTATCAATTATAATTGAGCATTTTTAATAGACAACTCACTGAGTGTCTGCGCTAGTGTTTGGTGGTATGCGTGTGAGTAATTTACCATCAGTATTGCAGAAATAAATACATAAATAACCTTTGCAGGTGGTTCTGAAATAAATGTATTGCCACCGCATTGAGATTTGCTAGGGTTTCATTACAATAGCAATAACAATTGTTAATAGTAGTTTTATTGCAATTATATACAATATTTGTCCAAGTTTTGAATTTTCATCATTATGCCGAATAAGTGTTCAATTCCTGGGTGTCGATGAAACTACACAAACGCCAGATATTGATTACTGATATACTAAGGGCATACCAAGGTACATTTTCAAAAAAGAAATAATATATGGACTATAACGGAGTTGGTCTTGAAATTTCTTACAGAGTTGGTGTAACTTGCTTTAAAATAAAACTAATCTATTTATTATACCAAATTACCGGTACACAATAGGAGGGTTACTTAGTATAGTTCATCGTCTTGGGTGCCACATTCATAATGAGGAAATAATTGCGAATATTAACTGTGCAACCAATATTTTAATTACAAATTATTGTGGTAATCTAAATAATAATCGAGGGAGAAAAGGAAATAAGGGTGACAAACGAAGTACGTTAACATATCAACAAATCAAATTTTTAGTTTAAGCCACCGATGCTGATTTTCCATAGCAGTTCCTTTTTTTTATTAAAAACTGATTCCATATTTTCAACTTTTCTGCTTTATGGGAAAACTTGGGCAGTAAAATAATAATTTAGTTAGATAGAATAAAGAGACTCTTAAAACTTTTGTATTTACATCTTCGCCCTAGAATTAATATGGGAGCAAATATTAACATTATAATCGATATTTGTATTTAGAAAATCTTCATGTTAGACATTCGAATCTTGAGCATGGTGTATTTATACTGATTTTTATGTGCCGTAGAGCAATTCAAGTAATATACTGCTGTGGTCTAGCTTCTATTTGATTTAATTTAATTTAGTTCTTATTCTCAGGGCTTTATTTTAAAATTTTGATTTCAATCTTACCTTTTGTCCACAGTCTTTAGCATGTAATTGTAATAACCTTAGTTTTCGACTCTATCTCAGGGTTACTATTAAAATCAGATTAAGACATATACCATGAATAACTATAATGCAAGATATAGGACAATTGTATTTATTAAATAATCATTAACTGCCTTTATCATACGTTTAACCATCTAATAATAATATTTGATAATACGTATTTAATATTAGTTAAATCAATTTTAGATTAATTTTACTGTTTGTTTACAAATTTTATTATTATCTAATTTATGATTCAATTGAATTCAATTTTAATAACTGTGTACGTAGTAGATATATTTTATATTACTACTTTTCTCTTATATGTGTCTTGTTTTAAGTTGACAGTTAATAGACTCACTTTGTAAGCTTCTATCTTCGAGTTCTTTATCTTCTATACTCTTCTATTTGCCAGATCTCTGCTACAGCTATTTTTGTTGTGGTTAGCTGCACATCCTTGTAGTAGTAATCGATGCACACATACTAAGTTTTTACTTTCGCACTAATAATTGTCTATCGCACTCTTTAGGTGTATGACAATATTAATAGGTACATACCAGTACATTAACTTCTAAAAGTGTCTATTAAATTCGATTAAAAACAGGACTTGTGTCAATTTAAATTATATTTTTCTACAACCCATTTGTTCTGTTTATTTTCAAACTACCCGCCAAAACCAATTGTTATCAAACAAATGATAATACAGTTTTCTTTTATTACTTGTTATGACAATACAGTTTTCTTTTATTACTTGTTATGGCTTTTCTAATTGTCATAATTCATATTTTTAGGTTAATACTTTTACATTACGTATGTCTTTAACTACATAACCAAATATGTAAGAAGCAAACCCATATATTACATCTTATAACAATAATTACGTCTTTCAGACAAATCCCGACTAATTCGTATTAAAATTGCAACCAAAACTGGCCTATTTACAAATGATTTGCAAATACCGTTGTAAGAAACCGAAATTCCAATGATAACACGAAACCATCACTCCTTTTAGGAACAATATTTTAAGCTGCTTTTTATTTTTGTAGCCATTGAATGCTTTATCATTTAAAAATCATATCAATACATTGTTTGTTGTAATAGAATTCTAAATTATTAATCTTTTATAGAATGTATTTATGTTAACTTTCATTTTATTTAAATTAATTTCAGCAGTTTAGTTATGTTAGTTTTTCATATTGGTATGGCAATTATTACTGATGGTGCCTTTTAGTTTTGCGGACCTTTTAAAAAATGCTACTAATTATTAAGTTGCTGAATAAAGTATATGTCCAAGTACGCTACTCTGAAACTTAATGTAAGGTAACAGAAATGAAAAGTAAGGTTTAGCAACTTCAGCTGTCGACGTACTTTTTGAATGTTTGTGCTGATTAGATTTGGAAAAATTATTCCCTTTTTAATCGTGCCTAAACTTATCATTTGTAAGTTTTTTTGTTTTCCGTAAGTTTGAAAAATTAATTAAATATTGTCACTGAGTTGCTAATTTGTATAAGGCAGATATTTTATAAATGTGTGTTATTAAGTTACTTTTTTATTCTCTTATAATGGCCAGCAACGAAATATAGGCCATACTATTTTTTTTTAATATTACATTGTCGCAGACATGAACGAAGACGAAGGTGTTTGTTCTTTATTGTAATTCAAATTGTCCAAAGAGTTAAATTAGTTAGTTTTAGAGAGATTACTAAAACAGGCGTTGCACAGTGGTCCAGAATCGTAAAAACGTGATCGAAAATCATATCTATTAGTTATAGAGATTAAGACAGTTGAAATGCATATTTCTGAATGCTGTTTGGTATAAAGAATTAAAGTTATGCACAATTTGGGTTTTATGATAAAAATCAACCCCCAAAAATGAGGTGAAAGTGAAAAAATATTGTTGTTTTTTAATAAAAGATTTATATTTTAAAATATTGTGTATTTGTTAATGTTATGTAAATAGCAGGTTTAAAATATTTAAAAAAAACCACCCTTAAAAAACAACATAAAAGATAAAAACAAATTACATATATTTGTAGACATACAACAGTTGAAATGAACATTTGCACATCTTGTTAAGTACACAAAATTAAAATATTGCAAAATTGTGGTTGTATAATAAATATCAACCCTCTGGAATATAAGTTAATATGCAAAACATTTTTTTTTACATTAGAGTTAAACATTGTTTAGTGTTTGGTTTTGGTTAGTTTGCGGCCATAAACAATTTAAAAATAAAAAACTACCCTTAAGCAACAACACAAAATAAAAATTTATATCAGGTGTTTCCAGACCTTACGTTACTTAAAATGCAGATTTCCAAATGTTGTTGTGTAAATAAAATTTAAATAGACGTATGTCATATATGTAGTAATAAAAAAATTATATTTACTTTTTGCGGTCACTACAGTGTAGTATTCGTCTAATTTAATAGTGAATGGTGATGGATACGGTATAATCCGTATAAAAATATCAAAAATTACCTTCAAAAACTTTGAAAAAATTAATAATTAATAAGAAATTCAAAATATATAATATATATATATTATATTTTTTTGTTATCTCTGATGACGAATTAGGAGAAATTCTTTGTCATATCGGTTGGTGGCCCTGAAAAGGGCCGTTTGTGTGTCTAAAAACAAAAAAAAATCTTCAGTTGTCGGAATCAGAAAATGCTTCCGAGACGTCAGAATCGTCATCGGCCTCTTCTTCGTCGGTTTCTTGATCAGGAACTACAAGTAAGGACAATACTTCCGAATCCAATCTTCTATTACCTTTGGATGGATCAGATCCAAACGTGCTCAGCTCATGATTGAAATCTTGATTTAAATCAAGTTGATTTCAATCTTTGCACCCTGGATCTGATGCTAACGCACGGTACTCTCAGTCGAACAAAATTAATATTTCCCAAAGCGCAAAAAAGCGCAAACCAAGCTTTTGTAATTACCTACCCCTATCCTTATGCTACCTGATAAACCTCATTTAATGAATTCTTCGGAATTCTTCCGTGTCGTAGAACTATTTTTATCCAAATATTTGTTGTAAAACTAGTATTCTAATATTAATTGCTACAGAAGTCTAGGTATAAAATAAAATACAAGTAATTTCTGCATATTGTAGTTCAAAGAATGCTTAATATGACTACCTATCTAAATTTGTCCTAATGTGTTTTGTAATAGCTAGTATTAGTCTGACAAAAACCTCTATTTGGCGCATAACTTTCTCTTCGCAAATAGTCTGTTTTTCAGCGACTTTAAAGGCGTGCTACAAATTAATGCAACTTCAAAATAGGTCATAAGTCTCTCAGATGATGGTACACTTTTAAAACAATACTAGACAAAATTTTCAGCTTTTTAAAATATAGTTGAAAAATTGATTTTCGATCACGTTTTTACGATTCTGGACCACTGTGCGTTGCAAGGATTCTACTTTTTTACATCGGTAGAGGTGCAATACCATTAGCAACACATAGCGGCGGGTTTAAATTTCAGGCCATTGTTGCATTGACACGTGCCTATTCACAATGGTTAATGTAGTGCACGGTATCGGGTGCCTTAACATTGCAACAGATAGCTTTCATGTTTTAAAATTGTCAGAGTGGCTGCTATTTTTATGCTCTTTACATTGTGTGCCTTTATGCACTCCATAAACGGGTAGTAATTTTTCGAATAAGCCAGGCAGAATTTCAGTCCTAGATTGCTACATTTCTGGATTATTTTGCCAACAACGGCGAGCATACGGTGAAATACTCGTGGTCGTCCACGGAATTAGACC